>CM016563.1:21397092-21597092 GCA_003412495.2 Echium plantagineum | reverse complement strand
TGAATAGTCTAGTGAAAAAGGTTCTTGCTATTGATCAGAAGGTCTTAAATTCGAATCTCACATCATTGCTAATTTACAACAACAAAAAAGATGACGTATTTATAGTAGAAAGTTATGGTCTTCATAATATTTATTCTCCTAAAATTTCTCTAAAGTATTATCATGCTATTTATACAAAATTTAAAAATCAGATTGTAAAATTAATAAAAATTTTAAGAAAACAATAACCAATTCGATATTCATATATAAGTATATAACAAACCTCATTTAGTGGGATAACTGAAACAAGTTTTCTTCATGTGAATGAAACACTTGATTTCCCCAGCTTACATGTTATGATCTTCAAGTGCAGAGTATATTTGCCAAAGAATAAACATGTTCATTGTAGTATGCCATAAAATACCATATCGTTAAGTGCATGCATATATTGATTTATACACGTGCTTAATTCTCTTTTAGTTCATGCAATTTATTACTCCCTCCGTCCCTAAAAAATCGTCACATTTTGATTTTTGGTGGTCAATAAAACACGATTTAAAATATAAATATCTATTACTCTACATGCGAAAAAATTATTTACGTTTTGGTCCGTTTAAATCGAAATGAACCTAATAAAAAATTTAGGTAAAGTTTTAACTTCATTACATTGAAAACCAACATTGATTATTCACCTAGGTTAATTCAATTAACCTCAGAGGTGTAACATAGGTGAACTAAAAATGATGTTGTTTTTAGCTATATTTCACATCATTTTAGCTCGATATAAATAATATTTTAACACATTCACTTATATTTGCATCTATTACCCTTATCTAATTTAATACTCAAGTTTTACCCTCACTTAAATTCATCTCGATCTAAACGGACGGTAAATCAGCTAATTCTTACTGTTGGCATCAAGCTAAATTATGTCTATGCTATACTACCAAACCAAGCATCCTTTAGGACAAAAAATTCTTGAAAAAATAGCAAACATAAAGTAAGATAAGAAGACCACCTTTGAGAATAGTTTTCATGCAATACAATCAAAGTCAACAACAAGCTTCTCCTTCTCTTCTCAACCTATCTAAAACAACTCATGGCTTTCCCATCTACCTTTCACCCACAACCCACCCCCACCCACCACCATTTGCCTCAGCAGATTCCCTATGCATTCCCCATTTTTCTTTCATTCAAGCCAAGAATCTCTTTCCCTTTCAGATATTCTCTCTTTTCCCTCTTTCTTTTATATAAAGACTAGCTTTATCATGATGCCATTACTTCTTCTCCCCACTTCCATCCATCAACACCCAACATTTCATTCTCGTTCTTTCTCTCGTTGTCCTTTTCATTTTACGCCTTCCTTTTCGATCAAATCCTCGAAAACACCCCCGAAAAGAACTATAGAAGCTTGTTAACTTGTTACATACATAAACATAATCGGTTTCTCTTTGTTAATGACTTCATCAAACCTTAATCATCTATCACAGCCTTGCATATATGGTACACACCTACTTTTTATATGTTTTACAGTAGTATATTCCAAGTTCTTAATTTGATCATGAATACGATTTGTACATCATGGTATAACCTATCGAGCTAAAATACACGATCCCATACAAATAATAGTATACACGTCTTAATATAAGTGTCATTTCATGCATAATTGAGGTTTCAGATTTTAGGGGACTTTTAGGTACTAATTGTGGACTTCGATTTTGGAACAGGGCACTCTGTTTCATCGAACACGGAGAGGAAATCGAGATTCATGAAATGGCTGAGTAAGCTTCTTAAAGGACCTTCAAGTAGAAGTAGTGTTACAAGTGGTCAGCCACCTCAGTTTTCAGGTGATGAAAATATGGTCTGGAGGGCTCCAACTAAATCATTGGTAAAACTTATTAACTTCTTTAGCATTTCTTATTCTCTCTCTCTCTTTTATACCCTCCGTGAAATAGTTATGATCCATATCGGACTTCAGCCTAAAATCAATTAGAAATAGCGAGAGTTTGTTCCTAATGTAGTCATTCGGTTTAGATGATACATGGAGAACCCTGTCGGTCTCACAATCAGGCAGGCCTATTCCAATATGCTATGATCATATATAATACGGCGTATGCTTTGACATATTCAATATGAGATTACTGAAAGGGCTTATTTATCTTTGGGGGAATGGTGTCATTTGTAAGACGCTGTTCATATATATCGCATCGAAAGAAAGTTACTGTAATAGGAGTTATTTATGAATTCCTATCTTCCATGTAATTTGTTCAGGATGATAGAACAAGAGGAAATAAAGAGAAAGATGACTTGGACAATGCAATTGCACTATCCATGGCCGAAGATTTAGGAAAACCAAATGGTATACTCTACTTAAGCTTGTCACCAAGATTTGATACTGCAAACAGTATATTTTTCCTTGGGTGATATATATACTAAATGCATTTTTTCACAGGTTATGGATGGCGAGGGGAGAAAGACGATGAGCCTAGGGCAGTGCATGATGACCACAATACATCATATAATCCATACGGGAATTATGGATATCAACCAAGAGATTTCAAGTACCAACTCTTCACTAAATAACACAAACTTTAACTTTTAGAAATATGCAAAAAAATTAAAATGCATCTTACAAATTTGCAGAATTTGCGGTGGTTGCAATAGAGAGATTGGCTATGGAAATTATTTAGGATGCATGGGGACTTTCTTTCATCCCGAATGCTTTCGTTGTCGCGCTTGTGGCCATCCAATAACTGAACACGAGGTAAGTTCTTTCTTGTTTTTAATTGCCAGAGAAATGCTGAACTTCACCAAGAAACATTTTATGCTTTGTTCTTATATGTTTTCTTTGTTGATTCAAGTTTTCTTTGTCAGGGAAAGATACATACCATAAGACTTGCTTCAAGGAGCTTACTCATCCTAAATGTGAAGTCTGCCATCAATTTGTATGAGATTCTTTTGTTTTGTTACTTTTAGCTTCATGTGTGAATATATTGCTGATTATTAGTGGCTAATATGGGATGTTGTTATGTATATCAGATCCCTACAAATGATGCTGGCTTAATTGAATATAGATGCCACCCCTTTTGGTCTCAGAAATATTGTCCTGCACATGAACATGACAATACTGCTAGATGTTGTAGCTGTGAACGTCTAGAGGTACGACTCTCCAACGTCTAGATGCTGATGGAAAGAAACTAAACTAGACGCCTTAATTGACAACTTTGACATTTTTTATGTTGTCTCGTGTATTTTTGTCCGCTATGTAGTCATGGAATGCAAGATATGTATCACTAGGAGATGGAAGGAGCTTATGTTTGGAGTGTATGGAATCTGCTATCATGGATACTGGAGACTGTCAACCACTCTACCATTCGATTAGGGATTACTATGAAGGAATGAATATGAGAATAGATCAGCAAATTCCTATGCTTCTTGTTGAGAGACATGCTCTCAATGAAGCAATTGAGGGGGAGAAACATGTAATTTTCTCAACACCTTATTTCTATTTAATTTATCGAAGATATTTTCATAAATCGTGCTGCTGATATGATAAATCAACAGGGTTTTCATCACATGCCTGAAACACGAGGTTTATGCTTGTCCGAGGAGCAGACAGTTACCAGTGTATGTTTGCCTATTTAAACATGCACTTTTACTGCACATCTTATCAACTAAAAATTGGTCCCAGTACTACTTTCTGGTATGGTACTTATTGCTTTATGTGTTTCTGAATAAACACCAGATACAGAAACGGCCTAGAGTAGGCGGTCGCGGACTCATTGGAATAAGAACACAACCACATAAGCTAACTCGAAAATGTGAAGTTACTGCCATCCTAGTATTGTATGGCCTTCCAAGGTAATTTATCAGCCAATCTGCCATACCAATTTGGTTAGGTCAAACATATAATCAAGAGACTCTAACTAGAAGACTAGAAGTAAAAAGTTCCTAACATTTATTTTACTGATAAAAGTGCATATTGTGTTCCTTGGTGCAGATTACTAACAGGTGCTATTCTTGCTCATGAATTAATGCATGGCTGGTTGCGTTTGAAAGGTAAGTCGATGCACAGTAGCAGGATTATTTCATTATGTCCGATATAGGTTGAACGTTTCCTGCAGAAACAGCTTAATCAAAATTTTAGAGGATGAATGTTTCATGCAACAACAGCTTATTCAAAATTTACACAATAAAAACTATAAATGCAGGTTATCGCAATCTTAATCCAGAGGTAGAGGAAGGTATCTGTCAAGTGCTTTCGAACATGTGGCTTGAGACAGAGGTTATGCCAAACTTGAAAGATGGGCCATCAACATCAGCAGCCTCCTCGTCATCTTCATCAGCCTGGCAAACATCGAAAAAAGGTGCAAAATCAGGAGTGGAAAATAAGCTTGGAGAATTTTTCATGCATCAAATTGAACATGATGCTTCTCCAGCTTATGGAGGCGGCTTC
Organism: Echium plantagineum; assembly: GCA_003412495.2. Classification (NCBI taxonomy): domain Eukaryota; kingdom Viridiplantae; phylum Streptophyta; class Magnoliopsida; order Boraginales; family Boraginaceae; genus Echium; species Echium plantagineum. Next base: position 21,592,657 of record CM016563.1, on the reverse strand, counting down.
AGAGCTGCCAATGCAGCTGTTAACAAATATGGCTTGCGTCGCACTCTAGACCACATTCGTTACACTGGAAATTTTCCTCTATAAATCTGCAGGGGAGCCATTCTCCCCCTCTTTCACACAGTTGAACAAGATCAAGATGTTGTATGAATCAAAGTCTTCATACTACTCTTGATGAATGATGCTTGAGTTGATCATACATACTTGCATTAGAACCCTCATGCATTTTGACAAATGGGGTTCCATTGGAGGATACATTACATTACGGATTTCAAATCCAAGACCGCTGATACATTACGTATACTAATGTCCAGAAATAGACATCTCAGAATTCAGAAACAATTACTACCATAATTTGTTATCAAATTGACTATAATAAATGTCAAATATTATACTGTATTTCAACCATTCAACAGCAAAGAGAAACCATTCAAATGCCTGCAACCCTTAGTAACACGTACTTGTAATTCCTATATCCGTGCCTTCATTGTGGTAAAAACTACTCCCTCCGTCCCTAAAAGATTGTCACATTTTGACTTTTGTGGTCAATTACAATAAAATTTGATCATGAATTCTCATTAAACGATAAGAAATAATATAGTCTTGTGGGACCTCGTTAGATTCGTCTCAATATATAGTTTTGAAATATCAACTTATTATAATTTTTTCACATGTAGAATAAGAGATATTTATGTTCTAAATCGTGTTTTATTTACCACCAAAAGTCAAATGTGACAATCATTTAGGGATGGAGGTAGTATTTTCCACCCCAAATTTATTCTCATTTTATTCCTACCATACGTACGTAATGCGTGGTGAAAAATCATATCTACCATGTACAACACATGATGCAAATATATCCCACGAGCTAATATGCTAACAAGTAGAACAAACACGCACAACAAGGTGAAATATAATTTCACCAGGTATTGTACACGTTTAGTAACGACAAAATTGTCTGAATTTTGAGGATGGGAAATATATGCACTCCTTCATGGTCTTCCCTCCTACCTAATCATAGAGTGAACCAATATCAATTAATCAGCAATAACAATATTAGTCTCTTACACATATTTCCAAAACAATAAAGCCGCATATATGGCAGGTAGTGAATAATGATGAATTGATAAAATTGCTTCTTAAGGATAGACATGTTGCATTTTAGCCCATATTGTGCAAATGGTCCATGGCAATAATGGCATTATAGATAGGAGCCCCAGTGTCTATAGTTTCAATGGTTGTCTATCAAATCAAATTAATACTCAATTGCCAATTACGTTATTGACAACTAAATAATAAGGTCAAAGGGCTGCAATCATTAACTCATTCATCAATATTATTGTCTCAATTCATCTATGGTCTTTTTAAAATGATTATTTTTATTCATTGTGTTAAGTATTTTGTAAAGTCAACTATTAGGGACAAAATAGTTTAACTTCAATACTATTTTCAAATACTGATTGCATCAACCTACCATAGTATTAACCTCAATACTGATTGCATTAGGGACAAAATCAATATTTTCACATCTAAATACGTTTAAGCACATCTAAATCAGTTTGAGGTTGATTATGATTTCCTTTTTAATTTTGGACGTTTTTAGATGTGAAATTACTACTTTATCCCCCCAAAAAGTCATTTGTGTCGCACATACATTGATTAAGACTTGATTTCACAAAATACGAGTAAAAGTAACCAATTCAAAAAGACCATTGAGTGAATGAAACCATGATGTTTTATGAATGAGTCAATAGTAAACGCAGATAAGCATGAAGGATGATTGCGGCCTTTTACCCAACTCAAATATACCATTCATTGTCATTTTCATTTTAGAAACCACCTTCCCACGAATATATTTTTAAACATACTGACCACAATAAAATGAAATAAATATACTTAACTCACGTTTACAATAAAAAAAAATCAATTGAAATAAAAAGAATTAAATGGATAAATATGAATTGATGAATTAGCCAATGTTGTGAGAATGCATCCCATGCGAAGCCACCAAAGAGGAACGTGGAGATTGAAGTTTGACAATCACATTATATTCAAACCAATAAATGAAACCCAAATTGAGAGATAACATTAGATAATACAAATACTATAAAATATTACGCGACGATCAGACAAAAAAAAACCTTTCTTCTTATCTAATTTCGTTCTTCAATTCCTGCCAAAAGGTATGCTCTATCTGTTTCATCCTAATCTTATTTTTTCTATTCCAAATATTATTCATCTATATAGATAACTGATTATTTTAGATTTTGTTTTTTATGGTATATAGATTTTTTGCTAAATGAAGGTGTATGTAATGATTGAGTGTCAAATTCGTTAGGTGATTGGTTTATTAGAGTTTAGGATTTTAGTCATTTATATGGTGGAATTTTTGTAAAGATATAACATCATTATGAATTATGAGGTCAATGGAAGAGACGACTCAAGGTAGGAAGGGTTACAGGTGCGTGAATGTATTGAGAACTCAGTTTCACTTTGGTTGATTAAGACCTTCCGCTGTATTATTAAGATCATGAAAGTTATTTATCTATAATTAAAAGCGTACTACCCTTTTGTCATTCGCGCTTAGTGGTGGGATAACGCTTAGTCTGGGTTGATGATCAATGTCAATTTTGAGCTTCACGGAAGAGATGATCAACATAAAGATGTGTTGTGCCCATAGAGTTGCTCACGCTTAATGGTGGGGTGAGGCTTAGTTTGGGGTTTAACACGAATGTGAGTTAGGTCGTGAAATGTAGGATACAGGGTAATTAGAGGGATTTGTGTTTAATTTTTGCCTGGGGAATGCTAATTAGCTGTTGTTGTTTTTTAATTTAATGAGTGCAACATTTGGGAATAGATGAAATGAAAAAGAGGTCAGGACTCAGGAGTCCGAAAGAGGATATCCCTTAGGCTACGGAGTATTATGCTCACTTACAAGGTGATATAATTGGAAGACGAAAGGTGTTTGTGTTGTGGTTTGATAATGTATCAACTAATTGATTATTATGTTTTTCCAATGTGTATCCTTACAATTCTAAATCTCAAGTTCTCTGGTAATAATGTAGTACTCTAGCAGCATTATTGGGTGAACTGATGTTTACTTTTCGAAATTTCAGTGTTTTTCTTGCGTAATTCCTTTGGAGTTGTAAACTCTTCTTGCCTGCCAGTGCTGCTGTTATTCAACCTTCAATTTGTTGGTGAAGACACAAAGACTGGAGTTCTGAAACGGAGAATTCTAAAATTTCTCTGACATAAGTATCTTAATTTGCAACATGAAAATGTGGCCAGTGCTTCTACTAAATAAGATTCTTGGAGCGGAAGGTGATATACAGGAAACAGAAGAATGTCACCTGACTTGGTTTAGCTCCCACCAGTTAGAAGAATCACTAGATGATGACAAGCACTCAAATTCAAATATTTCCTCACACTCTGCAGAAGTAACTACATATACTAACTCAATTTCATGTGCTTGTTTGATTATCCTTCCATGTCAAATCTTGAGCATTTAACTTTCTGCTTATATAAAGAAAAAATGATTTTCAGCTCTCATCTGTACCATCAAGCTTCATTTCTATTGGTAGGTCCCACATATAAATCAAGTTCACACATGGGATTGTGGTCTTGCTTGTGTGTTAATGGTATTAAGAGTTCATGGCATCAATGATACTACTCTTCAGGAGTTGGAGGAGGTTTGCAGTACAACCAGGTACCATTTGTTCCAAGAAAGGGATAATTATTTATCGTTGTAAGCATGTCTGTAACTCTGTATAGTCATAATTCTTTACGTTTTATTGCTCTTGGCTGTTATACGGGTGCACACACCATATTTGTCATGGTCACATCTGGCGGTAGTGCCATACTGTTTTGTATGTGACTACCTGTATGTCCTCTTCCAAAACAATTCTGTCCCTTCGTATGGGTAGAGAGGATACAGTGAGGGAAGGATAAACGGAGAGATGTGGTTGTTTCTTAGTACATATGCCAATGTCTTTTTGTGGATCATTTACCTTTTTTAACATAACCAAGGGCTCCAAGTCTTTCTCCTTTTTCTAAAAACTGGGTAAATGATATTAATATTAACTTCCAAATAAGGACCCTTTTCTTCTTACATCTTTAATGATGTTTTGCAGCATATGGACAGTGGATTTGGCATACTTATTAAGGAAATTTGGGATTAGTTTTTCATATTTCACCATAACACTGGAAGCAAACCCCAATTTTTCTGGGGAGACATTTTACAAGGTGAGTTGCTCACTCACCTATACATTCTTGGTACCACTTATGTTATTTTTCTGATGCTTCATAAAAGGAGTGATGCTATGCAGGAGCAATTGCATAATGATATTCTGAGAGTAAATGTGCTGTTTCAGAGGGCGCGTGAAGCTGGAATTATAATTCAGGTATAATATATGTAGTTAGTATCACCCCTCGTTATAATCCTTTTGAGATAATCAAATTGTGCTTTTTTTGAAAGGATCTCTCTTGTAACAGTTTATTGCTCGGTAAGAATGAACTTTTATTTTAAGTACTTTTGTATCATATGGGTAGAGATAAAAGAATGTGAACTTAGTAGAGAATGTTTGACATGTTTGCTGGAGATTACTGAGGACAACTATTAAGAACCTGTGCTTTGAAATATTTCTTCTATTACTGAAAAATAGTTTGACATTAATTTACTTCATCAGGATATGCTGTCTCATTACTATATTATTTGATATTGTTTCAGTCTTACTCTTTTTATATATGAAATTGCTTACTGGAGTTTCTTTTACAGCGCAGGTCAATTAGTGCAAAAGAGATTTCCCTGTGGATCTTATCTGGGAAGCATATTGCTATTGCTCTGGTCGACCAGTACAAATTAAGGTACACTCGGTTTTTTCATGACTGATTAAATTGGGGACAATCGGGAGAGATCCAGGATCACGAAGGTTTCATTACATATGGTTGTTACTTGGCAGAAAATTGAAAACATAACAGTTTGTAGAGCTGTAGTTTTTCGTTTTCTGATATCAACTATAAATCTCGCTTTCTGTATGGACACCTGTTTTTTAATTTGGAGGACTACGAAAAGTAATAGAAATCTATCCATTTATGTGTTACTCATTATATACTGAGAAGTGTTATCATGGGTATCAATAAGAAGCAGAAAGTATCATTTGACATTTAATATATTATTTGTCCTTGGTTCACTGAAATTTATTCTCATAATGATATTAGCGTACTTTAAATTTGGTGCAGACCCTCTTGGACAGAGGACTTGTGTCTTGCAGGCTTCGATAGCAACACTTCAGACTACACTGGTGAGCAACTATGCATCTAGGCCGTATGTTTTTTCTCTTTTGAGGCATTGTGATAGGAATTTTAGTATGTCCCAAAATATTAGAGTTCGTAAAATTTAGTGTTCTACAGACAAGGTGGAACTGGACAACTAGTTAACTTTATTTGCATAAAAGTTTAGTATACTGATCAAGTTTCTATTGAAGTTATTGAACTCAAATCTATTGTCTTATAACTGGTTATGTTCTGGTCAGTTCAAACGAAAAAACTCAATCCCCAACATTGCATTGCTTTGGCCTTCTCTGGTATCTAAGATGACTACCAGTGCTTTTTAAAGCACTCATTTTTATTATAATAAATGTAATACCTAAGTCTTTGATCCAACTTGATATATACAAGTATGCATACATTCCCTGCCCTTAGGCTCAAACAAGTTAGCTTCAAATTCAGTCTCCACATTATATCCATGTTGTCAAATGGTGATACACGATCTCATTTCAATCGGTACTGTGTGGTCTTGCAGGTCACTATGTTGTAATATGTGGTTATGATTCTGTTCGAGATGAGTTTGAAATAAGAGATCCAGCCAGATCAAGGTTCTATTTTTTACTCACTTTTTTCATCTTAGCTCTTGATGCTAATACTTTAACCTCTTAATTGATGTGTGAATGAAATAGGCCCTTACATTATGGAAGAAATATATCGATGTATTGTCACCTATTGTTTAACAAATCTAGTCTCATCTGCTTCGAGTAGTGTCATTTGTGAAGTTCACTTAACACGTTATCTAGAATGTCCTGTAATATCAGAGTATAGGAGAGTGCTTGAATGAGTTTTACTCGTCCGACTGTCATCTGCTCTAAGGTCAAAAAGTATTTGTGTGTTTTCGAGTTCCGACGATATTTTATTATTATTTTTGAAGAAATTTCTTAATTACATCTGTTTTACCAGTGTAGTCTTCTTTTGGTTTCATTACATTAATCAACAAAACACTCTATGTATGTAGGAAAGATGAAAGGGTATCATCAAGGTGTCTGGAAGAGGCTAGAAAGTCCTTTGGTACAGACGAGGATCTTCTTTTGGTAAATTTCATATAAACCAATTTAGATTTCATTCAGCCATTCTCTTTCGAAATAGCCAATTGTTTACATCTACGAACGAGTTAAGAGAAACTAATGATCTTCTAACGATTCTACGTCGTTGCAGATTAATCTCTGTGGAAAGGAATGAATCTTAAGCGAGGCCCTACTGTAAATTGTATGTGATTCATCTGTACACAAGTAATTGATGCATTATGCCAACCTTACTGCTCTTCATTTCACTGGTGTGAATATTTACTATGATTGATATTGTTACATAGTTACATGTTGAATATATGATGGGTGTATATTGTAACATTATGTAGAGGTGCATTGTGATCATTATTTACCCAAGTGGGGTAAGTCTTGACGCAAGATTATCAGATATATATGTAAAGTAATAGCTGGTGATACATTTGAGATGAATCATTGTACAAAAGGTGAATGGATTATTTTGTTGAAAAAATCATCTCATTTTTCATTATATGCATTTTATCCATGATTCCACGTTGATGTAAAGATACAAAACATATATTGTGAAAAAATAAAAAGTCCATCTTTCATTTTTGTTGGATCAAGTGCACCAAGTAGGCATTACCGCTCTGGATTAGTGTATGAAATTGTGTTGATTTGCTGGCATGTGGAATATTAAGTAAGTTGCGGTTTCTTCCGATGGTTTGATAGTCTTGTGATATTTTATCGGAATGTTTATTAAAAAATGTAAAAATGAAGATAATTGGAAGAATAGATGGGTGGTTGAGGTGGCGTGGGAGACAGGAGAAATAGAAAATGTCAGAATTGGAATAGAAGAAAAGCAAAGAAATGAAACCCCAACCATAGAGGTTTCTGCATACTGATGTGAAGCTGAAAACGACGGTTGATAATGACGTTCATCTTCTTTCGGCGGGAAAATACAAAATTGAAGCAAACAAACCCCAAAGGGCAAAGCAGCTTCCAATAGATCTGATCCCCCGCCCCCCCCTCCCCCCTCCCTATGACTATGGCCTATTCCTATAAATCCTATTTCGTATAAAATCCATCATCCCTTTTCTATATTCAACTCTACTGTATGCATTGCACCCTATTACACCACTTTTTAGGGTAGCATGCTAACCTGGGACCCGCGAACTCTCTCTTTGTGTACCTCATTTGCCCTACCTACTTACATTTTCTTTTTTTAAATTTTGGACTTTCGAAGTAGTTATGTGTTCCTACTAGGCTTAGTATCTTGATTTAATAATTTGCGAGGAGTTAAATTATTCAAATTTGAAATTCATAAGTCAATAACTTTGGTAGTTCCTAGGGATGTGAGCGAACGTAAAAGGTTCGATCCGGCTCGCATTATTCGGTTCGAAATCAAATAGTTCGATTTAGTTCGGCTCGCATATCAATAGAGAATTTTTCCTTATTTATACTCTAAAATCCTGAAAAATCAATTGCACTTCATATCTCTTTATTTCCTACTCATTACTCATGAGTCATCTCCCTCTCATCCGCCCAAATGTCCAATCACATCGAACATTTTTGCAAACCGAACCGAACTTGTTCGCAATAGTTCGGTACGGTTCGAGCTCCTGCGGACCGAACTCAAACGTAGTTACGTTCGGTATAGTTCGGTCCGTTTACAACCCTAGTAGTTCCTACTTTAAGGCCTTTATTTCGAAGCGATGATTTCTATCCATTTTGTATTTACCGAATGTATGAAAGTAATGTTGGATTGCAATTTACTGATATTCTCACGCGTTGGAAAGAAACTTCCTATTCTTTTTTTTGAATTTCTATAATCAAACTGGTGGAGTTATAGTTGAAGTATTGGTCCAATGACGGAATCACGATTGGATGCTCTATGGAATGATGATTTTCTCATTTTCCAATGATGGTGGAGGTTGGGGAAGATGATCGCAAAGAACATCCACACTAGATGCTTTATAAATTTTCTCTAAAATCAATTTCCTATATCACTATATCAATTTTAAGTGTTAGGAGTACTATTTAGTTTTCATGTAAAATCAGATTCCCTAATTTATTCCTCATATCATTAAGAATAAAGAGAGATGAGTGTGATGGAAGAGAGAGGAAGAGTATGATTTATGTAAGGAAAGTAAATTTAAAGGAGTGTAAAAATACACCACCCCAACTATCATCCTTATTTTTTGGTGGGCCATGTAAAGATGGGGAGGCTAGAAAATTTGTTTTTTATTGCTTCCCCCTCTATTATAGAGCTAAGAAGTCTTTTAAGGCTTCTAGTGTGAATACGTGGGGTGCGGTTAACTTGATTGATATGTGGTTAACGTGGGGCGAAATTCCTGAATTGTCTAAATTACCCTGCAAATTTCCCGCCTAATCTCTCTTTTAAGCGAAAAAGAGCACTCACAAGACAACATGAAAAGATAAAAATAATAAGGGGCAAATTGAAAGAAGCCATTATTTAACAATGTATCATGTTAAATACTATTCACTCCGTCCCTAATTGATTGGTACATTTTGACTTTTCATGGTCAACAAACACACGATTTCAAACATAAAAATTTCATATTTTTATATATGAAACAAATATAAAAAGTTGATAGTTCAAAAATATATTGAGATGAATCTAACAAGATATCATATGACTGTATTATTTCTTATTTGTTAATGAAAATTATTGATCAGAGTTTTTAAAATTTGACCATGTAAAATCAAATTGTGTCAATCATTTAAGAAGAAAGGGAGTATAATTATGGTAACTTAAAAAAACATTATAAATATTGATGTTTTGAGGAAAGTGAAAAATAAAAATGTTGTCTAAAATATCACATGTGTGTAAAAGCAATTGAAAATATTTGATTATAGTAAAAGAAGTAATTCGACTTTATGAGATACTCCTTCCGTCCCTAAATAATTGTCACATTTTGACTTTTCATGGTCAACAAAACAATAATTAAAATGTAAATATCTCTTATTTTACATGCGAAAAAATTATGAAAATTTGATATTTCAAAAATATATATTGAGACGAATCTAACAAGATCCCACAAAACTATATTATTTCTTATCGTTTGATGAGATTTTATGATCAAATTTTTGTAATATTTGACAACCAAAAGTCAAAATGTGACAATCTTTTTAGGGACGGAGGGAGTATTTGATTTTTGAACTATCGCATATACAGTAATACTATTATGGAAATACACTGAAGCATAATTGAGGATGCTGCAATTTATTGCATAAATTAGGGAGCTGCGACTCCTCTTTTGCTTTATGTATGGGCCCACCCCACCCACATCACTATAGCATGCCAACCAGTCAACATGTGCTCTACTACGACTCCAGGATACTACGTACTCTATACACCATCCTCTCACGTCTACACATAAAACTACAAAATACCGGTACATATATTTCTTATTTTTTTGGTTAATAACTTTGGATATTATTTATGGAAAAAATGTAGTAATACAGATCACTCGTATTTTAAACTGATCAAACATGATTGTTTTTATTATTAATTTATATTTTATGTTACAAAGATAAGTTTTTAATAGCATGATTATCCGAACCAAATCAACAAATACCGCGTGAAATTAATGAGTATTGAAATATACATACCATGTACCAAATTATAGTATACAACTAATCTTCTCAAATTCATAGAATCTTAAAATAATATAGTATGGAGTATATCATTTAATAATGAGTAATTGTTACTATACTAATATACTATAATGTTGGTTGAATCACTTGATTGATTACCATCATACATCATTTATAGTAACATGTTAACATATAAAAATTATGATTTCAAAATTTTAATATAAAAATAACAACTTTTACATTTAAAAACTTAATAGTGATAATATTTTACATACAGCTTACGTTGATTGATTTTGACTAGTAATTTTATACTATAACATAATGATATTTTATTTTTAATATAATAATAGATAGAAAAAAAATAAGCAGTGAATGAAGAGTATAGAACTAATTTTCTACAGTATATATTATAAGTAAGTATCACAAAAAATACTCCATATACCTAATAATGTAGATATTTAAACGAAAAATTAAAACAAAAAGAAAAGGTCGAAATCCACGTCACTCGAACCCACCGCATTTAAATTTTGAAGTGTCTGCAAATCCCCAAAAACCTTAATTAAAAAGGAAAAGAAAAAGAGAGCAACACATCCCTCTCTGTCCCCCTCAACATTCCTCCCTGTTTTCTCTTTTCTTGTTTCATTAATTCATCCGTTTTTTTGGTAATCATGGTTTTATATACTTTAACATAATTTTGAAAAAGTATTACTTCGTCTATCTCTAAATGATAAAATTATTTGAATTTTTACCAGTTAACGAGACACGACTTAAAACGTACACATTATTACTTGTAAACAAGTTAAAACTATAAAAATGTGATATTTCAAAAATACATATTGAAACTAATCTAACATGATCATACAAGACTGTATTATTTTTATCGATCAATAAAAATTCATGATCAATATTTCCAAAGTTTAACAAAAACTTAAAATATCTATATTACTTAGGGACGAAGGAAGTGTTGTCTGAGTATATGATCATTGATTAATATTGTTTCCTTTTAAAAAGACTGATTTGAAAGTGTAACGCTCCACCGAAAAAAAGTAAATATAATTTTATATATTACAAAAAAATCAATAAATAATCAAATATTGTAAAAATATTTCTAAAAATGGAGTATTCAATTGTATATTTTTTACATTCAGTAAATATGGAGTATTAAATAGATATGAAAAGATATTCTCCCTATTAAGTAAGAACTTTAGTAAATTTAAAAAAATAGTGATAATATGACTTGTTTTGAAAAAAGAAGAAGTGATTATTGGTTATATATAGACATCCTTTTTGGGACACTCCTCATCAAACCTCACTTGTTCCTCATCATTATATCTTCTGAATCCAGCAAAACCTCTTCAATTTCCCCTGTTTTCCTCTGCTTCAAAAATGGCTGAAAAGATTCATGCACAAGAAGCAGAGTTGTTTTGGTTACCATCTGAGTTTCTTACAGATGAACAAACCATTCCAATAAACAACAAAGACAACCTTAACAACAACTCAAACCCCAACTTCCCTTCTGAATTTCCCTTTGAAGAAGACCAAGTCGTTGAGTTAATGAGACAACTTGATGTGAAACAGAAACAGAGGAGGTGTTTTGGTTTGGTGGGTTCACCACAATCGACTCTGTCTCAATTTGGAACTCACTTTGGCTTGAGTCCTGTCTCTAGCAACGGTGGGAGTCCTAATGGACCATCTCAGGTGTCTTCTCCGACTACCCAATTTGCCCCTGGTGCTAACTCGTTGGATCTAATTTATCAAGCTGCAGCTCAAGTTGCCGAGCTCAAAATTAAGGGTGCTGATTTTTCTGTGGACAACATTCGTGGGAGTCTAGCTTCTCGGACAAACCACGTTCAACAAAACTTCAACAATTCACCTGAGTCCTACAAAACCTTTGTAAGAATCTCGGAAATTTTACGGGGACCATATTAAGTGTGTGTATGTGTACATATGATTAGTTGAGTTTTTGAAACATGGGTATTTTTGGGTATGGTTTCTAATAAGTTGTGAACAATAATATCAAAATGTAGTATTTAAAAAAATTAATTTGCATAGTTTCTCTAATTTGATTTCAAAAGCAAATTAGACAATGTGTTATGTAGATGTGGAAGCTGCACTTCGCTATGACTGAAATTTTTTATTCAAATCTTCAAATCTTCAAATTAGTTGTACGGAGTATATGTTTATTTGAGAAATCCTGTTTATAATTTTGACAATTGAAAATGAAACATGACAATTTTTTTGGGATACAATTAATGTTGTCTAACATCTCTTGTTACTTTCATGGTTTTAGGTTCAGCGTTTAAGAGATGAAGAAATTCTAAAACATCAGCAGTATAGAGCAAAGTTATGGTCCATGAATCAGCCGAAAAATCGATTGATTTTACAACAGCAGCAAAATCGAGTTTCTGGATCATATGTTGGGGCCTGTTTGGAAAATGATCAAAGTTCTTGGCCTTCTCTGCAATATGTGATGCAGAAAAACCTACAGAAAAATTGTGGTAATCGCGCCATTGCTTCAACGGGTGGATCTGGAAATGGTTACTTCAATAGTGTGAAGAAATCGTCGGCTGGAACCGGAGTTTTCTTGCCGCGTTGTTATGAATCTAGACCAAACAAGAGGGCCTGGACAGGTATTTTCGATCTTATTTGATGTGCATTTATTTGTGATTTGGATTGCATAATTTGAAAATTTGAATTTTTGGGGTCCCATTTATTTTCGTATTATATATAGACAATATAGTCATTGTAAGATTATTCACACCGGTTTTTGGCCTATCTTGTGTTGGATTGTAGCTAGTCAAACTTTGTTCTCAAACTCGTTTGAATCGACCTTTAATGAGTGCAAATACACTGTTATATATTTTAGGTGACTCTCTTAGATATCAAGATCACCATTATGCCATCAAACGCGGTCACGAAGAGTTAGGCTAATCTCACGAGTCCATAGCGCGTTTCGATTTAAACATTTGTAAATATTTAATCGAAATCATGTGAACTTACCATTGAATCCGTGTTTCGCTTGGCAGGTGGTTCAACTGCTTCCTTCCATGGTAGGGCTGAAGTGAGCAACGCACATGTTGGTGGTGGGGGTTGTGGTCAGCCTCAATGGCAGCCTCGTCGTACCGGTGGCCTTTATTCAGACTACGGTAAAACATCTAATTCACACAAATCTATTCTCTTATTAACCTTAGTATAAAGTTATTGTTCTTATTTGAGGTTGATTTTGTCTACAGAGGTACAATTGGCCCAGAAGAATGCAATGTTGGTTCACCAAAGGAACAATCATATTCAACAAGTAGCATTAGGCCATGAATTAGGCCTTCCTCAAGAGTGGACTTACTAAAATGCCCAAAGTGGACTAGGAGTAATTTGGGATTTTAGCAAGTAGATAATAAGAGGGTATTTTATATATTGAGATAGAAGGGTATGTCTGAATGGGGATTCAAGTGTAGTTAGTGCAAGTTAATAAGTTGGATTGGTTTATTTTAATGAAGTTTGCAATAATAATAGTGGTATGTTGAGTAAGGTATAAGGGTATTATAGATAAGCAAATGTTTAGGTGTGAAAAGGGGGTTATTTTTTGTGTAATAATGGTGGTGTGGTGTGGATAATTTTTCCTAGATCACAATGGTCTTGAATAGAGCATGTGATTCTATGGTTAGATCCACTACCTTTGTGAACTCCCTTGTATTAAAGAATCTTAAGGATCAGGCAAGTAATTATGTGTCTTTTGAATCGATGGTGATTTATATTCTGTCGTCGCAACTTTTATTAAATGTGTATTGGGTATATCTCGAGTTATCTAACATCTTTTATAATTTAATTGTGATTTATCGAGTGTGCACGATAAGTAGATGAACTTTAAATCTTGTTATGGATTGGTCGTTAATTAAATGAGAAAAATGAGTTGGGGTTGTTAAGGGAGAAAAAGGGTGGCAAGTCACATGGGATTCTTCGAAGGTGGATAATTGGCATGTTGCTTTACAGAGTCGAAATTGATTATTCTGGTAACCGAAAAATGGACAACTTTAATGCAAAATGGAAGGCGTGATTGGTCATCGATAGGAGTCAAAAGAATGGTTTGTTAAGTTGTTTATGCCATAAAAGATGCAGATTGAGTGTTGCAAGATGTGGAAAGTTGATTCATATGGGTCCAAGGGAGGTCCTGTTCCACCACAAATATGCAATTGAATTACATAATATTTCTAACATCTTATAATGAAATTAAAAAGTTGATTGCTCACGTTTATTGTACATTAGGGGCTGCGAAAAAACTAACGTTGAACTATGATAATCAAATAAATTGACATGGTAACAATTTTTTATGTGCGCATATATTAATGATGTATTTGGATTGAGTGAATGTGCTAATGTAGAAAAACAAAGTATAACAAAGAAAATTGCAAATAGAGAAGAAGGAATGTATAAAAAAAATGTACTTAGTATCACATAAACAGCAGGCTCGAAGCTACATACTTTTAATTTTTGGAGGTTTATTACTTTATTTTATATATGAGTGTTTTTTGGAGAGAAATATATTCTTAAAGAGAAATAATATTGATGGGTATTTAATTTAAAGTAATAATAAAAATTTAAGGGAAAAGGAAGTTAATCTCTTAACCTACGTTAACCTAAATTTACCTATATTAGCGAGAAATTTCATTTTGATTTCAAATGGAATAAATGATAAATTTCACCTACATCCAAACAAATCATAAATATAAAATTTATAATTCATTTACCAAAGAACCTCTAACCCAAATTGATGAAAATTTAATTTCCTAAAAAATATATTCCATATATGAAAGTTGTGGGACTATCAAGTTGTTGTAATATTAGTTGATAACTTGATATACTCAGAATTAATTGGTAATTGCAATTAGTTGGCGTTGTTAATATGTGCTGTAATCGATGCCCCCTTGGCCCACTTCACACAACATGATTTTCGAATTGCAATTAGGAGTAGTTGGTGTTTTCATATTTGAAGCAGAAAAGAGGGAAATGTGAGTGTGTGTGTGTGTGTGTGAGGCACTCAGAACATAACAAACATCTTTGGGTCTTGTGATTCGGTGCCTCTTTTCGTATCTCACTTATCCATTTTGTCCCTCCACCTTTAATATTCTGCCTAGGTAATTTTCATTATTCAATCATCAATATACTGTACTTTTTTTAACGCCTCTTTATGTTTTTAAATTTAAACTTTTAAAGTTATCATAATTTTTATTAGTCAATAAAAAAATAATATAAATATATGATTTTTTTAGATTCGTTTATATATGTAATTTTTAAACATCAACTTTTTTAAAACTTTTATGTTAAATGATTGGGATGATCACCTATGTTTAGATTATGGACTCAGTCGATCATTTATGTTTAAAAAAATCCCAGTTAATTACTAATGTTTCAAAAGAAATCCTAGTTAGTACTTTGACATAATTTTCACTTAATCCGCCTTTAATTAGGTGATGTGCGCATCACTTCACATTGTTATGAGGTAATTTACTCATTTCACAAAAAAAAGAGCAAACAGTTTTATTGATGACTCACGTTTGTTAAAAAACATTAGTCGATCATCTTAGTATGACTTTGTATACTTTCGATCGCTCATGTCGGGTATTATGTATATAATTGGTCACTCACGCGTTTTTTGTACAATTCTTGATTTTTCAAAAAATTTAACATTTTGGTAACGGTATTCTGGTCACTCCCAAATTATCCCTAAAATTGTCATGTAATGTGCACGTGACCTAATAAACGATAGGTTAATACAAAATTATGCCAAAGTACTATCTAAGACTGACTTTGTAACATAGGTAATTGACTAGGATAAGTGATGGATCATGAAAACAATACCAACATTGATATTCTTCATGGCCATTTGCCATAACTCTTACTGAAAGTATTTATCTCAAATTCACGGTGATAGGAACTCAACCAAAAAGTAAATAGATATAACTCAATTAATACAATGCTAAACCAACCATCGTTTATTTATACAGTAAAACACAACGAGTAGCTACCTTCGGATCTCCACAAAATCATCATTGCAATCAATCCTTGATATACAAATCTTCCAAAGGTAACAGTGAGTTACTTAACTGATTGATTGTCCTAATCCTAGCAATTCTTGTGATTGCTCTCCAACAGTAAGTTCGTCTTAAATGCTCCATAATCTATCTTCCTCATTGATTTTCCAGGTTTAATGCTTGATCGCTTGTGTGTCTAATGAGTCGATTTAGTGATCAATGGCGAATCAATCATATATTGATCCTCATTAATTACTTTTCTTATTTTAGTTGACATTTGTGGTTGAATTGATTTTGCCGTCCGATGTCATGAAGTTGATTGGTCCTCAGTCTTTTGCTATGTAAGTTTGTACTTATAAAACATTAACTTATATTTGAGTCCGGCTCCTCTCCAATTCAATTCTCTCATGTTCCCTCATGTTCTTCTCATTTCCATCATTTTCTCACCAATTTTTATATTATCAAAGGTGTTGATAAAGAAAGTTAGACATATAGAATACAACAAATGCTTTAAAGTAGACATTCCATCAACACTATATTAAAAATACATCACATGCATGTGAAAGTCGATAAATTCACCTTAGAAGAAATATTCACCTTAAAAGCAAATTACTTGATTAAATGTCTACTTGGAAGCATTTGTTGTCTTCTACATGCCTAACTTTCTTCATCAACACCTTTGATAATATAAAAATTGGTGAAAAAATGATAAAAATGAGGGGAACATGAGGGGATGGAATTGGAGAGGAGCTTGACTCCTTATATTTACACGTGTAAAATTAGGGACTATGATGTTTGAAGTTATATCTCGGTGACTTGCAAAGTCAAATGAGCCTTTGAAAAAGGGACGAAGAAAGTAACTTTATTGTGTGGTTAACTAACAAATTAAATTTTAATTAAAATTAAATTAAGTATGAAATAAGTTTAAAATAACGTAAATGCTATTTGTAGTACATTTATGTATAGTACCCAACAAGAGTATTTTGCCCAACCTTATGCCATTTATGGTAAAAAATGGAGAAAGATGCTCCAAAAATCAATATAAAATGCAAAAAAGTATCATTCCTCCAATTTTCTCTAGTATCTCTAATGGAGCTTTCTTTTTAATGGTTTTCAACATAGTTTGTTCATCCAAGTTTAATTTCTTACTCCATTGTTAAGTGTGCTTGTTGTCTCCTATTGTTTCTATTCCCACTAGCTAATAAAATTGTCGTTTATATAGTTTTCACATTCGATTAAAAATTAACGATTTACGAAGTTTGAAACTCATAAAGAGGACATTAATGTGTTGCCTAAACCCAAAGGCAGTAAAGTGCCATAGGTAACTTCCAATTGAATATAGTTTTTTACTTGTATTTCCGAGGTTGATAAAAAAGGGTAACTTCCAATGGATTCTAGTTTTGTTAATAATAAATTGACAAGCAAAGGTTTGAAGATTAAGTACTAAAGAGGGGCAACTCTATATTGAAGTTTCGACCATGAATAATAAGTGGAGCAATAAAAATGATTATTAGAAAAAATCTCAAAAAGTCACATGGTGCACCTTTCTAGTTTATTAAAATCAAAACACTCATAATTGCATCAAAATGAAAACCTCGCCATCTTTATATCTTCAACTAGTCGACTCAAATTAAGATAAGATGATCCACCATCACTAACGCTGTCCTTCGCTAATTTCGCCATTAAACTCGACATTTCTCTAAACTCATTCCTCCTTGTAACCATAACCTCTATAATCATCCTCTCAACAATCTCTCTGTCACAAGTATCCTTCATGTCCAAACCAAGCTTCCAAACCTCTTCAACATACCTACTATTCACTTGTTGATCAAAGAAATATGGCAAACAAATCATAGGCACACCAGCAACCAAGCTCTCCAAAGTTGAATTCCATCCACTATGTGTTAAAAAGACCCCAATAGCTTCATGGCCCAAAACCAATTCCTGGGGAGCCCAAATCACTACCAACCCTCTCTCTTTAGTCCCTTCAATCAAGTCCAAAGGAACATTATTGGGCTCATTTCCAAGCCCAGTAATTGATCCAAGCCTTTGGACCCATAAGAACTTGAACCCACTATTTACCAGCCCATGCCAAATCTCAATAAGTTGTTCTTTTGTGATGAGTGCAAGACTTCCAAGACTAACATATACAACAGAATTTGGAGGTTGTTTATCAAGCCATGCCATGCAACTTTTGTCCTCTTCGAAAATGGTACTATTTGATGGTGTTTTTGATGAGGGCAATTTGGTCTTTAGATGAGAATGGAGAGGTCCAACTGAGTATACATTTGGGGAGATGGTTTGGAGTTGAGAAATGATTGGGTTTTCAAGATGATCAAATGTGTTGAGTATTAGACCTTGAGCTAAGGGAAGATGCTGAGCTTCTTTGAGAACTAGTTGGATTGTAGGGGAGTTTATGTCAGGTGTGCGGCAGAAGCTTGGAAGATCTCGACGCCGGAGAATTCCTTCCATCCCCGGAACGTTCTCGACAAGTTCATCTAACGAATCTCCTTCAATTTATGATAAGAAGAGAAAATACAAATAAGTAGACCTTGACTTGAAAGTGACCAAACAAATATGATAAGTGTAGTGATGTATGCACTCTAGGCATCCTAGCATTTCGATAAGTTTAAATCTTGTTTCTTTATGACCTCATCACTTTCGGATTCTCGCCATCTATTTTTATTTTTTAATAAGTTTTTTCTAAATATGAAAAATCGAAACCTATACTTTACATATTAGATACAACTCGAGAAATCGCTCTCCCTTTTAATTAAGTCATAACATAAAATATGCTACTACTATTAGTTATTACCATACTAGTTGGCCCTTATATTAAATTCCTAAACACAAAGCATAAGGGGAATTTTAATTTCATCAATCTGCAATAGCTTGGATGATTAGATTCATATCTTTTGGAATAAAGAATTAATTGATGATCAAACATTGCCACATAAACACGAGACTATGAATCAAAATGAACTAGACATACAAAAGAAATGTTACTAATCTTTTAGTTTAAGATGTTAATTACCTTGAAAGGGAAGCTCTCCAGCTTGAATGAGTTTAGGAACACATAAATATGTCCACAAGGCACATGGACTAATCGTATCAAAATAAATAAGTGGAACTCCAATTGCTCTAGCAACCTCAACGGCAAAGCAAAAAATCCCATCGGCAACTATACAACTCACCGGTTTACTTGAATTTTTTCCAAGTGATCCCAAAGTCAACATCTCTATAAGAAGTGGTTTTGTCACTTCTTCCATGGATCTTACCACGTTACCGGGTTCTCGCGGAATATTGTCTGGAATACCATCTGCGATTGTCATAAAATCGAAGTTGGGATAATGTTTGAAGTACAATTCGACGTTGGAATAGGTAAGCAAACGTTGATGGATATGTTCTGTATTGAGGAAGGTGACATGGAGGTCATGGAGGCAAAATAGTTGGGCCAATTTGAGCATACAATTTACAGGACCTTGAAGAGGCAAAGGGAAGATGAGTACATGAGGAGGAGAAGACAAAAGTTTTTCTTCTTCCATTAGAATTAGGTGAGGAAATATTAGTAAAGTAGGAGAGTAATATATAGGTGTAAAAATATGTTCTATGTATATGCCAATTCAACGGGTAATTCTATATTCACAGAGACGATAGTATTTAATATTTTATCTCTAATTGAACTTTTTCATTTTTAATATAAATAGTAATAGAGAGCCTTGTGTATCTGGCCATAACCTCTTTCAAACAGGTTTTGAGTTCGATTCTCGTAAAAGTGTATAATTAAATATATTTACTTTGATTTTGTGGTTGTCTTTGTAGCATTTTTGGGTTTTGCCTGTGCAACATTTCAATACTCACTCTGTGAGATTTTCGGGCGTTTCAAGTCAACTTCGGGAATCGGACACTTCCAGTACCCATTCTGTGGGGTTTCCGGACGTTTCAAGTCAACTTCAGGAATCAGACTCACATCTAAGAAGCGAAGTTTAAGTATTACGTGAACTGGAGTCATATGCAGGAAGCGAATGTTCATTGCAGGAATCAGAAAAGACGAAATTGTTTATTTGGAGCTTAGATTTCCATTTGCTTACTTTAGAAATGTAATATATTTTTTATCACATCATTATTTGTAATATTTACCGTTCGAATAAAAAAAATGAAGATGAAGTTATGGACAACTTCGGTCCTCCTACTTTGTCAAAAAAAAGTGCATAAACATATCATTGTTGGGAGTAGGTGGTTTAAGTGGCTGATGTTATACAGACACGTAAGTATTACAACAATTATTTGTAATATTTCATAGGCAAGAATTCACATTTCGTGACGAAACAGTTGAAATGGCCGAATATTTTCGTTTTTTTATTGTACAAAAAAGAAAAATATCGGATGGCTACAAAAAATGATTTGTTTCGTCGAAATCATCTTAACTTTGAATTCCTTATGCTTTACGATGAGATTTTGGAGTTTTGCCCGCAATAGAGTCTTCAATTACAAATTTCCAATAATAAAAGCTTCTCCTTTTTCCATCAATTCAAGGACTCCAATAACCATAAAACTCTTGATTATGAGCTACATACCAAATATTTGAACGTTAATTATATAAACTAGTTCATTATTGTCGTCAACCTCGTAACGGAAGGTCAATAACCGTTACGGCAACGAGTTGACAAGAATTATAAGCTTCATATGGTGATTCTTTACCATGTTTTTGTTTCTTCATCTTAGTTTACTATACACTCAAAAGTCAGAGCTGATCCACAAAAGTCAGGTCTATATAAGGATTAATATAAGGACTTGAAATGTTTGATAAAATGCATGAGTGAGATGTTTTACATTATTTTGTGTTTATCATAACTAATTTCTTGAATTTTAAACATATTTATTGTACTCTCTACCCATAATTAAAATATCATATTGAGCTAATTGTTTAACGAGGGAATATATATATGCTCATGTTAGTCATGTAATGTTTTCTAAACTAACTCGTTTATGCTAATTAGTACTATAATTTTAGTTGCCGATGGCTCAATAGCCTAGTGGCATCCGGCCCAACCTTTCATGTAAGAGGTCATGGGTTCGAACCTTGTTGGAGACATATTTGTCTCATATTATACTCTAACTTTCTATTAGTTAGCAATTTCTGTATTCATGTTTGTAATATCATTGTAGTCACAATTCATCGCTAATTATCAAAAAAAAAAAGTACTATAATTTTAGTTGTATTATTGAACATAACTTAAGTACTAATGAGGCCTGAAACCCATGAAATTTCCGAAGGGGCATACGGGTGTGCATCTGTAAGACTATGAATATCCTTGAAATTTAAAGTAAGGGTTTGTTAGTATATTTTTTAATTAAAACAGGAAAATAGTTAGTTTGAGTGATTTCTTCCATATAGTTGTGATTGATTTGTCCATCTGATGATATCCACTAATTATAATTTTTTACATTTTTTAAAAATTATTGTTTTTTTTAAGAATATTTTTTAATACGTAGTAATAAATTTGCCCTTAAAAACACTGTTTTGGTGTGTGCACAGTCTTACCCGTTTTTAGCAACGGATGGTGGCAATTTCTTAAAGGTTTGTGTCCAATTTTTGCTAAAGTTGCAATAAATTCTTCTTAGTATTAAATTTCGTGCCATTTGAAAAGTAATTTTCTTTTCCTTTTTTTAATTATTTAAGAATTTGATTGCATTAATTATATTATTGCAAGTATATACAATTTCATTCATAATTCAGTTGAAGAGCCAAATAATAATATGATCTAAAAATGTAATGAATTAATTAAAGTTTTTGTATAATTATATTGATTGTATACTTTTTTTCATTCAACTCATAAGTAAGTGTTTATTTACAACACCAAACTCATTATCTTTTATGGGGTGATCTCACATAATTCAAACTTGTGTAGTGTAAATATGAAGACAACCGTATTATAAATAATGAATACATACATTTTTAACTAACAAAAAAACAGTTGGAGTACAATATGGACAAATTATCTCCAACAAAGTTTAAACCCAAGACCTTTTGGTTGAAAGTTAAGCCAGCATCAACCACTAATTTTAATAATATCAAGCCACTCATAGTTTCATCATAATTTGAATCTCTCCATCTTTATATCTTCTATTAATCGACTCAAATTGAGATATGACGATCCACCATCACTAACGCTATCCTTCACTAATTTTTCCATTAGAGTCGACCTTTCTTTAAACTCATTCCTCCTTGTAACCATAACCTCTATAATCATCCTCTCAATAATCTTTCTATCACAGGTATCCTTCATGTCCAAACCAAGCTTCCAAACCTCTTCAACATACCTACTATTCACGTGTTGATCATAAAAATATGGCAAACAAATCATAGGCACACCAGCAACCAAGCTCTCCAAAGTTGAATTCCATCCACTATGTGTTAAAAAGACCCCAATAGCCTCATGGCCCAAAACCAATTCTTGTGGAGCCCAACTCACAACCAACCCTCTCTCCTTAGTCCCTTCAATCAAGTCCAAAGGAATTTTATTGGGCTCATCTTCAGGCCCATCAATTGAGCCAAGCCTTTGAACCCATAAAAATCTGGACCCACTATTTACCAGCCCATACCAAATCTCAATAAGTTGTTCTTTTGTGATGAGTGCAAGACTTCCAAGACTAACATACACAACAGAATTTGGAGGTTGTTTATCAAGCCATGCCATGCAACTTTTGTCCTCTTCGAAAATGGTACTATTTGATGGTGTTTCTGAAGAGGGCAATATGGTCTTTAGATGAGAATGGAGAGGCCCAAGTGAGTATACATTTGGGGAGATGGTTTGGAGTTGAGAAATGATTGGGTTTTCAAGATGATCAAATGTGTTGAGTATTAGACCTTGAGCTAAGAGATGATGCTCAGCTTCTCTGATAACTCGTCGGATTGTAGGGGAGTTTATGTCATGTGCGCGGCAGAAGCTTGGAAGATCTCGACGCCGGAGAATTCCTTCCATTCCCGGAATGTTCTCGACAAGTTCATCTAACGAATCTCCTTCAGTTGATGATGAAAAGAGCAAATATAAATGAGTAGACTTTGTCTTAAAGTGACCAAACATATATGATAAGTATGCACTCTAGGCATGTTAGCATTTCGATAAGTTTGAATCTTGTTTCTAAATTACGTCATCAATTTCAGACTCTCGCCATCTATTTTTATTTTTTAATATATACTATATTTTTTTTAAAATATGAAAAATCCAAACCTATAGGTAATTGCTGAAATGGTCCCAGTAAGTGGGTGACTGTTGCAGTTTGGTCCTTGTAAGTGGGACCGATGCACAAATGGTCTCTGAAAGTGTGTAACGGGTGCGCATTTGGTCCCTAAAACGGATCCGTTAACTCTAGATGTTTTTGTGGTTTTACATAAATAAATGCTGAAATTGGACCAAAAAAGTAATTTTTAAGAGTTTGGTTTGGCGACAAACTTAAA
This sequence comes from Echium plantagineum, assembly GCA_003412495.2. NCBI lineage: Eukaryota > Viridiplantae > Streptophyta > Magnoliopsida > Boraginales > Boraginaceae > Echium > Echium plantagineum. The sequence goes on along the minus strand of CM016563.1, from coordinate 21,569,243 downwards.
ACTTCATTTCCGGCTTCGTTATAACTCCAACTTTGACGATTCAAAATGCATTGGAAAGCTATTTTCATCATCTTTAAGAATATGAGTTCAATCTCCAGTTTTGTCCACATTAATTTTTTTAAAACATTTCTTTTGACAAAACATACATAAAAACGTTGAATCACTTATCGTCTTTTTGTCAAAAATGATTTGAAAAATATCTCTCATATACAAGCTTCAACAAATATTATTCAAGAGACTTTAAGCTATGATTGAAGACTAAATTTTACCTTTTTATATGTTTTTTATCCATAGCCTAATATCTTTAACTCATTTGAATATCGTTGAGTTTGTGTTAGTTTATTTTTTGTCCTTTCATGACACATGAATGTCGACTCTTTCTTTTGATCATCAACTTTTATTTTAACTTCTTCAAGTCTTCAATGACTAGTGTATGGTTGATTCTATTTCTTCATCATCACAATTTAGAAATTGTTAGTCCAAGTTGTACTTTTTTTTAGGGCAAAAGGCATCAACCATCACTCATGTTTCACTCAATTCACCATTCACTCACTCATGTTTCGTATGGTCCCATTCACTCACTCATCTTCTAAAGACGGTTCTATGTGGTTATTCCGTCAACTTTTTTGGTCAATCAATGGTTAGTCAAATATTTGTATCTTGTTGACTTTCTTAAGGGCAAAATAGTTATTTCACGTCTATTGTTTTAAAAACAAAAAACCAAAAAGGAGAACAATTATAATTAGCCTTTAATCATAGCTTAAAGTCTCTTGAATAATCTTTGTTAAAGCTTGTATACGAGAGATATTTTTTAAATCATTTTTGACAAAAAGACGATAAGTGCTTCAACGTTTTTAGGTATGTTTTGTCAAAAGAAATGTTTTGAAAATCTTAATGTTGATCAAACTGGAAATTGAACTCATATTCTTAAAGAGGATGAAAATAGCTTTCCAATGCATTTTGAATCGTCAAAATCGGAGTTTTAACGAAGCGGGAAATGGAGTTTTAAGTTTGTCGCCAAACCAAACTCTTAAAAATTACATTTTTGGCCCAATTTTAGCATTTATTTGGGTAAAATCACAAAAACATTTAGAGTTAACGGATCTGTTTCCTTTAGGGACCAAATGCGCACCCGCTACTTACTTTCAGGGATTATTTACACATCGATCTCACTTACAGGGACCAAACTGCAACGATCACCCATTTACTGGAACTATTTAAGCAATTACGTTACCTCCTATACTGTACATATTACTCCATGATTTATGATACAACTGGAGAAAATTGCTCTCCCTTTCTAATTTCTCATAAGTCATAATATAAGGATATGCTACTATCGTTAACCTACTAGTTTTTTCTGAACTCCTTATTTCAAATTTCTGAAACACAAAGCATAAGGACAACTTTAATTTCATCAATCTGCAATAGCTTCAAGGATCTAATCAACAATCAAAGTATCGAAGTAATTACAAATTATATAGTGATAATTTGTAATATGCATAAACTTAATTTAATTTGGTCTACTATTATTAGAACCCCAAAACAAATTAAATTAGCTGTTGGTACTTACCAAAAAGAAATGTTACTAATTTTTTAGTTTAATAATTTTTTTTCTCTAAATTAGCGATGAATTATGAATACAAAATTTTACAAATTTGAGAGTTAGAGTATAATATGAGACAAATTTGTCTCAAAAAATGTTCGAACCCATGACCTTTTGCATGAAAGGTTGGGTCGGATGTCATTAGGCTATTTAGCATATAAATATATTTTAATATGTTAAGGCTTATTTTTATTTTGCATCCTGAACTATGATAAAAGTTTCGAATTGCACCCTAATACTATTCTAAACCTCAAAATTGAACCCTATACTGCGGGTTGTCTCATTTTGCACCATAAAAAGCCAATTTTAGATTGAATTTCGGGTTATGAGATAATCCAAATTTATCCTTCGTTTAAACTAAAATTCAATCTACAACTATGCTTTATGATACAAAATGAGATAAATCGTAATAGAGGGTACAATTTGCAGTTTAGAATATGCATCCTGAAATTTTCGTCATAGTTCAGTTCAGGTTGCAAAATAAAAATAAGCCATATGTAATACGTTAATTACCTTGAAAGGGAATCTCTCCCGCTTGAATGAGTTTAGGAACACATACATATATCCACAACGCGCACGTACTAATCGTATCAAAATAAACAAGTGGAATTCCAATGGCTCTAGCAACCTCAACAGCAAAGCAAAAAACTCCATCGGCAACTATACAACTCACCGGCTTACTTGATTTCTTCCCAGAAGTCAACATCTCTATAAGAAGTGGTTTTGTCACTTCTTCCATGGATTTTGCCACGTTTTCGGGTTCTCGCAGAATATTGTCTGGAATACCATCTGATATTGTCACAAAATCGAAGTTGGGATAACGTTTGAAGTAGGATTCAACGTTGGAACAGCTAAGCAAACGTTGATGAATATGTTCTGTATTGAGGAAGGTGACATGTAGGCCATGGAGACAAAATAGTTCAGCTAATTTGAGCATACCATTTACATGACCTTGAAGAGGAAAAGGTAATATGAGTACATGAGGAGGAGAAGACAAAACTTTTTCTTCTTCCATTAGGAATAGGTGATGAAATGTTAGTAAAATGGGAGAGTAATATATAGTTGTATAGTTGTATGGTGTTTAAGAATATGTTTTAGTAATTATTTTCTTAGAAGTTGTTTCAACAATTGGGTGTACTCACCCAAACTTGGTTGTGAATTCAAATTTCGTTAGAGATTATTTGTATATAATATTATTGTATATATGTTCTCATCGTTTATTTATCACAAAAGAAAAGAATATGTTATAATTTTTATGCCAACTTAAATATAATTAAATTTATGTATCATAATCTATGGAATAATGTCTTGTATAGGGCTGTAAACGGACTCTATTATACCGAACGTAATTACGTTTGAATTAAGTCTACAAAGGATTGAACCTTATGTTCGTCTCGGTCCTACATGTGCGAACCGCATCCAATCTTACGTTCGGCTCTGTCCGCAATGTGCGAATAAGTTCAGTTAGGTTGCAAAAATGTTCGATGATATTGGACATTTGGGCAAATGACAGGGAGATGACTAGTGCTAGATCGGTAGTATCCGACTCAATAATAACCGTTCCGCTCGACAAGATAAAGAGACCAGTATTAGTACCCGACTCAAAAAGGTATTGAGCTCAACTTTAATACCCGACTCGACTTGATAAAATAATGATCCGACTCATTAAGGTAATTACCCGACCCAAATTTTATGCAATGTATCCTGTATGTGACAAAAAGTTTATTTCATCTTGATTATATTATTTAAGAACTCAATTTCATTAATTATATTATTCCATTGTACTGGAAGTATATACAATTGCCTTTCTATAAGACCACAAATGATAACATTATCACAAGCCTTTCTATATTCGTAGTCAAGTTAAGAGCATCGAAAACTAGAATATACTTTAGAAATATAACGGATTAATTCATATTTTCATATAAACTCATGGTTAAGTACTTAATTAACATCAAACGCGCCATCCTTTTACAGATGGTGATGTAAGCAATTATATACAAAATTATATCGTGTATACTTATCAATTAATATAACTAATTAAGTTCTGTATAATATTTCATTCAACTCTGATGTGTAGAATTCAACGATTTTGGAGTAGGTCCATTCTGATGTGTAATATTATTATGTCACGGGACAATATAATAAGTGGAATGAACTACAGTATGATTTTAATAGGCTATATTTTGATTTATGATTTTAATAGGCTAATTATATCGTAATTTAGAACTGTTATACCATAAAGTATTTCAAATAAATGACCTGATGTACTTATTCAACCGTTGACCCTTTTATACAAGCATAACACCATAATAAATTAAATCTACCATTTTCTTGAGATGCATAAAATCATAGTATTTTTTTTTATTTTTATAAATTAGCGCTGAAATGAGTCTCGAAACCAGAACCTTCTGGTCTCTATAACAAGAGGCATTTCCACTAGGCTATTCGATTTACTCAAATAAAATCATAGTAGTATTGAGTATTGACTACAATATCAATCATATATACCTACCAAATCGATTCCACAATATTCTAACTTAATTCCACAATATTCTAACTTAATATCTCAATCTATCAATTTTTGAGGTCTAAATACAATTTCCCCTGTCTTGCCGATAAACCTTTTACTATGTGATACTATACTTTCACATGAAATATATTGGTTTCGAGAAGAAGAAGACCACCACACATATATAGAGTTATAGGTTTAGCTAGGATGATACATACACACATATACATATTTGTAATCTTGAAGAACCACATGCTTCGATAGAGAAACATCACCAACTGATTATTCCGTAACACTCACATGACCAACTTGAATTTGTCCTCTCCATGGTTGATACATAAAAAATGAGTAATCCGAACGTATTTGCACATACTTAAAAAAAAAAAAAAATCATATATACCTACCATGTATATAAGATACCTAGAATAATATTGAGTACAATAATTTAAGCATCCATGTGATTACTAACCAAATAATTAATGTAACCTAAAATCACTCCGCTTGATATTAATTCCTACCTAGAATATTGAGTACAATAGTTTAAGCATCCATGTGATTATTAACCAAATAATTAATGTAACCTAAAATCACTCTATTTTATATTAAATCCTACAAAATCGGAATTTTCAATTAATCTTCAAGATATACCAAATCCATAGTGTAATATTTAATCAACTATGAACATATAAATCTTAATGAATATTTAATTATCTTTTTTAATTTTTACATAGTTCTCATAATGGTTAATTTTCAAATAAAATATAACAAAACATAGTCTTGTGGGACCTTGTTACAAAATTTGATCATGAATTCCCATTAAACGATAAGAAATAATATAGTCTTGTGGGACCTTGTTAGATACGTCTCAATATATATCTTTCAAATATTAAATTTTTATAATTTTTTCGCATGTATTAGAATAATAGATATTTATGTTTTAAATCATGTTTTATGACCACCAAAAGTTAAAATGTGACAATCTTTTAGGGACGGAGGGAGTATAATAAATGAAGTGCGATAAGAATAATAATTTTTTTTCCAGTAAATTAGCAATGACATATAAATATAGTCGTATTATAAATAGTAAATACATAAATTCCTAACTGATAGGCAAACAGTTAGAGTACAATATGAGACAAATTATTTTCAACAAAGTTAGAATCCAAGACATCTTAGTTAAAAGTTGAGTCAGGTGCCATTAGGCTATTGAACTATCGATCCTCTCGCTAGTTTTAATATATCAAACCGCTCATAATTGCATCATAATTTAAGCCTCTCCATCTTTATATCTTCAACCAATCGACTCAAATTGAGATATGACGATCCACCATCACAAACGCTATCCTTCGCTAATTTTGCCATTAGAGTCGACCTTTCTCTAAACTCATTCCTCCTTGTAACCATAACCTCTATAATCATCCTCTCAACAATCTTTCTATCACAAGTATCCTTCATGTCCAAACCAAGCTTCCAAACCTCTTCAACATACCTACTATTCACTTGTTGATCAAAAAAATATGGCCAACAAATCATAGGCACACCAGCAACCAAGCTCTCCAAAGTTGAATTCCATCCACTATGTGTTAAAAAGACCCCAATAGCCTCATGGCCCAAAACCAATTCTTGTGGAGCCCAACTCACTACCAACCCTCTCTCTTTAGTCCCTTTAATAAAGTCCAAAGGAACATTATTGGGCTCATCTCCAAGCCCAGTAATTGATCCAAGCCTTTGGACCCATAAGAACTTGAACCCACTATTTACCAGCCCATGCCAAATCTCAATAAGTTGTTCTTTTGTGATGAGTGCAAGACTTCCAAGACTAACATATACAACAGAATTTGGAGGTTGTTTATCAAGCCATGCCAATTGCCATGCAACTTTTGTCCTCTTCGAAAATGGTACTATTTGATGGTGTTTCTGATGAGGGCAATATGGTCTTTAGATGAGAATGAAGAGGCCCAAGTGAGTATACATTTGGGGAGATGGTTTGGAGTTGAGAAATGATTGGCTTTTCAAGAACATCAAATGTGTTGAGTATTAGACCTTGAGCTAAGGGAAGATGCTCAGCTTCTCTGAGAACAAGTTGCATTGTTGAATCATTTATGTCATGTGCGCGGCAGAACCCTGGAAGATCTCGACGTCGGAGAATTCCTTCCGCTCCCGGAATGTTCTCGACAACTTTATCTAACGAATCTCCTTCAATTGATGATAAGAAGAAAGAATATCAATGTATAGACTTGGTCTTTGAAATGATCAAACAAATATGGCAAGTGTAATGATGAATACACTTAAGACATCTTAGCATATGATAGATTTGAATCTTCTTTTTACATGACCTCATTAATTTGATCAGACACTCATCAATGTTATTGTTGTTAATTTTTTTAAAATATAATAAAAACAACTACAAAAATTATTCTTCATTTTCACTTTCTCATAAATTATAATCTAAGGATATATGCTAATACCCTTTTATTATTGTCATACTTGTTTTATCTTAACCCCTTAATTTGAAAATTTCTAACACATAAAAAGAAATTTAATTCTACCCATCTCCAATTCCACGACTGAAAAACTACCTCATTTAATCACCCTACTATTTATTTACAGTCAAAATATTTTGTAATTCATGAGATTTAATATCGATCATTATTATGTACTAATGATCTTATTACATCATAAAGTAATTCGCACAGATTAAACTGTGCCCAAATAACTAATGTTATTAATCCTTATGTTTAATATGTTAATTACCATGAACTAATATAAAAAGAGTATATACCTTTAAAGGGAATCTCTCCAGCTTGAATGAGTTTAGGAACACATAAAGATGTCCACAAGGCACATGGACTAATCGTATCGAAATAAACAACTGGAACTCCAATCTCTCTACCAACTTCAACACCAAACCCAAAAATCCCATCAACAACTATACAACTCACCGGCGGCTTACTTGAATTTTTACCAAGTGATCCAGAAGTCAACATCTCCATAAGAAGTGGCTTTGTCGCTTCTTCCATGGACCTTATCAGGTTATCCGGGTCTCGCGAAATATTGTCTGGAATACCATCTGCGATTGTCATAAAATCGAAGTTGGGATAACGTTTGAAGTAGGATTCAACGTTGGAATAGGTAAGCAAACGTTGATGGATATGTTCTGAATTGAGGAAGGTGACATGTAGGTCATGGAGGCAAAATAGTTCGGCTAATTTGAGCATACAATTTACAGGACCTTGAAGAGGTAAAGGGAAGATGAGTACATGAGGAGGAGAAGACAAAACTTTTTCTTCTTCCATTTGGATTAGGTGAGGAAATCTTAGTAAAGTGGGAGACTAATATATAGTTGTATGGTGTTTAAGAATATGTTTTAGTAGCTGATGGCTCAATAGCCTAGTGACATGCGATCCAACCTTTCATGCAAGAGGTCATGGCTTCGAACTTTATTGGAGACAAATTTGTCTCATATTATACTTTATGGTTAGGAAATCCTGTAATCATTGTTTGTAATAGTGTTGTAGTCATAATTCTTAGCTAATTTACAAAAAATATATATATATGTTTTAGTAATTATTTTATGCCATTTGACAAAAAAGATTTTTTTCATCTTAATATACTCTTGAAATATAATGGATTAGTTAATATTTTTATATAATCATGATTTAGTACTTAATTAATATCAAACCTGCCATCCTTTTGTGAATGGTGTAAAACAATTATATTCAAAGTTATATCGTGTTTACTTATGAGTTAATATAATTAATTAATAGTAGTATTGTTTTTCTTTCAACTCTGGTGTAGCATTCAACGAGTTTGTAGTAGATCCATATATGTATTTGATACTAGTCATTTTCATCTGTGTAATAGTATTATTATGTAACGGGACCATATATAATGGAGTGCACTATGATTTTAATAGGCTTATATTTTGATTTTTGAGATGTATGCAAATTTGACTTGGTTAATTAAATCGTAACCTACAGGCTACAACTGTGATACCATAAATGACTTGATGCACTTATTCAACAGTTGACCCTATTTATACGAGCATAACACCATAGTAAATTACCTACCATCTTTTTGAGATGCTTACAATCATATTAATCACATATCAATTACAATATCAATCATGTCTGAGTACTATTTAGGGTTAATTTTATTTTGCATAGTGAACTATCACGAACGTTTCAAACTGCACTCTAATATTATTGTAAGTTTCAAATTGAACTCTATACTATGATTTGACTCATTTTGCACCATAAAACGCCAATTTTAGATTGAATTTCGTTTTAAAAGAAAGGGAAAATTGAAATATCACATACATTAAACTTTTGTGGCACCTTTTACAAATAACTGAACTTGTAAATTAAAAAATTAACCACACCCCATTCATCTTATTCATCAAACCCCCACCCCACCCCAACATATGTACTCGCAACAAGTCAACGGTTGAAGGAAAAAAACTTAATCAAAACAGAGATTTATTCTTTATTGCTATCACTTGATATTTGAATTCGTTTTTAAAAATATTTCAGGATATTCCTTTTTGTATTTTTTTTTATAATATATATATATATGAAGTAATTAATAGCTAAAATTAAATTTTTAAAAACGTAAATTCTACTAAATAAATATTGGGAGTAATAGCTTTCTATAAATGAACTGTAGTATTAGTAATAGCTTTCTATAAATTAATTTATTACTCTCTTCAATTCAAAACAAATGTCTTTCTAGACATTTCAACAATAACTAAAAAAAATATCTTTTTACATAAATCAATGTACAATATACCATTTTTTCCTTTAATATCCCTATTTGCATCAAATAACTCAAAAAAAAGTAATGATTGCATCATATAGTTAAGTGATAATTGGATTATTAATGATTGTTTTATAGGGACATACATAGATGGAAAATGTGAATGTAATGATTGTTTCTTAATTTATGTGAAATGTCTAAAAAGACATTTGTTTTGGATTGGAGGGAGTACCAATGTATATAAGTTTTTACTTTTGTCCTTCATCCATCGGCTCCTTCAATAATCGAAAATAATTATTATACTTTCAGATAAAAATGACATTTTTTAGACATAAAATGTAAAAGGTAATGAAAATATATTATCCGAACTGGGACAATCATTGAGTGGAAAATGATGTTTAACATAACAGTCTGCCCACATGAATAATTACGACAAATGTACTGTATATCACCACAGACTAAACTGAACACTTCAGTCATAAATCACCTATTTATATTTACATGTATATCTCATATGATATCCGCTAGGGGATACACAAAAGTCACCTCCTCTCTATGCTAATGCATATTGTATAACGAGTTTTGAGTCAAATGTTACACGTTATGTGACAATCTATATTGTCACGTCAAATGCCTAGTTGAATACTTTTCATGATCGTCGATCTCCCTTAGGATGCATCAACCTGATGGACTGATTGTAGAACATCCTCATCAGTAACAGCAACTTTCGAAACCTTCTTTGCAGTCTTCCCCTTGGAAGCATTATTAGGCCCAACCTTAGACGAAGCAACACAGCCAAATTCTTCCTCTTTCTGTACTATTGCCGGAGCCAAGAAACAATCTAGTGAAAGACCAGCAATATTGAAATCCACTTCTTCGATCGACCAAACCTCCTCCACTCTTGTCCTAGTATGACCTTCCTCATCCTCGCCATAGTGAAACAACGAAACGTTGGTTCTACCACCATGAGCAATATTTACACCCTCAACTGTTCTGTAGTCCTGAATTTGTGTCTCCATTGTTGTTTCCCAGATGGCATCGTCGCTTTTAGAGGATGAAATTCTAAGTAAATGGGTATCTTTTAATTGGAGAAGAAGGCCATTTCTTTGGCTAAAGTAGCCAACGATAGTGTGCCTGACCACTTCCATGTTGATGCTACTTCTTGCTTTCAAAACAGAGGAATCTACTACAACTTTCAATACAAAACAATCCTCATTGTTGATTGTTTTCTCCCCAATGCAGACTGAATTAGCGAATAAATTTGCTGTTGATCTCGGATCAAGACCCTAATGTGGACATCGTTATAAAACGTTAGTCAATGATCGCTATTATGTATAATGAAATAAATCAAAATGATTCATTACACTAGTTACGCTTCTTAACTATTTTGAAGTAGCAGATTGTGATTTATATGTCCTGTTTGTTAGCTCGCTTAGGCATGAGCCTCTTTATAGTCATTGAGACATGTTATTGTTTTTCTGGTCAATCATCGAACTTTTGAATTATTTGAATCTGACGGACATTGATAAATCGATTGATGGTACCTGGAAAAAACGACGCGAAGGCCTGGAAGGACCACGAGCATCCTGGGAATGATTCCAAGGTGTTTGTCTCCATGAAACCTTTCCATCACAACCAGCACTGATCTTACAAGATGAAACAACAAGTTCCAGGATCCATAAATCGGGCCTTTTCTGCCACAAAACAAATCCACCCATTTCTCCATGTTTAGCAACTCTTTTGCTATTCATCTTCATCACTTTACGATCAGCCGAAATCAGTTCCGTCGTCGCCATCTTTACCTTCCCCACGGCATACATGCTTTCAATAGCATTCAAAGCATTATCACCTCCTGTTGCTGCTTTGTATTGCTGCACTATGTATTTCGCCATCGATGCCTCCTGCACACACAAATAAAAAATCCATTAATCAACTAGTACTATATTAAGTCATCTGATTTTTTCATATAATAGAATACATCAAAATGACCCATTAGATTATTGTAAACTGGTAGATAATATTCGTGCTCACTGCATATGCATACTATCCGACCCTCTATCATGCTTATACATAAGCCTATTCGAAGGCATTCGGGCATGTTGACGAAGATATTTTGGGTTAAATAGTACTGCACAAATTTTTTTTTTTTAGTAAAATAGCACAAAAGGTGGACGAAATGACTAATCTACCCCATTTACAAACTTAGAGATATTCATTTGTTTTTGTCAACTTTTTCAAATTTTTATTTTTTCAATTTTTTTAGTTTCTCTTTTTCGATTTTTTTCAATTTCTTTTTCATTTTTTATTTCCATTTTTTATTTCGTTTTTGTTTTCAATCTTTTTCGATCTTTTTCCTAGTACAAAGGATTCGATTTTAATAGTTGTTTTAGCTAAAAGTTTCGGTTTTGGCAAAAAAGTTCAATTTTGATAGTTGTTTGTTAAAAAAAAATCGATTTTGATTGTTGTTTTAGCAAACAATGTTTGATTTTTTACTTTTTCGAAACAACTACCAAAATTAATACTTTTTTGAGAACTAACTACCAAAATCAAATATTTTTGCCAAAACAATTATCAAAATCGAACCTTTTTGACAAACAACTATAAAAAATGAACTTTTTTTCCTAAAAAATACGAAAAACCAATTTTTTTGACAAAATCGAAATTTTTAGCTAAAACAACCATCAAAATCGAATTCTTTTTACTAGAAAAAAAAATTGAAAAGAAATCGACAAGAAATCGAAAAAACCGAAAGAAATCGAAAAAATAAAAAAAATTGAATAAAAAATCGAAATTGAAATTGAAAAGAAAATCTAAAAAATGATTAAAATTTTCTAAGTTTATAAGGGGGTAGATTAGTCATTTCATTCTCCTTTTGTGCTATTCTGCTAAAAAAGTAAATATATGCTCTAAATTAAATTTGAATCTAGAATGGTGCTATTTAACCCAAAATTTCTGTTGAAGAAAGTAATCTAGAAATAATCAGAATAAATTGGGTAATGATGAAGAATGGCTCACAACAGGCTGGCCTTTGGAATTGAACAATGGATGATTGGCATGAGTGATTGGAAGGGGGAGTGAAGGGGCTCCAAGAACAGTAAGCAATAGTTGAATTTCAGTGTTTTTGTCAACAAAGTGAGAAGCCATTGATGTATGTTGGTAACACATCCATTTCTTCCATGACTTTTTCTTGAATTTAGACAACATTTCTTCAGGAATAGGCACTTCCAAAACTGTATCGAGACAACCTTGCCTATCGACATTGGCGAACAGAGTCCTCATGTTTTTAATTTTGTTATAACCAAGCTTGTTTCAATTTATTAATATGATTGATCATTTAAGAAAACAAGTACTCCGTAAATTATAATGGTGTAAATCGAAACAAATACTCGTGTTTTATATGTTATCTAAAATGTAAAAATAAGCTGGTTGAATTACTGATGTTGATGAACTTTATTTTGTAAGAAATGATACATTATTACCTTAATTGTATGCAAAAAAAAAGCAATCAATTATAATTAATGCAATCATCAATTAAGGAAGATGAGCAACAAAGGATGAGAAAATTAATAGTAATTCATTATTTGGGTGTGTGTATAGTGTTGCCCGAAATTAATACTAACGTGGCCGTACCCTCTTATAACTCTTCTGAGCTCATTTATCACATCAATTGCTTGGTCTTCAATTTTCTTTTTTTTTTTCTTTTTTTCTTCAAATCTCTAATCATACTTGTATAATATAGAAAGGGAAATTAAATGTTACTTCTGAAGAGCCATAACTTTCTTAATTATAAGAGGACAATTATATAACTTTAATGTATATTTTATACAATAATTATTCATCAAATATTTATATTCACTTTTTGAAAATGATTTTGCAAAAATCTCATACTCCTATTATTTTATAAATTTAAGTTAAGTTTAATTAAGATGAGGTGAATAGGACTATTACATAGAAACAACGAGGGACAAAATATGCCATTTATTCATTTAGCAATTTAACTTACTCTCATCATAAATTATTTTGTTTTCGATCTGGTGCAATGATAATAAACATTATTACATTAATAACAATTCCTCATGCAAAGAAAGTAAAACATACAGTTAGATTCATATTTGACTTTTTATTAAGTTTAATTTTTTCTATTTTACAAAAACATGTTTTGATGACGGGTAATGCTAAATACGGTACATTTATATACAGTATTCCATGTTAATTTATTAAAATACCTTTTTAAATTGATGAGAACAAAACTTTCAATCTCACTAATCAAATTTCCTCTCTCTAAACTTTAATTTATTAAAAAAACCTCTCTAACACACCAACTATATTCTAGATCTGGATAGAATAAGGCAAAGCTCAAACAATCATCATCTACTCATCGACCACCACAATTTCGTACGGGCATCAGGCGTATTTTATACTTCGATACTTAAATAGTGGATTTGATTCAAATCAAAAGTTTGTGTCTACTAAGGCGATAAATCTTTCTTGTATGGAGAGAGTATTTGATGCTATTTCTGCTAATAAAGATATGACCTTTTTACTTTTTTCTTTATTTTTATTTATTTATTTATTTTGTTATTAGTTTGTGTTCATTTGTTGTTGTAATCATATTTGATTAATTAGTATTTGTTATCTTGAATTAGTTAAAAATTTAATGAATACAAACGTTTTTGTTTGAATATGAACACATGTCATATTGATTATGTGAAAAAGTTGAATTTCTTCTGTTTCTGCAATGTGCTCATTACTTAGATGTAAATAATGTATGAATTTACATTTAATTGGGAGATTTTATGATAAAGCTCTTGTCATGTTCGTGAAGCAATCATCATGTACTCATTAATGGAATTGGTGATCAAGGAGAAGAAATTAACAGTTTTTTATAATTTTTGTAGAAAGAAAAAATAAACCCACATTTTTAGAGAGGGAGTGATAAATTGTAAATGAATTGAAATTTTTTAATGATGAAATTTTGTAAGGGCAAGTTTGGAAATAAGACTTAGAATACTGTATATAGGTACTGTATATAGCATTTGCGTTTTACAAAATTATTCTAGCTTTTATTGGATGCCAATTAGACACGAGCTTGTTATTAGCATAAAGGAAGGTAAAAAATTTGGGATGAAGATCGATCTAATTTGTCGGACGTAGCCAGGAAATCCGGGCACATGGGAATATAGAAATAGACCGATTTGAAGAGTGCAGTATCTTCATAAGAATGGCAATTTTTATCGTTCGAATTGATTCAATATCATGTGTTATTAATTTATTTGTCTCAAATTAATCGTCGTTTTTTTAATTTTCTCAATTGTATCTTATCGCTAAAATCAACTATATATTCTTCATCAAAAAATGTCATATCAATAAGTTGATGAGTTATGTTATACCTACATGATTATATTTTCAGTTCTATAATTTATTGTACATTGTTCTTTATGTTTAATGATCTATATTTGCATTTTATTCAACTAAATTACTAGGTTGTTACTAAAAAAATATGTCACCAATTATGAAGTGCACATTGTTAGGGAATTTTTAAATATTTTCCTTGAGTTGCAACCGACTATAAAATACTCCGTATCTTGTAACCAAAAATATATTCGTATATCTAAGAAGATTCGTATGTCTCAAATATGGAAGTTGAATCCTGATAGAGATTCGGTGGTTGGAGACTACTGCACGTTAGGGTGCGCCCCTTTGGATACATAGCTTTTACAAAATGAGTATCATTAAATGATTGACATATTTTGATTTTTTATAGTCAAATTTTAAAAAATTGATCATGAATTATTATTAAACGATAAAAAATAATATAACATATGAGATCTTGTTAGATTCGTTCTCAATATATATTTTTGAAATATCAACCTATTATAATTTTTTTGCATATAGAATAAGATATACTTAAGTTTTAAATCGTGTTTTGTTGACTACGAAAAGTCAAAATATGCTAATCATTTAGGGATGGAGGGAGTATTATTTTTGTATCTCTTGTTTGAGTCAATTTTTGTGTATTGATTAATTTGATGGTAACTTTGTGTTAACTAATAAAATTGATTATGTTCAACCGGTAAAGAACTAGAATATTAAATTTCAGTAGACTCACCTCTTAACGCAACTTGGGTTCAATTTCACAAAAAACAAGTTTTGTGTTTATGAAATAGTTAACATGAAAGCTCCAGTCTCCTGATCTGATGAAACACATAGCGCGATTTACCTCCTTTTGCGTGTGTACTCCAAGGCAGAAGTACGTGAACATCGTTAGTGTGACAATTTCACACTTTCATTGATGCCAGAAATTGTCATTAGTGTGACACTTTAACACCAATTAATGCCAAAAATCGAAGCGTTATTTGGGACAAAAGATCTGATCAACAATATTTAGGCACGCAAATGACATGCAGTTTCAACATCATCTTCCATATTCCATTACAAAAGAGGACATACATGTGGAATAAAACAACACATTGCCTATATTGGCTTCACCAATTCATACCAGAGCAAGCAACAAAATTCAACAATAATACAACAAATGCAACCCCCTATAACAATGATGGCTTCATTTTAACATTCATTTTCTCGGATTAGAGAAAGCAGATAGAGATGATATAATATGCTTATAAATTTCTTCAGGTTGGTGGAGGATTCAACAACACTGGCCTTTCTGGCTGTAGACTGTAGTTCAATTAGGAAACTCATGAAGGTACGTTGAAGTGAAAAAGCCACGATATAACAAACGCAAATACCATACACGCCAACAAGAAGTTGAGGAATCGATGGCCTTGCCAAAAGTATCGTGCCTCGCCAGGAGGCCCTGGGATGCTAGCAGCGACAGCAGCAGCATTTTCTTCATCCCACTGCTCTGATAATGCGGTCTCATTTGGTCCAGAAACATTGCGTGCAATTGATCCACAGATCTCACATGTCCTGCAATAGACGAAATTTAGTAAGACTAATGTACTTCGTGGAGACGTGTGTGATATAATGACAAATGAACTAGCATCCACCAAGTAAGGAAACCAACAATGACGTATCAATTGATGAAAGAGATGTTAGGTCAGCTACTACATTTGTTTGTAACAGATAATCCTAAGGAATTGACAAATTTGCACCGGAAGTGAAACTTTAGATGTAACTGGACAGCCAAGAAGACGGAAGGGAACTCCATACAAGTTATATGATAATAGATGCTCATGGTTCCATTCTTTACCGTTCCACCAGAAGGTAAATGGAAAAGTAGAAGAAATTTCCATCACGAAGGAGCAGGACAGTTGAAGTTAGTATAAGTGTACAACTGTATACATATATTACTCTAGCACTCTGTCGCAAAATGCATATTCTCCCAACGTAACAAGGGATTGCAGATTGTAAGAACCTTTAATGTTTATACTTAAATGGTAAAAGGTTCATGCTAATCCAAAATCCTAGCATTCCAATTAGTATACTGATTCAAGAGCTCAGAGAGAATCTATTCATATTCAAAAGGATCTATAAGTTGGTATAAGTCTATGGAGTTTTTCTAACTTCACAGATTGTGAGAATCTAGATATCAAAATGCTAACAGATGGGACGGTTCAGATCATCCAAGTCTTTGGCGCCTAAACAAATTGCTGCATTTAGAACTTTGAGCAACTTCAGTGATTCCTGAAACAGGATTAGAACAAAAAAGGCATGTTTGCTGCAACTTAATTAATCACAGCAAATGGAGTGATTAATACAAACAATAAGGATATTACAGCAATGAACAACTAGCAGCAACCATACCCAAGCTGCATATATACATTAACATGCCTTTGAAGAGTCTCCCGCCTAAGCTAGGCGGGGGATCGGATAGTACCCAACCTTACGCCTGTTATAACAAGGTGGCTGTTTATAAAACCGAAAGATATTTTGTAAGAAACAAAATACGAAAACATCAAACCTTAGACATTAATCCCAAAAGGACCAAGCAGTTTGCATGCACTAACAACTGGAACTTCATATGGCTAACACACTAATCACCGCAGCTATTAAAAATTATTGCTGATTTGAGAACAATTACTTACCTATTTCCCTTAATCTTGAACCAAGCCTCGGCACATTGTTTGTGAGCAGCAGCTAAATCATCTTTACAAGAGCACCCTAACTCAATGGGGAACCCAGATTCTTGATTTGAAGCATCCAAGGTTAAATGACATATTCTACAATCCCTCTCAACTGTCTCCAAATGTGACTTGCCTTTCTCTTCTCCAGCCTCCAGATCTATCTCTACTGAACAATCTGAAACAGAAGATCCCCTCTCTTTTTCTGGTACCCCAACAATCTCAGGGCTGGAATGCTCTACCTCCTCAGTCGAAGAGGTCTCCGACTTCACGTCTTTTATCGATAACAAATCACGTTTAACATGTCCATCGGAAGTATCCGAGGATGAACTAATGCCACCATTCTTGGCAGAAGAAATGCAGTCACAACCACCTTCACCACTGCCCTGGCCAGATTCCAAGTCATCATGACTGGATGTGTTTAAAGATTGCATTTTTACAAATACCAAGAAGGGGAATCCTCATGAAAAATGCAGCAAAACAATGAGATCACACAAAAAAACCTCACCAAAAATATTGGAGCCTTCAATAAAAAAAGCCCTTTCTTTATAACTTGCTCTCTACTCACATCTAGACCTCTACCTAAACACATGTACATACACAACAAAAACAAAAAAATCTTGAAATTTCCATAGTCTCTTTCAGTCCATGGAGTTAACTAGGAAGAAAGAGAGTTCTAAAATGGGGAAGAAAAAATAATGTCTACTGTATAACTTCCCTACCTAAAGTACAAAAAGAGACTCAGAAACTCTGCAATAAGTGTTTATGAGTATTTAATTATGCATATGCTCTGCTTCACCTAGATCGGAGTACTATTTTCTTGATAAAAAATCAATTATTTGTGTACTACGATTTTGGACTTTTCCCATATTTTTGTAAAGATAAAATCAAATTCCACGTAAGAGCATGTGCCAACATAAGCAAATTCCAAATACAGTTGATAGAAATTGTGGAGCTTCTAAATACTTTATCTAAAAAACAAGAAGATGATAAATACTCCTCTTGAAATGATGATGCATCAAAAAGGAGTTCTTTTTTCATGATGAAATTTCAGTTTTCTTCTTTTACATTAAACAAGGAAATGAAAAGCTACATGAGTTGGATACGTCAACAAGTGACTTTAATAATTATGGTTAAGATTCTTGTGTACTTTTCGTTGTTAGATGCTGGTTGGCTACTATAATGAAGAAAAATGGAAAGTAAATTTGGCCATTAGTGTCTTCTAGTTGCAAGAGTTGCCTGGTTGGTAAGGAAAATAATTTTTACTTTAACTAAAAGAAACACAAACTCGTGACATAATTAACAATAACAAAACATGTCCTAATAACTTTGAAATGCCGATAAGAGGAATCATACATTATGCAACATTATGTATATGATAACATGAAAACCGGAAAAAAAACATACCGTTTCCGAATTGACCCGAACTTGAAATGTACACACTATCTACTAATGATATGTTCAGGAAAGAACTCAAACTGTGGGATCGATATTCATATTACACAGTAATAACAAGCTAAAGAACAAGTCTTCAAAATTATCCAGTGCGGATGTCAACCAGATACCACCTTCACAACAAGGCATAGCGCGTTAAGGAGAATAAGAATAACCCTTAAATACTGAGTCGCGTATATAAGACCAAGTATTTGGCCCTTCAACGAGTTTCTCTTGACACCAGAATTGGCAGAATAGTCCTGGAAGCTCCATCCTCTGGGTGCAAGAAATCGATCTTCGTTTAAGATGGCCAGAGAATTTGCAAGAAGCAGGCATCCTTCCAATAATGTCCACAACCCCATTTTCTACACCAACTCAAAAAGTAAGCAAGTTCCTCTGAACTGTTGAGCAACGCAAATATGTATTAAAAGACTGGATAGTTAGATTGAAGTCATTGAACGAGAATACAAAATCGTAAATTAGTGGATTCAAGTATAAGATTCTGCCAACTATTAGTTTCAAAAGTTTAATCCATAAGGTATACTGAAAGTGATGATAAATGTAAATGCAATGCACTTAATCTTTAAGATAATAGGTCATATGAAATCAGCAAATTCGCATTCCTGGTTTAAAGCATTCATTAGTCTTCAACTGATTCAAAAGTCATGTCAATGATGCATTTCAGACTTAATTATTCAACACTGTGCATATTTAGTAGAGCCAAGTAGGTATAGGTAGCACACTAGCGAAAACGAAATTGCCTCGTCCGAAATATAACAGACAATCTAACAGATGCATCTTACATAAGCTGCTTGCACTCTATAGTTCAATAACACCTAACTTCGATGAACAAAAAAGTTACGCAGACCTTCATAGAGAAAAGATCATCAGCATTGTAATAACAAATTTAACGAGATAATGCTTCGTTTGGACAAATTACAGAACACATTCACATAAATATAAAAATTTCTTTGCCAGGATAGCTACAAAGTTCTACTTCTTCAGTAAGCTCTACTAAAGCACTTTCTGTAGAAATTCTTTTATAAACCAACTCAGCATAAACAAAATACCATCTTCTTTACTATTGCAGTAATAATAATAAAGCTCCTAAAATGTGATTACACTAATAATCGAATTCAAAATCAAATCGGAAACTCTCAAAATGTATCTTTAAAATTGAAAATGGACAGTATAATCAATTATAAGACAAACATAACCAAAATCCAGTCTTTTTTCAACCCACCACCAACAAATTCACTATGTTTTGCTCAATTCCAGCAATTCATTCAAATTCTTAAAATATTAACACATAAACAAATAAGTTCAGCTAACTTCTTCAGCAATTTATTTAGTCGAACAAGGACGAAATTAATTCAAAAACTGCATTTATCAGCAGAATTGGAGAAGGAGAAAATGAAAGTAAACATAAATGCCAAATGGGTATAGTTTGTAAGATACAGTTAATCCAAAAATAGAAATTACAAAAAACAAAACATAATATGAAATATGACATTAAAAATTGGATGTATTGATATAATTTCAGATGCATAAGTAGCAAACACATACTCACTAATTCAACTTGGTCGGTTGAAGTGTCTTGATTTGATTTGGAATCTTGATTTACAAACAAGTTTTGCAAAGCGGAGAGAAGCTGGAAAGTGTATATCACACATTCATGCTTCTGAGTTATGAGCAGTAATGTTATTGATTCCGGGTGTTTTACATTCAATTGTGCGGGGTTCAATTTGTGTTTTTAAATATTGTATGGAACCAGTATCGAGTTAATCGGGCGATTTGTACATAAAATGTGTGAAATGTATAAATAAATAGGCGTTCGATATGTATCAAGTATATCATGTTTGTATGTTATTGAGTCTATTGTGATTTTGCTGAATTTGAGTGATTCGGTCGAGGAAGGATGTGGTTGGACTTATTATGTTCCACTAATAGACTGATAATCAAGCCCATTTAAGGTCCAATTACGTCGGTCTATTATGATGATTGAACATTAGACCCAATTCTTTGAAATTCGAGTCAAGTCTGATAATCAACGAATTCATAATTGGGGAACTGAAGTCCTAAAATTCGTTGATCGAGAATTAATATATAAACATTGGTATTTACCAAATGGAGGAAGAGAATTCAGAGTAGCTTTCACAAATGATTCACCCTCACATGTCATTTATTGATAGTGAAAATGTTAACAATTTTATACATCAACCAGAAAACAACAAGTCCTTTCCGAAGTTGTAGAACAAAATGTGTCCACAAAGCCCTGAAAGTTTGCACAAAAACACCAAAAGAAGGCAACAACTTTTGGACGGGCAATTTAACACAAGATTAGTCACATTCAAGAGTCTAGAACGGTGGCCACGGGTCGTTTCATCGATGCTGATCTGAGAACATGGCTGTAGTTTCCTTTCTCCTTGAAAAGCTGAGAGAAATGAGGCTTGCAGTACAAGACCCCGTCTAGTGCAGCATAATTCGATGGAGATAATGAGCATCCACCATGGGAACACTTGAAGCATGTCTTGTGGTAGCATTGGCTCTCCACTGTCACCTGAAAGATACACGAACTTATTAAGCTACTTGTTCCGAGACAAACTAACAAAGAGGAGGAATATATCAGATAATGTAATTTGAACGTCATAATTCAGAACGTCATAACAGGATTCCTGAAGTATCGTGTTCATGTTTGTATCTATATACCTTTTCCAAGGGATAAACTGTTTTACTACATGCAGCACATTTGTCCTGAGTCCCCGAAAACATTCTGGCAGCTTTGCTAGGAGACCTTGTCTAGATACAAACAGACATTACAAGAGTTAGAGGAAACGAACAGCATAGACCACGTAGCATGTATTCATTTCAGCCCTGGAGAAAATTACCAGTTCTGGAGTTAACTTCTCTGCTGACTTTGCAGCTGTATCAAATGAAATGCATATTAAACAGATGACACGAATACTTAAAAACAGTGAGTCCAGCAAAGAATCAAAACTATAAAATCCATACGAGATTGGAAACTTTTGTTGTAGCTGCCAGTCTCCTTGAAGAGCTGCTGGAAATGAGGCTTGCAGTAGACAACACCTTCTATAGAGGAAAAACTACTTATCTGCAAAACAACGACGATAAACATCAAACATTGCTTGCAGCATGACTTTGCAAGGTAGTTGTTTACTTCTTTTTCCAAATTGATGGTCTTCGATTCCCAAAGCCATATGACTGCTCTCTAACTTCTGTTTCAACTACCTCCCCGGCTCCCCCAACCTTTCACTCATATAATCCAAGGTTCGACTATCTGCTTCTTTATTAATCAAATTGAGTCAACTTACGTCTAGGCATGTTATCCAATCAACAGTAATTTGATCCAGAAATCAGAATACATGATTTAAACACAACAAGTATATCTAGTTTGATGGCACTGCTTTAATGAATGGAGTATAACAAAAGTCAACATCAACGACATATACTCCCGTCTAATAGAGTCGGGTCTTGCCCTGTGAGGACAAGGAGGTTGTTTCCCAGTCGACCCAAGTTCAGATAAATCATTTCCATACATAAACGACGAAACACCAACAGAAGTGTACCTTAAGGGTGCCTTTGCAATGATTGCATTTGAAGCAAGACTTGTGATAGGTAACACCATCAGCAGACAAAAGCTCCATAGGATAAACAGTCTTCTCACAAGCCTTGCACTTTTCTTGTGTACCAATGAAAGACATCTTTCAATAATATATCCAAAAACCACCTCAATAGCCTCCTCTTCTCCAACCAAATGATATTCAGCTTGTGAAATGGCTTATATTCAAGAACTGCAAAAAAAAAAACCAAGTGATCAAATAGGCAAAAGTCCAAATTTTCACTAGATGATCAAATAATATAGAACGAATGAACTAAAAGATTAAAAAAAACATCGACGATCATACAAAAGTCAAATCATGCTCGACTCTATAACTAATATTTGTCCGATTACATCGATTGAAATTATTACTAACATCAATATCTCGAGGAATTGAAAACGACTCATGAACTAAAAAAGGAAAAAGAAAAAAGATAAGAAAATATATTGACAAAGATGCATACCTTTGGTCAGAGGGGGGGGAGGGGGGAGATGATCAAAAGTGATGATGATTGATGTGTAGAATGAGACACTCAAATCTTTGCTGGAAAAAAGAATGTTGCTCAAGCTTTGACTAATAAGCTAACTAATCATGTTATTACATGTGTAATAAAAAAGAATCTAGCATTCTCATCATTTAAGATACTTTCTCCATGCTCTGTCTCGTTTATTTTTTTCATTTTCTTCTAAAATGTAAGAAAAGACTAAATTACTCTTATATATTTAAATTTTTCTTCATTATGGGTCGCAACAATAATTTATTTTGAGGTACTCAAACAATGTCGAGAATAGATAAATATTGGAGTCCCAATCATAATCTAATGGTAATTTCCACTAATTGATAAGGTGATTGGGGTTGAGATGTTCAAGATTGCAAGTTTAAATTTATGTTGAGGCAATACTTTACTGAAATATTGTCAGGGGTTGCTTTTAGTTTCGTGTTCCGTTAGTCATCTTTGTTGTATGCTTGTTATTAAAGCATATCTCTCGATTTACAACCCTTCAGGCTAAAGAATCTCTAACACAGATGCGGCAAAATTAAACTTTCTTAAGATAAGAGTAAATCGATATTGGGAGATGTTGTATTGTAGAAATTTTCATTAATTGGGCCTGGGCCACACCCATATGAGGAGAGAGATCACACTTCATAACCCAAGAAGGCACCATCTTAAAACCAATTGGTGATAAGTGGAGTTGCTCCCTAGTTTATTAAGTGATGATTTATCTCATTTATTTTCAATGTGGGACTTTCACATGTGACAATTTGGGCTCATTTGGAGCAATCTTAACATGTATAAGTAGTCATTAGATATCACAAAAGTCAAGCCTAAAGTTATATAAACATCATAAGAACGAGGGGATCAAAATCAATTACAACATTCAACTTTGAAGATAAATATAGTTGCAGTTTTTTAATCTC
This sequence comes from Echium plantagineum, assembly GCA_003412495.2. Lineage (NCBI taxonomy): Eukaryota > Viridiplantae > Streptophyta > Magnoliopsida > Boraginales > Boraginaceae > Echium > Echium plantagineum. The sequence continues at coordinate 21,545,816 of CM016563.1, read as the reverse complement.
TTCGTATAGTTTTTTAATTTATGGCTTAACAAAATGAATGACCCATTACTAACTAATTTCAGACGTCATGTTCATATCATCGATCTGAGTTAATAAGGTAAGGCTAAGTTTTCGATTTGGTTTGAGTTGTTCTTTGATCATTTGCAACGTTGCCTTACTTACTCCGTACATCATTTGCATCCTTTCTATGATAAGTTTTCATTCTTAATACAAATCATGCATTAATCCCCAAATATAAAGTGATGTGAATTATAATTCCTAGAAAGAGTTGGAGCAATACATAAACGCCACGTGGAAACTGTAATTACCAATTTTCTAACTAAAAATCGAATGTACAATAGTAGGTTGGAGTTGTAGCTATCAAAAGGACATTTCAATTGAAAAGAGTTTGGTATGTGAAAACAAGGGACTAACTACCCAACTACTAACAACTTTTAATACAATTAAGACCATGTTATGGAATTAGCTACAACTTACAACTCTACAATAATAGGAAATGTTGATTATTTATTAGTTACATAATTACATTGGCTTTATTATCATATCATTCGTAAAGCACTAAAGCCTATAAATACATTAGATGTATTGTTCCTAAATCACAAAAGTTATGTGTCTCTCGTCTCTTATATTATAAGTAATGTTTTTAGTTATATTCATAACCCACGAAAATATTTTCACCTTTCACTTTAAAATCTTGATGAGTCTCCTATGCAAACTCACCCGTCGCTTTTCTTTCTCTAACACAAAACAGAGTGCATAATTACTCATCCCCATATTTCCTATCCATAAAATTTGGACTATTTTATCCCTACCGAGCATGCACTGTGTGGGGTAAAACCATAATCCACAGTGTGGTGTTCGGGGTCGCTCTAATTTTCAGCAAAATCTTCTAGCTCGTGGAATATATTTTTAGCGTGTATTGTGTACAATAGATATAGTTTTAACCACACATTACGTATGTTTGGTAGAAATAAAATGAGAATAAATTTGGAAATGAGAAATAGAGGGATGGAAAATAATTTTTACCCACAAACAAGACCACCTCCATCATATGTGATTGGCTTCATGGACGACTCTTTTTGTGACTGATGAGTGATGACTTAATGGACGTCTCTTTCACAACGTCCTCTCTCCCTGAAAAGCATCAAACTACAAATTTAGTTCAATAGAGCATTGAAAAAGATTAGCTTATTTCGACATAGAAGTCATGACCTTAACATAGCAAATAACATAACTGATAACACATGGACGATTGGAGATATTTTAACAACTACAACGAGTAGGATAATAAGGCTTGGTTTGATTTGGCTTTGCAACGTCTAATATGTTCTAACGGTGCAGCACAAAGTAAAAACAATGAGCAACCTGATGATCAAACTTGTACATTAATTCTCAAAGAATGAAGGCATAGCCGAGTTCCCAGAGCCCATTTGTGTTGCCTAACATGAGAAGACTTATTACATATTTCAATCCTCCTGTGGGTATATCAAACTTAGCAAGAAAACAACCTCACAAAAACAACAAAGATACTGAACTATTTACAAGCTACCTAAACGTAATCCAGCACAAAGAAAAAAGGGAACAACTCTGTATTTACAGATCTATGGGTGCAGGGATATCACAGAACTCGGAAAATCTGTTCTTGGCCCGGCAAGTGAATAATAGGCAAGAATGTGAGCCGGGTGCTCATTAGGCTCATCAGCAACCAGTCGTCTCGCAGGAATCAGCTCAATATTCCAGAATGGGCGTGCCATGGCTAATATTTCCTGAGTAGAATTATATGAGGATGCCCTATAGCCTTGAACCCATAGATACCTCAGGGATGATAACCTCAATGCACTTTGTGCCAGTGCTCTGTCACTAAAACAACAACCTCTTATTTCCAACTTTTGGAGACTGGGACATCCTTTAGAAAACTCCAGAATTCCTTTATCGGATTCCCCAACATAACCCAGAAGCATCCATCTTATGTTCAAGCTGTACTTCCCAACATAACTGAGACCCACATCAGTAAGCCCCCCTGGTCTAAGGTACAAAGCAAATCGTCGAAGCCTGTTGCAACCCCTTAGTAGAGACCGAACTCCATTGTCAAGTGGAAGATCTGTTATTCTTTCTTCCCGGTCAAGTAAAACTAAGCGAAAATCACGTAGGTTTTTCATGTGATTGCCAATACATTCCAAAGAGGCATTAGTTATATCAGACACATATACTGCTATGTATTCCAGCTGGGTGCATCCTTGAGCCAATGCAGTTAATCCTCTTTGTGAAACTACACCTTCAACATCCTCCATTTCTTGTTCATCAGCCCCACGCTCTATCCTCAATCTCTTCATTTTCTTGCAAAAACGAGCAAGGACTTCTAAACCTCTATCTCCAACAACGTTTCTTGTCTGCAGAGATAATTTCAATGTATGTTAACTACACAATTAACATCAGATAGCTCTTAAGGGATTACTCAAGCCTATTCTCATTACAAATGTCAATTTAACTTTTGTTCAGTAATCAAACTTCTACATTGCATAGTAAACAATGCCATATCGTTTAACCATTCTAGCGTAATGAAGATTGTAGACAGGAAATAAAGAAACAAGAGCTATCCAAATATTAACTAAGTTTGGCGTAGGCAATGAGATGCTGGACACAATGGTCTAGATATATGTATGTCAAATGAGCAGCTTTAAATAATTTACCTCTAGAATTTCCAGGTTAGGACATCTTTCCAATAATTGGCAATGGCCTTCCGTGTCAAGAAGAGCGTATAGAAGGTCCAGTCTTGTAAGCCGAGAAGCAATAGGAAAGACAATAGGCATCTCTATATTTCCCAAATACGTAAAACCCAGACGGCATAACTTGGATGGAAATGTCAAAGGAGAGTATCTTTCCAGTTGAAAGTTACTGACATTTTCACCTACCTGCTCTGGTTCACTGAAGGAACCACCAGCGAACTCTTCCAGGGAAGCTGCAGCTTGAAAGAAGCCCTTGAGGTGGAGAAGATCGCAATCGTTTATTTTCATTGAGAGCAATGAAGGGCAATTTCTTGCTATCAATTCAAGATCTTCAAATTTAACTTCTTTAAGATCTGTCATGTAGAAGTTTAAATTCTCAAGCACCCTGTTACTTATAGCTAATTCATGAAGCCATTCATCATCGTGCTCTTCTATTATGCTCTCTTCCATTAACAAGCTCTTCAAATTCCTAAAAAACAGTTGCGAGGATATCAGTCCTTCACATGACATGACTAAATCACATAGCAAGTACACTCTACCAAGCGAGAAGCTTCACTACAGAAAAAAGTTAGCAAATTCATACCAATGTTTACAACTGCTTAGCACATGAAAAACATAAAGACATCAGCAAGTGAAACATCTATGCCCAACATATAGATCACAGATGGATGAAGCACTAAATTAAAACAACTAACCTTACATCTAGTGTAAGTTGAGTAGCAAAGACAGCAGCTAAAGGGTTAGAATTTAGAACAACCCATTTAGATCCCCTATATAACAACGTATCCCACTTTCTTAACTTCTCTAGACACTTCAAAATTTTCTTTGTAACAGACCTATAAACTAACGAAAAATGTTAAAACTTGATCATAGATTAAGTCTGTAGGTAGACATAGAAGATATAAAACGAAAAATGTACATATGAATGCTAACTGGTGTGGGTTTTGTTGTGATAAATACTGCATGGACAAGCGAAATTCAAAAGATTGAGCTAAGCAGATTTCTGGAGCATCAAATGACCAAATTTAATGCATAGAGTTGAGTCTCAAACTTTTATTGGCAGCTATAACAACTCATTGATCTAACTCGTTAGCTCCCAATCTTCATCCTTTAACTCATTAGCTACCTGAAGTTGAAGATATGATTTTTCCTACACTATGCACCCAATCTCACAGTTTCATATCAAGAAGCAAACAAAACAAAGAAACAAATACTGTAATTTTCTTTTTTACTTGTTTTAGATTTACATCTCAGCTCAATCATAAACAATAAAAGCGAAAAGATATTATACTTTTAGAACAAAAAAAAATCAAAATAATCAAAACATAAGTTCATCTCATCAAAGTCAAAGTCCAAATCAACTGATAACATCAAAGTCAAAAGTCCAAATCAACTGATAATTATGTTAATCTCATCAAGAAAACAGAATTACATCTCAAATCGATCATAAACAATAGAATAAATAGCATTACATTTTTAGAATAAAAAAAATCAAAATCATCAACTAATTAATTATACCTGCAAGACCTTGTAATACACAACAGCCCATGAGTAGAGAAACCAGAACACTTATCCAAATTGAGCACCTCAAGCACCCTCCCTCTCACCGTCGCCAACACCTCCAGATCCTTATCCCCCACAATCATCCTCCGGAAATGCACTGCTTTCAGCTGACTAAACGCCCTCGTGATCTCCTCCACCCATGGAGTCGCATACCCGCCCCAATCCTCTGGAATCAGATTAAACATGGCAGCGCGTGGCTTTCCCTTGAGCTTCACCGACTCCAGATACGGGAACCGCGTGGAGAGGTGACGCGGCGTTGAAGTGTAGCAGAGCGCCATGGTGACGTGGCGGCGAGTGATGCGGTCGATTGAGTACCACGCCCTGGAGACTAAGGATACTGATTGGAGGTCAAGGGGGTCTGTGATGTAGGGGATCACGCACTCCCATACGGTATAGTAGCCCCCGTGTAGCAGCCGATTTGAGCTTCGTTCCTCCATACTGGACAATCTTTTTGGGATAAAATTGGAAAATTGAAACTGGACAAAAACAAAACTGGACAATCTGGAGAGATGAGTATCACCAATTCAAAACCGGAAAATCTTTATGGTACAAAACTGTGACAACTGAAAACTGGACAATCTTTATGGGACAAAACTGGACTGTATGGGAGAAACGGAGTTCTATTATTATTATTACTAGTAGTATTAATTAAGGTGATTGATTTCTTCCATGGATCGAGAGCTTACCAAAACTGGACAACTATAAACTGGACAATCTATTGGTATATGTGGAGTATTACCAATTCAAAGCTGGACAAACTATTTGGGAATAAATGGAGACTACTAGTAATATTTTATACTTCTAATTAAGTAACTATTTTTAGATTCAAAGCTAGACAATCAAAAAACTGGACAATTATTTTGGAACAAAAAAAAAGTACTATTATTGTTATTATTAGCTAATAATTTTGTGATTGAAAACAGGACAATAATTTTGGGATAAAAATAAAAATATTATTTGAGGTAATTAATACCTGGCATGGATGGAGAGGTTAATAGAGATGAAGAAGAGGAACTGGAGTAGTGAGTAAGAGGAGTGGGATGGAAAAAGACAAAATGATTAATAATATGATGAGGTAAGGGGGAAGATGGACGGTGAGGATTGAAGGAAGATGATCCGACGGTGATTGAGAGGGTTACGGGGTTCTTACTAGGAGAGATATGCGGCTGGGGAATTTTATGTTTGGGTACGGTGGACCTGTATGGTCGAGGCACTTGTCTACATAAATTTGTCAATTTTTTATTTTGAATAATAAACACTAAAATGAGAGAAATTAGCTATAAATGATGTTATATACTTATATGTATTACAATATGTGCCATCTACAAATTGTATTGAATGGAATATTTTAATGTTTTAGAAGACAAATTGTTCTTGTTTCTAATGTTATATTATTAAATTAAATTTATATGGTCTGAAATTGAAATTTACAAATTGTATTAAATGGAATATTTTAATGTTTTAGAAGACAAATTGTTCTTGTCTCTAATGTTATATTATTATATTATTAAATTTATATGGCCTGAAACTGAAATCTTATAAGATCAAACTTTTATAGTTGATGTTATATAAACTTGGACACTTGTTAGATTTTAAAAAAAAATATTTTTATGATATTTAATTATTAAATCTTCATCTTATTAAAATGCAATAATATGGATGGAGTACTTGTTTCAAAAGTAATTGACAATATAGATCTTTTATTTATATAAAATATTTTCTAATCATAAAAATTATCTACTTACATATAATAGGAATAAAATATGATAAAAGGTGCAATGAAATTTATACAATGACAACTAATTTGAATTAACTTTCTTAAACTAAAAGGACAACTATATAAGAAGGATGAAATATTATCAATTAAAATAAATTTGATTGGAAATAATTTAATAATTTAGAGGTTGAATTAGCATTATTTGATCATGAGGTTAAATATTCAAATTTCATTATAAGAATAGGTCGCTGGAATGATTGTAAGGCGAAGTAGTATTAACTATTATTCAATCGTTACACTTACGATCTCTACGCACCTCTGCTCTAGAGTATAGGAAGAAGGTAAATTGCGGGACGTGCTTTACCTGATCAGGGCTAGAATTGTGTGAAAACCACTTCGAAACACAAAGTTCACTCCCAACGTGAATCAAAGCGGAATTACATGAAAATATGAGATTATTAGTACCTTATTGTACTATTATTTTTTACCAGTTAAACTAAAACTCACAAGATATTAACTACTCCATCCATTTTCAAATATTTGATTGTTAAGTCAAAAAGTACTTTATTAAAGGGTTAAGAACATTTACTATTATATCTTACTAATATTCTCAAAATGAAAAATAACCTCTAAGGCAAGTGTCCAAAAGAAAACGTAACTACAAAAGTATGTTGAATTTTGTAAACAATCAACTATTATGAAAAAATAAACTTTTTTTAAATAATCAAATATTTGAAACGAAGGAAGTACTTTAAGTAAACGAGAGCAAGTGATCTTATAAAATTGGGCGAAGGAGGAGTTGAAAAAAAAATGATGGATGATTTGAGTGATGTGCATGGGCCCTTTGAGCGTTTGATGGGGTAGACGACAAAGCCCAGACACTAACCTGCGATGATTTACTCGTAAAATTGAATTTGGTGTGGATACAAGAATCTAAGCAATTTTGTCCACTCATGCACTCTGCTTTACTAACCCTCCAACTATATTTTTTCACATCAATATAGACTAATAGACTTTCGCTCAAAAATTACTGACCACTAGAATACAAACCCTGTTGAGTGTTGAGCAATTAGATTATTACTACAACAACTTTTCTGAATATTAGCGATGTTGTCAATCATGTGCAAGGGCGGACCTGGAGAGGGTGGGGTACCGTCCCTAGGTTTGTTGATATTATTCCCTCTATCCCAAAATAATTATTATATTTAAATTTTTAATGGTGAACAAAATACGATCTTAGTTCAAGTCCCAACAATTATTTTATACCTTTATTTATTAACATAGTTCGAATTTTTATTGATATTTTAACTATTTTTTAAAATTTTGGCATCCTTTTATACGTATTTTTAAATTAGTCCTCTTTTATATATATCCTAATTTTATCAATCATATACAATCAAATGTTTAGCTTATGATAATCAAAAGTTAAACGATGCCTAAGAGTAGTAGTTAGTGTAGTCAATAAAATTAATTTAAAGATTCAATGTGATATGAAAAGGTTGACATACACGGTCCTAGCATAAAATTAAGGGTATAAAATAATTGTCAAGATTGCAAAGTTTATGAATTTGTACTAAAATGGCATAAATTTGATTCTCATGTCCATACTCTTCAATTTTCTACTAGTTCATCACAACAAAACCTATTCAAATGCACTTAATAAAGGCGGAATAATAATTGTTACATTATTTCATTATAAAAATAAAAGAAGCACCTAATGTTATTGCTTTTTTTCTTAATAAGTGAGTCAGATGGCGATTCATAGTGTTAGTATGATATCTACACATAAATATGCTACATAAAAGTAAATAACTTAGATGGTTAATTCATTTGCTAAATATTTCAGTATCTTGTTCGGGTAATTCTTTTCCGAATAAATATTTTATTAATTAAAGTATTTTAAATGATGAAATGAATACCGTTTAAATTATGAGTCCCTCCGTGAACTCTCATGTCTAACGGACAACAATCCTATCAAATCATCGGACACAAATGAATATGATGTGTTTCAAGTTTCAACACCAATCGTACTAATTAGCTGTTGTAATAGTTTATGCTAAAGGAAGATTCCAAACTTAGAAAAACCGATTGATTCTAATCATAGTGAAAGCTTCAACAGTAAATCAATTAATTTCTAATATTATGCATATCTCCACTTGCAAAATCATTGGAGATTAGTCAACACAAAAACAGTTTACGAAAACTTGATGCTTCTAGATGGCAAAAGGAGCAATTTTCAAGTTGGGAATAAACTTTTCCCAAAGAGATATTATTTTATAACATTAATGCATTATGCTATGACGAGTTTGATGCCAATTGCAAATCATATAAGCCTTCAAATTTCAAAGGGTATCTATTTATTAAACAAGTTTAATAGTTGTAATCACTATCTATTGAAGTTGTTAATTACATCATCAAACAATCAAGTGGAAGAAAACAACAAATAATAACGCATAGATAAGCAAGTTTTTTCAAGATGAATCGTTTTCGTGTTTAAGATTTCAAATTAGTTGTGCACACAATCTTCTAAACGTAAAAAGTTGGTACACTTAAAAAAAATTGAAAGAATGACGATTTAAGGGTTAAGATTATAATTAGCAACGTAATATACAATAATTTTGTGGTTGTATTGTCTTGTTTTAAATGTGAGTTGGTTGCAACTTGCAAGGTCCCCTCAAATAAAATGTGTTACAGTTTATATGGGACTGCTTTATACTGAAAATAGCCAAGCAAGGAGATTGATGAATGAAGGAGATGGTTGATGGTTGAGAATTGAGATTTAAAATCACAATGGTTTTAAATGTTTGGGTAAATTACAGGAATGGAGCCAGAGACCATTCGGACCAATCATATGGTGGGCCAAATATAAATAAAAATGTATATATTTTTTATTGAGAGTGTATTAAATAATATATATTTTAAAAATTATAAAGGAATATATGAAATTTTTTTATTTCTACAAAAATTAGAGGTCGAATTAATATCTTTTAAAAAATTTACGGGGATAGAGACTTACTTGGGCCTTTAATAGTTCTATTGTCCCTGCTACTTAAGCAAAATCCTGATTCCACTAGCATTTGAGTCGAGTTGCAATGAACGAATGACTTGACACCTAAACAACCAAATAATTATGTAAGAGAACACAACGGTTCAAGTCATGGCATACCTTTCGACCAGACTTGTTGGCAGACGAACTCACAAGCCCCTAAATAGAACGGTAGGTCCAATCAAGACATAAAAGGGGATAATGACTTACTCATAAGTATAACCTTCTTGAACAATGCACTTACAAATACAAAACATTAGGGATAAATGTGGGCATGTAAAGGAGAAAGCTTGGTTCACTTAGAGAAGCTCAACTCGTAAAGTTCGATTTAATGTTGGACTCAATTCTACCCCAACTACTTAAAATTTTTAGTTTTATTTTTTCATATTTTATCACTAAAACTCAAATTTACCCCTCGAACGTCGAATCTTCCAAACGTTCAGACCGAATCAAATTTAATTTTTTTTTCACTCGTTCGGAACTCAAATTGTACTTTACGAGCCGAAAACAACTAATTTAGCCTTTTGAGTCCTAAGAATACAACTGGGCCGCGTGATATAGCAACTAGGTCTGTCCATCAGTCCATGTATAACGGAAAGCCCGAAACATATGAAAGGTTTGTTAGAGATGGACCAAATCAATCCCAGAAGAAAACCCTAGAAGTAGATATAAACAGTTTTAACCTAAACCACACATTATTAGTAGTCCTGAGCCAGCAGAAGAAGAAGAAGAAGATTGATCGAAATGGTGTCTCTAAAGCAACAGAAGCGGCTCTCAGCCAAAGTGCTCAAGTGCGGGAAGGGGAAGGTCTGGCTCGATCCCAATGAAGTCAGCGAAATCTCCATGGCCAATTCTCGTATGTTTCATTTTTTGATCAATTATTTATCAAATCTTGTTTTTTTCAAATCTAATTGTAATCATGTTTATTTTATTGTATGCTGTAAATTTAGCTAAACTGGACAATCTCGTATTCGGAAGTGTAACAACGAAACTCTTTTTTTGTTGGAGAAGTGACTTTATTCGTATACGTTATCGATTTATTTTAGTCGATAATATGTTTTCTTATGTGTCTGTGGTCCTTATTAGAGATCGATTGGGTTGTTGGAGATCAGAGCTGTGGGGCTGTGGTATTTGTAGTGTTGTGATGTTTGAAATGTTTATTTGAATATTTTTGGAGTCAGATTGCATTTTGAATATGTTCAATGTCTGGCGTTGTATTTGATTTGTGTACTCGGTTATGGTTAAACCAGTAGGTTGATATGGTTGTTTACGTGTTTGTTTTCCTGGACGTAGACTATGTCAAAGGACTTGGAGGTAGAGTTCATGAGATTAAGAGAATTGATAATCTACCATAGGGCTTATTGGAGAAATTATATTCATATAGATACTTCTCAGTTTGGTGTGGTGTTCCAGTTATTATCGTTTCTGTGATTGATAACTATGATGCTGTATTTGTTGGCTGCTGAACTCATTGTTACATCGTTTAGTTATAGTTTGATTGAGTTGGCTTAATTTTGTATTGTAAATCAGGCCAAAACATTAGGAAGCTTGTCAAGGATGGGTTCATCATTAGGAAGCCAACTAAAATTCACTCAAGATCTCGTGCTCGCCGAATGAAGATAGCTAAGATGAAGGGGCGTCATTCTGGATATGGTAAATAAATCTTGTCACTTTGAATTTAATTTTGTATGGTATAGTATATTGTTGGACGATGTTAACGTTCGTTGTGATTGCCTTAGGTAAGCGTAAGGGTACTAGGGAGGCTAGGTTGCCAACTAAGATTCTTTGGATGAGAAGGATGAGAGTTCTCAGGCGTTTGCTTCGCAAGTACCGTGAAGCAAAGAAGATTGACAAGCACATGTATCATGATATGTACATGAGGGTCAAGGGTAACGTCTTCAAGAACAAGCGTGTGCTCATGGAGAGTATCCACAAGTCGAAGGCCGAGAAGGCCCGAGAGAAGACCTTGTCTGATCAGTTTGAAGCCAAGAGAGCTAAGAACAAGGCCAGCAGGGAAAGAAAGCATGCTAGGAGGGAAGAACGATTTGCCCAAGTAATTTTCCTCAATTCTTTTCTGTATGATAAATACTCGTAGTAATGATCATAAATTACAATAAATAATTATTAGATGATAACGACTTAGAATTAAGTCACTATTGCTTTAGTGTTAAGCTTCATATGTTACCAACATTCGATTTTTGCTTCTCTAATTTTTTCGTTAGTATTAATATGTCAGAGCTTACTGAGTTTCCTAATGAGTTCTTTGTCACTCTTTGCTACAGGGACCAGGAGAGAAAGCAGTAGCTCAACCGATTGCAGTCCTAACAGCACAAGTTACTCAGTAAGTAGTCTATTATGCTGCTTGCTTCAATAAGATCGTGTCAACTGTAAAATATGATCTAATCATGTACTGTTTTTTTTCATGTGCAGGGGCTCAAAGAAATCGAAGAAGTAAAAATTCCCGTGATTGATTCCCAGGACATGTTTCAGCTTAAAATGTTCTTCTTACTGCAGTTTTGGTTTTTGACCTACCTGTGTTTTCACAATGTTTCTTACAGAGTACTCTGTTACTATATCAACGTTAAGCAAACAATGTTATGCTTTAGTTTTCCCTAAAGTTGGTGCATGTCTATTTGTGACTAATTGAGTCTGATGTTTATTGTTTTTTGTTGGATAATGAATGGCCATATACAACACTGTCGTACTCGTATATCAGTCGTTTAGGTCCCATTAAACAGACGTCTAGTATAGTAAAACAAAAATGATTAAGAGTTATCAATAAATATCAACAATAATGACCGACAGCATTTATTTAATATGGAGTACGTCCTCAACAATTTCAATATGGACAACTACTAAGATTGCATTAACTTTTGTGTTGAAATGGTATTAGCTTAATCAAAAAGTCTATCATACTTTTAATCAAGTATAAAGAAATGTAATCGTACTTTGTATGCATAGTGTGCAATGTATTGAAGATAAGTTGGTGTGAGATTTGGTAACACTTCAATGTAGTAGTCACTAGTCATCATGAGTTCATCCGTTATTACGATTTACGTGTAATGAAAATGTTGAAATATTTGTGGAAATCAATTAATGCATGATGTCTTCGTAATCTTAGAAATATTGTCATTGGAGATTTTAATGAGTTAAACAATGATGTTATTTTAGCTTCAACTTGTAATGACATTTTTAGCTAAAAAATTATCTTATTTCAGTATGAATTATTTATATGTATAAAGAAAAAGCTTCCGTCTCAGAGACATATTTCACCATTTATTATATTTGTGTACTTCAAATTAGGAGTGAGCGAAGATCATTAGGTAGAAAGTTTCTCACAAATATTCTGCTTTCGCTATGATTAGCATATACTTTCTGCGTTTTTCTTTCAAATTTGAGCTAGAGTCCGTCGCACTAATGCAGATGATTAACATACTTTCTGCATAATCTTTATCATTTCAACAAGTCGAATGTCATCATTATGACTTATTCCCGTACCCGATAAACAAACCATCACACCTTGTGGTTTAGTTAGTATACTTTCCGGGTAATTGATACCGTCGCTTCATGTAAACATTTTAATGTGCACCGTACCTCTTTGTAAACTTAAAGGAAGTTATTTTCCCTTGTAAATATTAAAATGTAGCATCCTACCCTTATCGTTAAGTCTCCATTATAAATTACTAATAGACATTAGAAATCAGATTTAAGGTTTCAAATGTCAACTTAAAACTTCATTGTTTACATTCCAAGGGGAATTTATGTTCAGGTTAGGATCCCGGTTGATCACTTATGTTTCGAAGGATCCTTGTTGGTCACTTATATTTCTAAATCGGTCTCACTTATATTCGGGATACTTGAAATGACTAAATTGCCACTGGACAACATGTGCAGGTCACATGACATGATTATATAATAATTAACAGATTTTAGGTCTAAAATATCAACTGAGATCGATTTACATATCATAAGTGATCAACCGGAAACTTTTAAAACATAAGTGATCAATCGGAACCTCTACCCAAACATAAGTGATCAACCTAGTCATTTTCCCTTTTTTAAAATATAAGTGTGTTTTGAGCAGTAGATAGTATGTGCACTACAATGAGAATATCGAATTAGCCTAGTGGTTAGGATGTTTCGAATTGGCATGGTGGTGATGGTTGCTTTTAGAGACTGAGAAGTCTTGTATATGAATTCTCACCATGTAAAGGGTGGGAAGAAAAGCAGAAATAATTACACTATATTATTGGGTCAATGCGATAAAATGTCCTTGCTATTATAGAGGTAAGGCGGTGTACTATTCGATCTCTTTGGCCTGCTTAGGTGGGAGCCTCTTCAAGCATTGGTGTATGTTGATGTTGTTGTATAAGCATGTTTTTAGTAACTCAACTTGGGTATAGTTTTCTTTCTATGTAACTCCTATATTTGGTCTTATATTTATTTCCGATCATTTGCTTGTCTAAAATATCTAAGAGTTTTGTCACAAGTAAGCTTATGCATATAAATCCAGGTAGGGAAAATAGTAATACTATTTTTGGAATTTAGCATTAATCAAATGTGTAGCATTTAGATATTTCTACAAGAGAAACATACCTATAACTTTTAGTTGGTATGTAGTAAATTTAGGTGTTCATTTGGCTTTAAATTTTAAGTAAGTCTTTGCCATCTCTACTTTGTAACATAACTTAATTTGCTAGCTCGCTTATTTTACTGGAATACACTTGTGTTTTTGTTTCATCAATCCCTTCGTTTTGGTGTGCGATAATCACTTCTCGGATGCCAAATAAATTCATATGCTGGAAAGGATATGCCTTGTTGATTAATACCTGGAAGTGAAATGAGCTTTTGAGGAAGTCCATTTCTCATTATGCATCATGTCCTGGTCTCCAATCCATTCGTGAACCCGATCCTCCTTCAGAATCTATTCTTGAATATTTAAATAGTGCTGTACAGATGCATTCAAAAGATGGTCGTGAAATTGAACTCAAATTTGATATAAACAAAGAAGATAGTTTAAATAACAGATTTAAAGAAATCAAAGCTTTGTGGACATATTCCCTTGCTCATCAGTAGAATTGGCTTTTAGTGTTTGGCGAAGTGCCCCTGATACAATGGTCGGATTTGTTCCTCGCGTTCATTGGGTTGACAAAGCGGTAGGTGATCTCAATCACTGCTTCAAATCTGAACCAATTATTATTTCTATACATCAATGGATATATGAAATAATCAGAAGGCTAGCCAAAAATAGAAAGAAAATGCAGGGATTCAGTGTAACTTATATGGCATGTACCGATATAAGTTAGATTGAATAGAGAGCATAGTACATCCACTTGCAGTTCAATTTAATCATCCCTATGTCATGGTATATTTTGAATATACGAAAAGCCTCCTTGTGTAGTTGTGTAATATCTGACCTGCCACGCGTACTATATCGCCTCACAAGATTCTCATACAGAAGGGGTCCCAAGGCAACTTTTATATGGAGGTTGTGGTCAGTATGGAGGACGGGAACATACAGCACGGTGCTCTAGAAAGCTGCCTTATTCCACAAGAAGTATCGAAATGCCAGCATCAATACGAGAATACATGACAAAGAACAGGTTAACTTCTTATCCTGGCTGAATATATAGTTTTTTTATGACTCTTCCATTATCCAATATACTGATGATTTACTTTGCACCTATCAGAGGGTGTGTTCATACAGAAAATAGTGTCATCATTGCCATCCTCGCATTCATGTTGGGAAACTAATCATCCTCCACACCCCAAATGAGAACAATATATAAGACAGAGCTCATCCTTTCTTCTGTTTCATTTACGCTTCCTACACCAACATGATCTTCAGTCTAAAATGGTATCAAGACCAAATTTAGTTCAAGGGTTTTTGGTGAATATTTTGTGCAGAAATCACTGACAAAAATATATTCAGAAAGGGCAACCACCATTTAACTGAAAATCCCTTGTTCTTTAAGCTAATCAAAGCGAAATGTTCGCTGTAGATCAAGGTGGGCAAATGAAATTAAGCCTAATAATAATAATAATACAGTAGTACTCCGTAATAAATACACTACCTCCATTCCAGTTGAATCTAACAAGCCAGATTTCGCAAGCTTCAAATACCCTTTTTAAGCTAAGAGGCTTAGATATGAAATACAGGATTTTGAATCCGCCATGTCTGCACAATCTCCGATTGCATGTGGGAGGGAAGACCCCGAGCACGTACTATCAAGTTTTCCCAGCCAAGAATGATCCATTTCAGCCTTGGTGCCTTCTCACTGCTCAAAGCAAAAACAATCACGAATATATCATCATTGCCTTAGTGATAACTGGGAGGCTGTTTCCGAGTTATAGCACTGGGGCTACCTCAATTCAAATTGCAGCTAACAAGCTAGATTTTGCATGCTTCAGATATCCTTTTTTAAGATTGGAGTAACTTTTTGATTTTCCTTAGGTTCTATACAGACACCCAAATGTGAAAGTACTATTTCACTCTTGATGTCCTCCCTATTTGAGAGTGTAGTGAGGTTTCAATTGCAGGCAAAAAAGTCATTCCACCAGGTCAATCTAATCAAGTAAAGTTGTTGTGATCTGAGAATAAAATAAAGGCTCAGATCAGTTAAACCAAGCAAGAGAAAGTGAAACCGCCATGGCTGCAAAACACAGGCTGCCAGTGGGACAGCTTAACTAACATCAAGAAGCATAAATCCACCAAACACAATCCTGGTTTGCCCAGCCAAGATACGAATTACTTCTGACCCTATACCTGGTTGATTTGCTCAAATAAAATGTATCATCACAGCCTTCTTACTCACAGTCACAGACACTGATAGGCTCAAGTTTAATCAGAGAGCGGCAACGGACCATTTAACTGATAATCCCATCTCCCTATTTGAGAGTCTAGAGTTTCAATGAAGTTTCAATTACAGGCAATAAAAGTCAATTCACCGGGTCAACTTAATTAAGTAAAGCTGTTGTGATATGAGAATAAAATAAAGGCTCAGTTCAGTTAAATACCAAGCAAGAGAAAGTGAAACAGCTATGGCTGCAAAACACAGGCTGCGACTGCGAGTGGGACAGCTTAACCAACATCAAGAAGCATAGACCCACCAAACAGCATCCTGGTTTGTCCAGCCAAGACACGAATCACTTCTGACCCTACACCAGGTTGATTTGCTCAAATAAAATGTATCATAACAACCCTACTTCCATAATTTGTAGCTAAAAAGCTAGATTTCGTAAGCTTCAAAGATTCCTTATCTACTTTAAGATATGAGGCTCAGATATGTTGAATAAAATACAAGGCAAACGAGGATGTGACACCACCATGGCATGTGGGAAGGAAGGCCAACCCAGTTACTATCTCGATCGCCCAGCCAAGATACGGGCCATTTCAGCATTGGTGCCTTTTCAGAAACAATCGAAAGTAGTCATTGCCACACTCATTCTTTTTTCTTTCTTTTATGGGAAGAAGGCAAACATTAAGCGAGAAGAGAAAAAAGAATGGAGCCCTGGGAAGGCTTTTGTGAATATGAAAGAAAGGGACATGTGGAACAACGGGAGTTTATATTCCACATTACATACAATCTTGGAGTTATCAAATTATTACATCATGGTTTGTTGTTTTTTAAAACAGGTGAATTCACCCAAGCATATTACTATTCTGGTGTGATTATAGTGTAGAAGGAAATCAGTTGCTCAGATCCCAGTATTAAAAGTTAAGCAAAAGAGGATATGAACTCCGCCATAGCAGCAAAACCTCCGGTTGCATGTGGGAGGGAAGTTACAGATCAGATCCCACCCGGTTACCATCCAGGTTCCTAACCAAGATTTAAGCCTCATTGCTCATTATATTATTGAAGCACCCAAACATTGCACATTTTGGAATATTGTTCATATTCATATTTTATCAAGAAACAACCCTCCAATTTAAAATAAATTAAGGCTCAGATCTATCGCCAACCAAGCAGGAAAAGGTGAAACCACCACGGCTGCAAAACACAGGTTACCATTGAGAAAGATAAATCACCTCGACGAAGCTCAAAACCATCAATTACCTTCCCACATTGCACGTCCCCATATATGGTTCACTTCAAACTCCATACGCGGATCACTTGCTCAAAGAAAATTGTATCATCACAACCCTTCCTCACAGGCACACTCATAGAACAATAGATAAGACAAAGCTCATCAGTTTCTTCACATTTCATTTAGGCTTCACACACCAACAAGATCTTTAGTCTATAATGATATCAATAAACACAAAGAAAATACCAAACGCAGAGAAAATCCTCTTTTTACTTTGGCCTCATTCTTGTCTCCAATGAGTTAATTGGCGTTCTTCCATCAATAACTGAGGTGCAAGGGCTGTAGTAAATAAGTGAACACATAAGGAAATCATAGGCTTAAGTAAAAATTCTATCTCCCTGATGCCTCATACTTTTGAGCTAATAAAAATCACGAAACAGGTCATTTTCTTCCTCTGGACAATCTTTTTAGAATGGAGGTATTCCATAAATAATAGCTTTTAAGAGAAAGGCATGGCTTAGATCTCTTGTAAGCAAATCAGGCAAGAGAGGTTGTGAACTCCGCCATGTATGGAAAACCTCCAGTTCCATGTGAGAGGGAAGATACAGATCAGGTCCACCCACTAACCATCGGTGTTGTGCGGCCAAGACATGGTTCACTTTGAACTCCATGCTCGGAAAAGGTGCTCAAAGAAGAGTGCACCATCACACCCTTCCCCACTATACAGTACACAACACATTCATGTTAAGAAATTAAGCATCCCTAATACCCCAAATTCAGAAGAATAAATATGCCCAAGTTCCTACTTTGATTGTGATTCATGCACCAACTAGATACTTAACAATAAGAAGAAAGAAAGGTAAGCATGCATCACAAGGGTTATTGAGGAACGGCTACTGTTCCTTAACGAATAACTTCCCACTAGTTGTTGGTGATTATTTTAAAGAAACCACAGGCAAAATTAAATTGACAGGAGCGTAACTACCATTCAGATAAAAATCATATCTCTTTGATGCCTCATTCTTTGAGCTAATCAAATCAGAATCTTCACCGTAGTAGGGGCAGATGAAATTATGCCTAAAACAAATAATAATAACAAAAAATTATATTTCGTAAGAAATACTACCTCCATTCACATTGTAGCTAACAATCAAGAGTTCGCAAGCTTGAAAGTTGAAAGATCCCATTTTTAAGATGAGAGGCCCAGATCTATTATTTAAAAAAAGGCAAAAGAGAATGTGGCACCTGCATGGCTGCAAAATCTCTAGTTGCATGTGTGGTTGGAATACCCGATCCACTTACCAGCCAGGTTGCCCACCAAGATATGGGGCCATGTCAGCCTCTGTGCCTTTTCATTGCTCAAACCATATTCAAGTATGCTCAAATAAGCTTCATAACAGCCTTCAATAAAGATACACACATGCTCATGTTAGGAAAATCAAACGAAGTATTTGCTCAAATAAGATTGTGTCATCCAGCGTTTGATAGAAACACAAACATATTCAAGAGGGCAAACAAATGTACGCGTAAAATACTACCCCGCGATAAATAGTACCCCCATTCAATTGTAGCTAACAAGCTAGATTGCAGGCTGCAGCCACATAACCAATGTAAACTAGGTTGTGTTTGAAAGGGTTCCTAAATATTGGATACTCACAATTGAATCAGGATCTGAAGCCTTGATTAGTTCACGAGGTATGCATTTTTCCATGAAAAACACTTGTTTATGTGAATAAGCTCCATCTGAAATGCACACGAAATTCCAACATGCATTAAAGTTAAACCTATATAATTAGCTTTCTGTTTTGCTATCTACACATGTTCTTGGTAAGGGTTATCATATTAAGAAGTGGCGTTTCTGACTTTCTGTAATCAATTTAAGTAAACATCACTTGTAACTGTAATACCGCTATTTCTTCATGTTTGGTGTCAATAAGCTTGGAACCAAGGCCTAGCAACTGCAACGCCTTCCTTGAGGCCATTTTCTTAGCAAGAACGCGATCCACGCTGTTGATGGTCAGGTAAAGAGTCCCTTGATTAAGCTCAAATTTATTGTGAACTTCAAGCAACCAGCCAATTAGAATTGCCCTCATCTTTTCATTTTTTCAGGTTGTGAATCTATATAGTCATGAGCTCTAGTCTCACTCTACATCACTTGAAATAAGCACAATTGTTAAACTAATCATTAAAATATATGCATAAGAAAAGTTTACTACAAAGTACTAACATGTAAAACTTATGCATAACATCAATATAATCAACAACTGACAACATATCGTTATCATCAGCAACATCAATATCAACTATCTGCTCCTTTGCTGTCTTACTCAAACCGCAAGCAGTCTAAATTAATCTAACAATGCAAATGTTCGATATCAGAAATGAAAATCCTAAAGTAACCACTACAAGAACTCAAAACTCTCAAACTGAAAGCAGTCTAAATTAATCCAAGACTGCAAATGTTAGATGTCAGAACTGAAAATCCCAAATTAACTTAAATTAACCACTTCAAGAAAGCAAAAAATCTCAAACCAACTACCTTGCTTCAAGCAGTCAAAGGTGCAGTGAGCGTAGGGGATTGCTTTCTTGTTGAAATATCACCATCCATTTTCTTGTTCACTTGATTCTTCTCATTCTTATTTTCTTTTGTATCAGGACTAATTTCGATCATTCTTCAGGCTGTGCTTGTGTCTGTGTGGCTTTCTTCTGAGCTGGCTTCTTCTTCTTCTTCTTCTTCTTCTTTTGAGCTAATAAAAAACATGAATTAATTCCTTTTCTTCTTCTGGGCAATCTTTTTTGGGATGGAGCTAATAAAAAACTGATAATCCCATCTCCCTGATGTCCTCCCTATTTGAGAGTCTAGTGTTTCAATGAAGTTTCAATTACAGGAAAAAAAAGTAATTTCATCAGGTCAACTTAATTAAGTAAAGCTATTGTGATATGAGAGTAAAATAAAGGCTCGGATCAGTTAAATACCAAGCAAGAGAAAGTGAAACCGCTATGACTGCAAAACACATGCTGCGAGTGGGAAAGCTTAACCAACATCAAGAATCATAAACCCACCAAACAGCATCCTGGTTTCCCCAGCCAAGATGCGAATCACTTCTGACCCTATACCAGGTTAATTTGCTCAAATAAAATGTATCATCACAGCCTTGTTACGCACAATCACAGATACTGAAACCCAGTATAGTCGGAGGCTTTTATCAATTAGTAGACGAACAACGAACCATAGGCTCAAGTGTAATCAGAAAGCGGCAACGGACCCTTTAAGTGATAATCCCATCTCCCTGATGTCCTCCCTATTTGAGAGTTAGTGTTTCAATTACAGGCAAAAAAGTCATTTCATCGGGTCAACTCAATTAAGTAAAGCTGTTGTGATATGAGAATAAAATAAAGGCTCAGATCAGTTAATACCAAGCACGAGAAAGTGAAACCGTTATGGCTGCAAAACACAGGCTGCGAGTGGGACAACTTAACCAAGAACAAGAAGCATAAACCACCAAACAGCATCCTGGTTTGCCCAGCCAAGGTTCGATTCACTTCTGACCCTATACCTGGTTGATTTGCTCAAATAAAATGTATCATCACAGCCTTCTTACTCACACTCACAGATACTGAAAAACAGTATAAGCAGAGTCTTTTGTAAATTAGTAAACGAACAACGAATCACAGGCTCAAGTTAAATCAGAAAGCGGCAACGGACCCTTTAATTGTTAATCCTATCTCCCTGATGTCCTCCTCCCTATTTGAGAGTGTAGTGTTTCAATGAAGTTTCAATTACAGGAAAAAAAGTCATTTCATCGGGTCAACTTAATTAAGTAAAGCTATTGTGATATGAGAGTAAAATAAAGGCTCGGATCAGTTAAATACCAAGCAAGAGAAAGTGAAACCGCTACGACTGCAAAACACATGCTGCGAGTGGGAAAGCTTAACCAACATCAAGAATCATAAACCCACCAAACAGCATCCTGGTTTCCCCAGCCAAGATGCGAATCACTTCTGACCCTATACCAGGTTAATTTGCTCAAATAAAATGTATCATCACAGCCTTGTTACGCACAATCACAGATACTGAAACCCAGTATAGTCAGAGGCTTTTGTCAATTAATAGACGAACAACGAACCATAGGCTCAAGTGTAATCAGAAAGCGGCAACGGACCCTTTAAGTGATAATCCCATCTCCCTGATGTCCTCCCTATTTGAGAGTTAGTGTTTCAATTACAGGCAAAAAAGTCATTTCATCGGGTCAACTCAATTAAGTAAAGCTGTTGTGATATGAGAATAAAATAAAGGCTCAGATCAGTTAATACCAAGCACGAGAAAGTGAAACCGTTATGGCTGCAAAACACAGGCTGCGAGTGGGACAACTTAACCAAGAACAAGAAGGATAAACCACCAAACAGCATCCTGGTTTGCCCAGCCAAGGTTCGAATCACTTCTGACCCTATACCTGGTTGATTTGCTCAAATAAAATGTATCATCACAGCCTTCTTACTCACACTCACAGATACTGAAACACAGTATAAGCAGAGTCTTTTGTAAATTAGTAAACGAAAACGAATCACAGGCTCAAGTTTAATCAGAAAGCGGCAACGGACCCTTTAACTGATAATCCCATCTCCCATGAAGTCCTCCCTATTTGAGAGTGTAGTGTTTCAATGAAGTTTCAATTACAGGCAAAAAAGTCATTTCATCGGGTCAACTCAATTAAGTAAAGTTATTGTGATATGAGAATAAAATAAAGGCTCAGATCAGTTAAATACCAAGCTCGAGAAAGTGAAACCTCTATGGCTGCAACACACACGCTGCGAGTGGGACAACTTAACCAACAACAAGAAGCATAAACCCACCAAACAGCATCCTGGTTTGCCCAACGAAGGTACGAATCACTTCTGACCCTATACCTGGTTGAATTGCTCAAGTAAAATGTATCATTACAGCCTTCTTACGCACAGTCACAGACACTGAAACACAGTATAAGCAAAGGCTTTTGTAAATTAGTAAACGAACAACGAGTCGTAGGCTCAAGTTAAATCAGAAAGCGGCAACGGACCCTTTAATTGTTAATCCTATCTCCCTGATGTCCTCCTCCCTATTTGAGAGTGTAGTGTTTCAATGAAGTTTCAATTACAGGCAAAAAAGTCATTTCTTCGGGTCAACTCAACTAAGTAAAGTTGTTGTGATATGAGAATAAAATAAAGGCATGGCTGCGAGTAACCAACAACAAGAAGCATAAACCCACCAAACAGCATCACGGTTTGCCCAGCCAAGATACGAATAACTTATGACCCTATACCTGGTTAATTTGCTCAAATAAAATGTATCATCACAGCCGTCTTACTCACAGTCACAGACACTTAAGTATAATTAGAGGCTTTTGTAAATTAGTAAACAAACAAGGAATTCATAGGCTCAAGTTTAATCAGATGTCCCCCTTAGTAAACTAACAACGAAATCACAGTCACAGACACCGAAACGCAGTATAATCAGAGGCTTTCCACTCCTGATGTCCCCCTTAGTTGTTCCCTGCATCTTTTTTTGCAGGGTCAACTCAATTAAGGCAGAGGATCGGATCCGTTATATAAAAACAAGGTAAAAGACGATGTGAACTCCCCCATGGATACAGATCTAATCCCACCCACTTACCACCCGGGTTGCTCGGCAATCATACAATTCACTTAGAACTCGAAACGGATCCCTTGCACAAATAAGATTGTGTCATCAGTCATCACAGCCTTCAACACAGATACACACACCCAGGGGGGGCAAATGAACTTTAGGCTAATAATAATGATAACAACAAAAGTATTTCTGTGTGATAATACCACTTCCATAGTTTGTAGCTAACAAGCTAGATTTCGCAAGCTTCAAAGATTCCTTATCCTCTTTAAGATAAGAGTCTCAGATATGTTGAATAAAATACAAGGCAAACGAGGATGTGACACCACCATGGCTGCAACTCTCTCGTTGAATGTGGGAAGTAAGGCCCAACCCACTTACTATCTGGGTCGCCCAGCCAAGATACGGGTCATTTCATCATTGGTGCCTTTTCATAAACAATCAAAAGTATATCGTCATTGCCACACTGAGTTTTCTTTCTTTCATTTTTGGGACGAAGGTAAACATCAAGCTCGAAGAGAAGAAAGAATGAACACTTGGGACTGTAATAAGGGGTACCCGTTTGTGAATATTAAAAAAAAGGACAGATGGAATTCTGAGATTTTATATTCCATATCACATGCAATCTTGGACTTATCAGTTAAGCAAACAATCAAACACTGTTGAGAGAATTCAAACATTTCATATTACCAAAGCCAGGGAAATTGATTCAAGAAGAAACATTGTAACTGATCGAGATGCTTAAGGGATTGAATTTCCATCAATTACATAAATATCACTAACAAGATTATATCGCCAAGTGCCCGACAATTCTTACGAGTTACGCCCTTCTCCTACACTCATACTGTTCTTGTTCAAATCTTTAGGAGTTGCCTCCTCATCTAAGTAAATAAACAAATAAATGCCTATCCAGATTCAATCACCAGATATTCATGCAAGATTTTTTAACTCAACTATACATATTTCCCTAATGAAAAAATACGCATGAACCAATAACACAATCTGAGTATGACCTTGAAATTTAACTTCTCCTAAACAGAAGGAAAAAGAAAACCCAACAATAAGTAAATTAACCCTAGAAATTTTGCGAACGAATCAACTTCCACAATCAAGAATCAAGATACCAAAGAATAAATTGGTCTTCCCCATCAGATTACACCCAATTTCTAACATCCCCAAAAAATCGTCCACTTCGATCTTCAACAATCAAAATTAACAAAATGTTGAGACATTTAACACACATAACTTCCGTTTAACAAAAATTATACTTATGGTCTATGGAGTAGTAAATTACCTAAAGAATACTATCTCTAATTCAATTTCACCAAATATCTCAGAAACATACTTAAAGCATTTTGATTTCATAGCTAAAAAGTAAACCAACAATTTTTTTTTTATGAAGAAGGGTAATCTTGAATTAGGGGAGTACATAACTATCAAACACACTATGATATAAAGAAAGTTTGTTTAGGAATTAGGACACCTGTGTTTGATGATGAGCAACGTTTGTTGAAGCCATTGTGTTTGAAAGATTCTTCCTCTATCTCTTGATCTGTGAAAAAATCAGGAAAACGAGAAAATGAGTTGTTTGAGAAGAAGAGTCGTATCTTGAAGGTTGAAGGTATATATAGGATTTATGAACAACTTAACAACCTCTAACGGTCACAGAGAAATTTAGCAAACTACCATGGTCAACGCATGGTATTTGCGTTTTTGATCAAATGTAAATTAAATTGGAGTTTAGCACATTTGATGTGTGAACGGACTATTTTGCCCTTAATGAACATTGAACCTATTATAATCCATTATAATCTATTATATTACGTTGTAATCACTTTAAATTCACAAATAACCTAACTTTGTCATGATTTATCTTTGCGATTTATTTTGCATCAAATTGATGTTACAAAGTTCAACCCAACAACCATTAATTTGATATATATTACAAAAAAATCGGACATAAATTGGATACAACCATAAAAATTGGATTAATATATTAAAATTAGTACAAACCACAAAGAAATGTTGAATTAATTAGGGTATGGAACAAATAAATGTTACTAATACATTTGAAGACTAAAAAGAACCATAGAAAAGAAAAAAGAAATAAAAAGAATCAAATTTATATTCTTCAACATGAATCTTTTCTCCAACGGCCATTTGTGCTACTTTCGAACTTGCACTCACTAATTCTTCAACCTGAAATAATTAAACCAAATTACATACATGTAACACACATAAAATTATACAGTGTTATACTTATAAAAAACTCAACTAAATGTTATTCAGTATTAAACAACTTATATGAATTGTACTTACGCATAAAATGTACACTGGATTATACTTCATTATAATTTATTATACTTTATTATATATTAGATTTTTTAAGGGCAAAATAGTCAGTTCACGTGTCAAATGTGCTAAACTCCAATTTAATTTACATCTGGTCAATTTTGCAAATACCATGCGTTGACCATGGTATTTTGCTAAATTTCTCAACGGTCACATGTACATCATTTCTTTTCTTCTCTTGGGTGTTTGTGGGGTGGGGGCACAAGAATTGATCTTAGGGCCAAAAAACACGTCATTATATAAACCAGATGAGAGTGTGTGCGAATTAATTTAAGTATATAACAGAAATTTTAATATAGAAGACGATTTTAAAAGAATTATGGATAAAACTGATACTCGGTTAGTTAGTGATATGAGAATATGATGAGACTTCACTTTATAACTACCAATAACTGATCTTAAGGGCCAAAAAACACGTCATTATATAAATTAGATGTTTGTGCATAGTTCAGTGTGTGCGAATTAATTTAGGTATATAAAAGAAATTTTAATATAGATGACGATTTCAAAAAAATTGTTGATAAAACTGATACTCGGTTAGTTAGTGATATGAGAACATGAGACTTCACTTTAGAACTACCAATAGAAGCCTTCTTGTATTATAAATATATTTGTTATTTATATACGATACCAGCCTATGCGAATTCGTTTATTAATTATATATTATATAATTTTTGGTTAATTTTACAAGAACTTATCATGTCAAAACATTATTTGTAAATTATAAAAATTTAAGTGTAATTCCTTGACAAAACATGATTTTAGAGAAATAAATTGACAAAACAAAATTATGAAGCATAATTGAAATGATAAAAATTAAGGGAATAACTTGAAAAGATAACAGTTGTTGTGGAATAAAATTAAAATACTTCCTACAACTCAAGAGATATGAGAATATGTGGCTTCGATTGTAACTCATAATTATCATGTCCTAATTATATATGTAAATATATGTAGATAAATCTTATGATAAAAACTACATATAATTATTCTAATATCTCTTTTTAACCCATTTTAAGAAATGTATCAAATTAAATTAATTATTTGAATTATTATTGGTTGCACTTAAAATATTGATGAAACATATTTTGTCATTATTTTTTATACGCTTCTTTTCTGATTGTCCTTTGTACTATTTTTATCTTTTCAATGTGCCCCCAATATTTTTACCTTTTCGAATCACCCTCGAATACTATTTTTTGCTTAAAATGGAGATGAGGCGAGAAAATAATAGGGAAATTTATGTAGTTCGTGTCCTTCACTTCTAATAAATCATACTTCACTTTAAATAACCACCCTACACCATTTTCCCCAATCGCCTTCCATTTTTAAGATTTTATACCTATGTTTCCCGAAGCGACACTTTGTTCCACCTCCTTTCATTTATACCATATAATTCACTTAGATGACCTTCTAGGTTCCACCAAATAACATTTCCTTCTCACTTTATATATAACTATATAAAAAATTATTTTTCGCATAATCATAATTGTGCATCATGATAATATTAATCATAAATAAATAATTTTAATGTAGCCTGAGTTGTGAGAGTATGTATATCTTATATATAGATAGATTAATAATACTCTATAATCACAATTATGGTTAGTTTTTTTAAGTTAGTTATTAAAATTGGGCAAGCTCCATATGATAGTGGTAGTTTTATTCTTATTTGTATTTTAATTGTCCATTAACTTGTGAAGACCTATCATATAACACGTGACATAGCTCAATGATCATTTAGGTTTCACCCGTTGATTAATGCCTTCTCATATTATATATGGTAAGTTATAAGTTATATAGATAGATTAGTTCCAAACATAAAAAGAAGGGTAAAAGGCATCAACCATCACCTATGTTTTACTCTTTTCACCATTCATTCACTCATGTTTTATACATTCACTCACTCGTATTCCAAAAATGGTTCCAATTGGTTATTCAACTATTTCTGATGGCAAACTAGTCACTTCACATCTATTTTTTATATATAAAAATTTAAAATGACTATTTTGCCCCATCTTAAAACTTCCTTAACAACTACACTTACAAATAGGGCGCATAATTGTAATTTCCCTCCTTTTCGGATTTTTGTTTTTAGAAATAGTAGATATGAAATAACTATTTTGCCCTTAAAAAAGTCAACGGAACACAATAATAGTTGACTAACCAATGATTGATCAGAAAAGTTGACGAAATAACCACTTAGAACCGTTTTTTAAGATGAGTGAGAGAATGAGACTATATGAAACATGGGTGAGTGAATGGTGAATTCAGTGAAGCAAGAGTGATGGTTGATGTCTTCTGCCCTAAATAGAATATTTCAAGTATCTCACAAGTCTCTGTCTGTTTGAGTTCTTTTAGCCATTATGGCTTATCTGTATCTTAAAACCTATGTAATGTTTATTTTACTATCTATCAAAAAAAGGATATCTAAGATAAAATTAAACTTTGAAAAGTATGAAGTAATATAGCACACGGATGTTGGTCAAAAAATCTTTCTAATTTTTATTCATAGATGGTAAAAGATATGTAGTTTTTTATTTTTAGTTTTATTTTCTAAAATAATTAAAGTAGAGGAAATTGAGTATGATTAGTAATTAACTCAATAACATGGCTTCAGAATTTGAGTTGTTATACATTCACCAAATAGTATCTTTTTAGTAGCCGAAGTAGTATTTTGGTCGTGTAAGGACTCCCTCCATTTCATAATATGTTACGTTTTTGTTTTTGTGTGTCCAACTTTGAACGTCAATTACTTATTATTTTTTAGTTCAAAAAATATAAAATAAATATCTATAAATTTATATCGAAGAGTACTTTCATAAAAGTAACTTCTTACAAATTTGTATGTTGTAACTAATTAGTTATTGCTAATCAAAGTTAGACACGGAAAAACGAAAAAATCTTGTATTTTCAAATGGAGGTAGTAATATTTAAGAAAGATATATATAAGAGCGAAATAATACTTTCACTTCTAAAAAGATACTCCTTCCGTTTTATAGTTGTTTTTCGAGGCTTAATCTTTTTGTTTTTTTCTAAATAATTGTCTTTGTAGCAAAATTAATTGTAAGTTTATATTTGAATTACTTTTTTATGAAATTATCAACCAACCACTTATATGGTTTCAATAAATTGTCATTTATATTTTTAATGTACATTTTAATTACTTTTTATTATCCTAATCTATGTATAAATGGCTACATGGACAACTAGAAAAGGGTAAAAGGCATAGATTTTATCCTGGACCCCTTTCGTTCAGTCATGTTTTAATGTCCTCATTCACTCACCTATGAACAAAAAAATGAATTTTTAATTACAACCGTATATTTTATCATTAGTATCACCGTTAACTTAGCCGTATGCTAATCACATAATTCTTGTAGGATAAATATAAAATTTCTTAATAGAAATTAAAAAAAAAAGAACAAGAATTAACCTCCGATGAAACCATGTGTATTTCATATAACAAAATTAACGGCAAAACAAACGATAAAGTAAATGAATGAAGACTTTTAAAACATAGTGAAGGAACGAGGGCGTTTAAAACATTACGATAAAACATAGTAATTGGGACTTTGCCCCAACACTATCAACTAATTGGGACTTAGAGTTTCTTGTTTCTTGTTCTTACCATCACACTACCGTTTCATCTTCTTCCCATGTCGTCGCAATTCGCTGATCATCTCGAACCCGCCGCGGCTCAGCCGTTCGGAGACGGTTACATAGGCTTCAATACCTCAGAGCAATTCGGCTCATCCCCAAACTTTGCTGAAACTGAATTTGGCGTTGAAAATGGTCCGATTATGCCTCAAATGCGGGAAGAGGGATTTGCACTCAGAGAGTGGAGAAGGTCATATTCTAAAGAATTGGTTTTTCCCCCTTCCTAATCGTTATATTTAACGTAATTGATTTTATATTTGGACTTTTTTAGTGATATTGTATGTTTTGAATTTTTTTTTTCTGCTAGTTGTATGAAATTTTTTGTTTCAAAAATTGGAACCTTTTTTCTTTTTCTAAAAGTGGGGTTTTGTGTAATTGAGTGGGGTTTTCGTGTAATTAAGTGGGGGTGGGGGTGGGGTTATACCAAATTATATTTTTAGTGAATTTTGTTTGATTTTCTTAGTGATAACTGGATGTTTTGATTTGTTTCTGCTCACGGTATGCATATTTCTTTTAAATATTGGAACAATTCTTTAATTTGTTAAAAAAAGATGTTTTGGTACTTAGTTTTTGATAAAAGTTAAGTAAATTGTTTCAGTGAAGTGTCTCCTGAAGAGAGACTGTGAAGATGAGGAATCTTTCGAACTTTTAATTCTACCTCCTTCTCAATAAGATTGAGTAACGACGCACTAACTTCGATTTGAATCAAAATAATCATGTTAATAATAAAGTTGGTTGAAATTTGTCTCTATATGAACAATTGAAGCGCTCACAACAAAAGAAATTTGATGTTCTTTGTATTGAAGGAGTTATATGAATATGAGCTATCTTATCTTGTTGTTGTAACTAAGGCCTGTTTTCATGATTGATCTATCACCATATAAGTGTGTTCTTTGAGCTGTTTTCCAAATTATTTGATGTTTAATGCCATATGATGCTGTGAATAATTGTAATTGTGGAAGACAACTTATTGTCGAACTTCACCTTATTACTGTAATTGTTTGGTGTTCAGGCAAAATGCAGTTACACTGGAGGAGAAAGAGTTGAGGGAGAAACATTTACTGACGCAAATTCTTGAAGAGGCGGGTGAGTACAAGATTGAATTTCACAAGAAGAGGCAAGCTGCATGCGAGACTAACAAAGTCGTGAACAGGGAGATGGAGAAGGTAACATTGGAATTTGTTTCAGTTTTTGAATTGTAGTTTATCAGGTGTTGTAGCGCATTATAATTTATATAATCAACAGCTGCTCCCTTTTTCATTTAGTTTCCAAAAGCTTAATTTCTCCCATATATTGTTAGTATCGTCTCTTAGGAACCATTGTATTTGAACAAATCTTGCCCTTCACTGAGGTGTTTCCCGTTCTCTATTTAACGACCCCTCCCAATACACTATACACACCGGAGTGCCCCTCTACTATAAGACTCAAATGCAGACTGCGAAAGTTCTTCATCAGTGACAGGTTATGGAAAAGGTGAAGAAACAAGAAATGAGAAATAAATGTCTGGTTGGGTCACTGTGGGTGATGCCCCAATTCCCAAAAGAACCTTCAAATTGATATATAATTCTTGATACTGTATTAAAATTTGTTATGGAGATTGTGTAGGTCATTTTAAACTGTATATTGTTCTACCAGGCATTTGTGGCTAGTTTGGAAAAATTTCACGTTGAAGCAGACAAAGACTACTGGAAGTCAATTGCGGAGCTCGTTCCCAAGGAGGTGCCTGTACTAGAAAAGAAAGGGAAGGAAAAAGAGAAGAAGCTCTCCACTGCCGTCATGCATGGACCAAAGCCTGGGAAACCGACAGACTTATCTAGGATGCGGCAGATGCTCGTGAAACTTAAGCATGACACACCAGCACACTTGAAGCCTTTGTTTCATGCTGCCTCCGCTGATGATGTGAAGGACAATCATGTTGAGTCCTCAACACCTGCAGACAGAGAGATCTCTACTCAGCCTATTGTTGTTGCTTAGATTTCGCATATCTTCCTTCACTTTTATGTGTTTAATTGCACCTATGATGCCGTGTTCTGAGCAATGACAGTAGCTTGACTGCTTGACCCTGACTACCTATGTTATTTGGCACATACAATGTGGATATTGAATTAAATAATTGTTGTTATAAAATGGAGGGACAAGTTTCATTCCATGAACATATGTTGCAAATCTGAAAAATGTGAATTTAGTAAAATTGGCAACTACTAATGTTTACAATCAAGGAAACAAAAATGTGTACATGATGAATGCACAAAACTATGAATTTGGGATCCCATAATTTATCTCCTCCTCTTATTCTTTTCAGTCATC
Source organism: Echium plantagineum (assembly GCA_003412495.2). NCBI lineage: Eukaryota > Viridiplantae > Streptophyta > Magnoliopsida > Boraginales > Boraginaceae > Echium > Echium plantagineum. The sequence continues at coordinate 21,514,794 of CM016563.1, read as the reverse complement.
CTCCTCTTCCTTTTTCTATCAGTAATAGTAGACTAGTAGTGGTTGTTTATCTTGTACACCTGAGAATGCTAATTATATATATCGTCTAGCCGGCATGTCACCACATCATTCCTCGTGAGGTTATAAATGGGTTGCAGGTTTCCTTTGGATACCCGAAATTCGGCTCTGGAAATATCCAAAACGAAAAAGAACTGGGGATTTAACAATCTGATCATTTGACTCTTGCTTCCTTGAGTAACTTTTGGTATCCAGGAAATCCATTCGTGCATGCTGAGACCTGCAGACACAAAACCATTATTAACTTATGCTAAAAGGATGGCCGAATACATATGCCAATCATCAACGCATTCCCTTCATTCACCAACTCGAAGTTACTAAAGCAAAATAAAGCGACTTCACAATCAGTTGAACATGAACCGCGATATAATAGATGATAAATGATAAATCTATAAAATTGTTCCAAAGAAAGAAAGACAGAAACAAGTAGACGTCGTTTATGCACTTCTTCAAGAAGTATATCCCAATAATCTCTCTAATTCAACCAAATGGAGTTAAGTGATCAGTTCAAACAAGTAGAATTTCTATCCTCTTTACATACCTCTAAAATCGATAAATTGGCTTACCTAGATCAATGAAAATGCCCAACTAAAACGAAATTCGACCTGTATTATTAACAATGTGCGACTCAATAAAGTAGGAAATGCCTCATTCAGAATGGATGAATTACTTACAGCTTCAATATCAATCTTGTAGACAAGAAGCTTCCTTCGTTCTCTGCAACTGATTCTATAAGCAACAACCACATGTCCAACTCCAAAAGCTAAAGAAGACGAAAACAGCAAGACAACCTCAAACAACCCGACATAACTGCTCTCAAACGTTCGATTGCTGAAAACATATGAAGCCTTTAACGAAACAAACACCAACGATGACACAGAACACACCGTAGCTATACTCAAATATGGACCTCGTGACCTCCCAGGTCCATCACACAAACCATACACACCTGCACAACCGAATAATCAATTCCATCATAAACTAAAGCATTGACAAAATTGAGGAAACAAAATTCAAAACAGAACGATCTTTTTTCGAGTTAAGTTGTACTTACATAGAATGAGGAGTGACCTAACAATGGAAATAAGCGGAATATCAATGAACGAACGTCGAAAATCGTAGTTGGTGAGGTGGTAAGAAATATTGTTGAACGATAAAGATGATGGAGATAAAGAAACAGATAAAATTGCAGAAGGAAGAAGAGCATCAGCAAGGACAATGATAATTGGAGCTGAAACTACCATAAGTGATACCAACATATTCATTACCACAAGTATAGTTTTCAGCCATCTTAATAGTTTTTGTGTTTTTTCACATTTGAAGAACTTCATTATTTTGAAAAAGAATTAAGCTATGAATTTGATGAAGGATGAGAAATAGAATAAAAAGGAGGGAAAATGGAATTGACTAAAAGTGTGTATTAGATGAAAGAAGAAGAATAAAAAGTGAAGTCAAATAGGGGAGGCTTGTCTGCTACTTGAGGCTTGGTATTTGGCAGTTGGCAGTTGCCAAATGTCCCACGTTCTCAAATAATGGATTTGACTAAATCGTCGCCATTTACTTTTTCAGAATATGTTCTTATCATTGTACTTCAGATAATTCAATCGTAGTGTTATCATTTGCAAATAATGTCAGATTGGCATTATTCAGTAGATCGATCATGATATGATCATGCCCCAATCGCAATAACTTACTTGTAGTAGTGGTCTAGCGATTGCGGTGAAAATATCCGACAAGTGATATGATGTGTTCAGATTTGTGTAAACTCAATATATTGTAATATTACAAATCGACTATTATTAAAGTACATTTCTTGATTTATAATATGTTTAGCTGCGAAGCCTCTGATATCGAAGTGATTTCATCTCACCAGATCACTTGAGGATAAATTTTAGAAAATATGGAGTACTATCATATTTAATAGGAATAATCGTGTAGTCTTAAGGTTCTTGAAAAACATCAATATTCAATTAATGCATGCATGAATAATTGTATTTCTTACACAAAAAGGATAACAAAAAGGTTTTAGTTCGAAATTCACTTCATCGCTAATTTACAAAAAGAAAAAAAAGGATAACGCAAATGTCATAGGCCCTTAATCCCTTGGAGGGCTATGGGCTATGGGACGAATGGACGATTAGGAGCAGAAGGCCCATATTTGTTAAACTTCACCATACCGTCCATAGCCCATAGGTGATACGTCCGTGCGAGTTGCGACCGTGCCCAACTGCCCATGCGATTTGATTTTGCAGTTTTGCTTGCTCCAAGTGCCCAAGACACCTCTTCTATTTCAACTTTTCATAATGATATTAGCATATTTTTCCTACTACTCCCTCAATTATGATGAAAATTTTAGAATGTCTTCGCATACTTCGTTGAGACTCAAATTATTCCTTATACTGCAATTTATTTCGTTTTGCCCCGCCCTGTGAACCAGTGTAATGTTGTTTAAATATAAGAATAAACTTGAAATATGTTATGAATATAATAAAGTAAAGAATGAAAATAAGATGGAAGTATATTATTAATCTTTTTTTTTTTTTTTTTTGAAAATTAGCGATATATATTAACGTAAAGATAGTACAAATAGTACAACTAGGAGGTCATTACAAATACCACAGTGATAACCGGCCTAGGCCCCAAGAACCACGAAGCCCAAAAACTAGCCCGTTTGACTCACAAAACCTAGTAGTCCAAACCTAGCCATTTATCCAACCCTAAAACAGCATATAAATTCAACTCATTCAGCTGGGAAGCCTCATTACTATCTTCCCCATTCTTAAATTCCACATCTGGATCTCAAACTCTTAAAGGAACTCAAACGTTCCATTTCGACTCTTGAAGTCCTACCTCTTCATCTCCACTTTCATACTTACTTGAGAAACACTTTCTCAGACTCACATTGAGAATTCTTTTTAAGCCTACTCAGCTGCCTCCCTCACCTGAAAAAACCCCCTTGTCACCACTACCACCGTTCGTCGGAGACAACAATGATGAGACAACCTCTATATTTCAGATCGGAGTTATTTCCCTTCGGTGGAGCAGCTTGGGGCGTCCGTTCACAAGGTCGGAAGCGGGGCGGTGAGACGGGCCGGAGCCGATTCCTCTTCTCCTAAAAAGTAAGTCGCGAACTGAACTCCTTCCATAGGGGATCTAAACTTGTTTTCATGTACCGATCTGTTTCTTTGGTACCATATGTCCCACATGCAAGTTGCCCATAATCTGAATTTGTGAGATGAAACACTATTTTTGTTGAATCTGAAAAGATGTTTGAATGTGTGTATGTCCGAACTTGTACAAGGCATCTTGAGTAAACTGTTGACCTCCCTACTGTAAGCACACTGGATGAACAAATGTTCCTCACTTTCCTGATAATTGTTGCATAGTGGACAGATCAGATCTGTAAAGACATGCTTTGTATGTAGATTATTTTTCGTTGCCAACTTGTTCAGACATGCTCTATGTAGAAAATGTTTGATTTTCCTGGGTAATTTGAGATTCCAGATTTGCCTGAATGTATCTTCTTGAACATGGCCACTGCTAGATGCATGTGTGTGTAATTGTTTTAACTCCATGATGTACTCATAACCTGATTTGACCGTATAGTTGCCTAGTTGGTCTTTTATCCATTTGGGCTTGTCTTGACCATGTAATCTGTTTAATGGCATACTAAGGATCCCCTGAACATCCACTGGGAGGAAGTGTGACAGAAGCCTGTCTATCTTCCATACCCCAATGTCAGGATCTATTAAGTCCGAAACCTTCAAATCTGCATGATCTGGATCCATAGGGGTCAACAGTTGCTTTGTATGTGTGTGCTGAACCCATTTCTGTTGCCATACTCCTATATTATGTCCGTTTGCTAACTCCCATTGTGTTCCTTGATTGACGAGGTCCCTAACCGAGAGCAAGCTACGCCACGTGAAGCTAGGAGCACTTCCCAGTGATGCCAACCATAAACTTTGCTGAGGGAAGTAACGAGCCTTAAAGACCCGGGCGAGGAGGGAGTCAGGATTGACCGCGATTCGCCAAAATTGTTTCATAAGTAGAGCTTGATTAAAACTCTGTGTATCCCTAAACCCCAGACCTCCTACATCTTTACTTTTGCATAGGTCTTTCCATGATATCCAATGTATTTTACTTTTACCGTTGTCTCCCGATCCCCACCAGTAGTTAGACAGGATAGAGTCTATAGACTTGCATAGTGATTTAGGAAGACGATAGCAACTCATTGTAAAGGTGGGGATCGCCTGTAAAACTGAAGTAAGAAAAATTTCCTTTCCTGCTGTAGATAATAATCTAGGTTTCCAGTTGTTCACCTTGGACTTTACCTTATCAAGGATATAGGTAAAGACCTCCTTTTTGGAGGCGCCGACGGTGGACGGGAGACCTAGATAGTTCCCATGATTGGACACTTCGGGAATGCCTAACAGTCCCGAAATGCTCCTTCTTGTATCCTCCGGTACACATGGGCTGAAAAGAATAGAGGATTTCTCAACACTCACAAGTTGACCCGAAAGATCCTCATATTTCTTGAGAATATGTTTAAAACTGGTCGCCTCCTCCATAGAGGCCCGACCCACAAGTAGGGTATCATCCGCGAACATCAGGTGGGAGATTGGTTCCACACCGTCATATCGGATACCCTGTAATCTCCCATTGTCACAAGCTTCCTTTAACATAGCTATAAGGCCCTCCGTACATAAAATAAACAAATAGGGGGATAATGGGTCGCCCTGTCGCAGGCCACGGCCTGGTTTAATAAAACCCGTTTGTTCCCCATTGATCAATAATGCATAGGTAACAGACTCCACATGCTGCATAATAAGGTTAATCCAGTGATTATTAAAACCAAACTGTCCCAACATGTATCGAAGGAATTTCCATTCTATTCTGTCATATGCCTTGACCATGTCCAACTTAATGGACATAAACCCCTCTCTCCCCACCTTCTTCTTCTTGATCGTATGATGAAGTTCATACGCCAGGAGGATATTGTCAGTAATCAACCGATTAGGCATGAATGCGCTTTGCGATTCAGAAACAATAGAGGGGAGTACACATTTCAGTCGATTGGCAAGTGCCTTTGCTAACATCTTAACACTCGTGTTGCACAGAGCAATAGGTCGGAACTGAGCCATTGAAACTGGCTTGGGGACCTTGGGGACAAGAGTAATGAGGGTAAAATTCATCTTATTAAGTAATATACCTTGATTGAGGAACTGCATTCCCATCCGGGTAAAATCCTCCCCAACAGTCCCCCAGTAGTGCTTGAAAAAAGCTGCTGACATTCCATTCGGGCCGGGGGCTTTCGACCCCTTCATAGAAAACAGACTTTGCTTTACTTCTTCCCCCGTAAATTCCTTGGCCAGCCACTCCTTATCAGAGTCTGAAAGCTTCTTTAAAGGCAGGGGTCCAAGACAGGGCCACCCGCTCCCCTGTTGAGACTTGAAAAGCTGTGTATAAAAGGACTCTGCTAACCGATTAATACCGTCGGCATCTCTTATCCAAGTGCCATGAGAGTCTTGGAGCTCCGATACCCAGTTAGTCTGTCTCCTCTGGTTGGATAAAGCATGAAAATATGCTGTATTCCGATCACCCTTAACCCGCCAGAAGTTCCTCGACCTTTGACACCAATAGATATCATTCACCTCTCTTAGCCGGTCGATATCTTTCGCAAGAATACAAGATTGCTGTTTTGAAGCATTGGTTATGGTACCCTGCTGCAAACCATCCAGCTGATCTTGTTTTTCTTTAATAGTTTTGGGCACATGTCCAAGGACCTCCCGCCGCCACTTAAGAAAGCCCAATCTACAGTCCCGAATGCTTTCAAACACCTTAATACTTGGGTCTAAAGCCTCACTTTTGGTCCAAGCATTCTCCACTACCTCCGTTGTACTGTCGTACATACACCAGCCTTCCTCGAACCGAAACCTCGGTTTTGATCGAGGTTGGGAATTCCTAACCCCTGTTTCAAAGAGGAGGGGCAGGTGGTCCGATGAATTAGTGGACAGATGATTTAAAGCGGAGTTTGGAAAGATACTGGACCAATTGACACTAACCAGTGCTCTATCCAACCGTGCCCTTACAGAGTTGGGGGAAGTAAAGTTATTGCACCAAGTAAAGGGGTAACCAGAAAAACCAATATCTATTAAATTGCATGATCGAATAACCTGACCGAATTGGTCCATTTGCCAATTCGGTCGACTCCTTCTAGACGAAATAAATTCAGAGTTACTACACACTTCATTAAAATCGCCCATAAAAACAGTGGGCAAACTAGAAAAACTGTAAACAAATCGCATGAGGTCCCATGACAGTCTTCGCTTCCCGGTTTCATGGTGACCATAGAAGCCAACTAACCTCCATTGATCCACACCTCCTTGCTGAATATGGGCCTCAATGTGATGTGAAGAGAACGTCTTTACTGCAACTTCAAACTCTCGATTCCACAGTAGGGCTAGACCGCCTCGCCGCCCTTTGGAATCCACACATAAACCATTGGGAAACTTGATTTTGTTCTTAATGTAGTCAAACTCGGCAGATTTTAGCTTCGTTTCAATCAGAAAAACCAGAGAAGGCTTATGAGACTTAACAAGCCCCATTAATGATCGAACTGCCCGGGGGTTACCTAATCCCCGGCAGTTCCACACTAAGCAACTCATTCTGCCCGGCTGGACTGCTCCGCAGTCCCAGCCGACTCAATGTTGGGGGAGGAGACATCCAATCCATTGTCGGAAAGTGATGTCTTCTTTCTAGGAGACGCATCCATAGAGCCCTTAACATAAGGATGTTGCCGTTTCTTTACCCCAACCTCTCTGTTAGCCTTCAATCTGTTGGAGGTGGTACGGCTCTGCGGGGGTTCCTTTGCTTTTAGCTTTAAACCAGGAGGCGTAGTTGTAACTGTGGAAAAGTCAAAAAACTTCAAAGTTTGGAGGAGACCATGCGCATTGCCTCCCTCTTCGAAATCAGGGACAAAAGGCTCAACCACCACTTGTTTACCTTTGTCCTTCGCCACGGGGGGTTCGTTTGAACCAGCAGACAGATCACGGTTCAAATTTGGCTCATAGGTAGTATTATTATAAATACTATTAATAGCACCAGTCATACCCTCCATTATTAGTGCCTTTGAATTGACATTAATAGCATTTTCAAATCCAGGGGGAATGTTTAATCCACGGTCAACACCCCTTGATGGTTGGTCATTAATGGCATTAGCCGTTACAAGGACCGAATTCTTCTCAGCAATCCCAGGAACCCCCTCCGGGTAGTCACAACAACCACCTTGAGAAACCAGCGGCTGCATAGCCATGGTCATCTCATGTTCCCTTTCCACTAGAGTGGTATTATCCCTGGGAAGTTGCCAAGCGTCTTCTTCACCTTGGACATACTCAGCATCCAGTCTGCATATCACCCACGAACGCTCCGTAGGGGCTTTGATGTTAGCATCAACCTTGACCTGCGACCGGGGATCAGTATCTTCCGGTATGAGTGGACATTGGCGTATCAGGTGCCCAATAAAACCACAATGGAAACATATGATAGGAAGCCTCTCATAAGAGATTAATCCCTTCATCGTTTGTCCCCCAACTTCAAAACCCATCCGCCTCCGTAGGGGGCGATTCACATTCACTATGCCCCTAATTCGAAAAAATTTTCTCCCCATCTTATCCCGGCGAAGCTCAACGATCTCACTTTGCATGACAGCCCCTAATAATCTGGCCGCAATCTCCTTAGTGTAGAACTCATTCGCTAATCCTCGGATATGCATCCAGAATTTACAATCCTGAAAGTCTAGAGTTGTGGGGTCTACCCCCCGAACCCATTCTTTAAGGAGAAGCAAGTTATCATCAAAACACCATGGCCCCGCTTCAAATACCCGAATCCGTTTCTCAATGGTCGGGAAAAACACGTGAAGAAGGGGACCTTCAACCCGCGAGACACGGAGATCAGAACAATTCCATGCCTTAGCCATCGCCGATTGAAATCCTTGCAAGCTAACAAAACCCTTGTGAAATCCATAGACTTTCACAAACAAACTTGCTTCGCTCTCCACTAAGCCTGTTAGGAGATCAAATTCCTCCAAATGAAAATTCTCCTGTTCCTCCTCGGCCTCAGAAGCCGCCACCAATCGCTTAAGAGATTCAGCATCCATATTGAAAAGAGATATACCAAAAATAAGAATAAAAATGGGAAGATATATAATGCGAAACTCAAGAGAGCTAATAGGCGCAGTTGAAAGTTGTTGTGTGATAACCTCTACTAAACCCCCTGTATAAATAGAGTAAAGAATGACCAGATCTGGAAGCTGATTGACCAAAAAAATGGAGAAGATTAAGGGATTTGGCCCTAAAGGCAATTCAAATCCATGGGAGGACCAAAACAAAAAGGAATGATTGGACATAATAATCAATGAGAACCGCAAATTCTTCTGGATGTAAGCACGGGAGAAATTAGGATCCCAAATTTCTATCAATTACGGTTTGAATTTATTGTAATTTTTGTACTATGGAATGACAGCCTAGTGAGAACATGCTCTAGAGAGAAATTCTAGAGAGAAAAGTTTTGCTTTTTTCAGAAACAAAATATATTTCATGATCGTAACCATATTATTAATTTTTTTAGAGTGTCAAATACAATAAGATGAAGACACCTATTTACGGGTTTCTTCTAATAAATATGTTAGTTACTATCAACCAATAGTCCCTCCATTTTCATTTACTTGTCATTTTTAGTCATTTGTACATAGATTAAGAAAAATAAAAGATAACAAAAAAATACATTGAAAATGCAAAATGACAATCAATTGAAACTATATAATTGGTTGGTTGATAAAGTTATTGTAAAAAATAATCAAAAAATACATTGCAAATTTAAATTTGTAATTAATTATTCTATAAGGACAAGTATTTAAAAACAAAAATTTAAGACTGGAAAAACAAGTAAAAGAGAACGAAAAAAGTATTAGTTAACACGCAAATATAACTCATATTGTCCATACAATATTAGTTTGAGTGGAAAGTTAAAGATGTAGAGATAATTGATTATACACAAACATGTGCAAAGGTGTATGATCTTTATTCCCTAAACCGTTTCACATGGCTAAATAAATTTGAAAGTTGTTTCACCGGTCCATTTGACATTATCTCTTAATTTCAATATCTAATTTATTGTGTGAAAGGTTTGTTGGAGACCGTCGAATCAATTTCATTAATGTTGTTTAAGTCCATCACATATAACGGTGCATTAATCAACAGTAAAGTCATTTTAGCGTAGAAAAACAAAATTTTAGGTAGGGTCTCCATACTTATTCATTTATCACACTTTATTTGGATTCAATTTTATATTTATTCTTTCTTTAGTTTTAATCCAAAATGTCATGCAATGATGAGAGTAGATGGGGTTAAAGAAACAAAATTATGAGTTGTTAATTTGTTTAGATAGGGATAGATTAGGGACATGACATGGAATCATCAAGTACTCCACCATAACTAACATTACAAAAGTCGAGCCTCTCTTCCTTTTGCAACAAAAGACCCATAGTCAATATTCGTAAAGTATGCACCCAACCTAGATAAAGAATTAATAAAATATTGGTAAAAAATCGAACTTACGATTTTGAGGACTCTATAGTTACAAGTTCATCTACTCCACGGCCGGTCACCCTAGCAAGTTTAGGATCCCTTCCTATATTCCGTCATGAGTTATATGAGCCCGACTTAAACGCTTAGTGATCCTTATTGACATGGCTTTAAGTACAATATTGATATATATGTTTTATGCATTATATTTTCTCCATTGTTTTAGTTGTCGTTCTAATCATTTATACATAATTTGTCAATTGTACTTCTAATAGAAGTCCTCATGATCCATATTCCATGGCAACGTCCTATTTCCACTATTTGTAGTGAACCAAATGGAGAATTAGGTAACGACTCATTTTGTTGACAATTTCAAACATGACAATATGGAAACTCCAGCAATTGGACCACATAATCAACCTCTGGTTCATGTTTAAAGACTTTTGTTCCCCTAAGGCTCAAAATAAGTACATCCCCATTCCCATCTTTTTTGTTGACAATCCCATTCCCATTCATTTATCACACAATTATGAAATATCTATTATATGTTTCCTGAAATTTCTTCAAAAATTATTAGTTCCATAAATTATAGCACGAACATCGAATTGATCTAGTGAGATAATGAACGCGTTATCGAAGGATAAGAAAAAAGAGCTATTAGGATGTAAACAAATGGATATCATTTAACGAACTATAATTTTGTTTTCCAACTAAACTTTACAAAAGGAAATCCTACACTCTGTTAGAGTTAGCATGAAACACTCCTAATCTATACAACAGAAATAATCACAAAATAAAAAGAAAAAATTGGGCAAATACGATGGTGAACAATGAAAAAAATTGTAATTCTTTGTTGTAGTGGAAATATGTCACTCTGAAACAATGGAAAGTCGATCGCTAGATATGCTATCGGATCTAGTATAATTGCAGAGCGTCGCAGCTCTCTCCAAATTAGCAACAATGTCCGTCATGGTTGGCCTATCTTTTCCTTGCGAATATACACAATGAATTGCAGTGTATGCTACAAGTTCAACAGCCTCGGCCACTCCTGAATCTGGTGGAGGTCCAACTCTCTGATCCAGTATTTTTTCGACCTCTCCCAGCTTTATTATTGGGACTGCATAATCTACCAATGTTATTGGTGAACTTCCAGTCTCAGGACTCTTGAATATAGCTTTCTTCCCTGTTAGAAGTTCTAACAGAACAACCCCGAAACCATAAACATCGCTCTTGGCTGTCAAAACATTCAATCCATAATATTCTGGATCGATATAGCCAACTGTTCCCGCTGCCTTCTGTGGCTTGAACTCGACATCATCATTTTCTGGACTCATTAATGATAACCCAAAATCAGAAACTCTAGCAGTCCAAGTTGCATCAAGAAGTATGTTAGAGGACTTAATATCACGATGAATTATGGGCGGGACTGCGTAATTATGGAGATATTCAATCCCACGAGAGGCATCAAGTGCAATCTTGATCCTCATCTTCCATGAATTCACCAAACTACTGCTGTTTTCAACATTGTTCTTACTATGTAAATGATCATACAGTGCTCCATTTTTCATATAATCATAAACCAACAACCTTTCATCTTTTTCTTCACAATAGCCAACAAGCCTAACCAAATGCTTGTGATGAAGCCTGGATAAGAATGCTAATTCTGATTCGAATGCACTCTCTTTCTCTTGCAACTTCTTCATTTTAGCACCCACCTCACCCCTTTTAATCGCTACCTCACGGCCATCAGGTAGTTTCCCTTTGTACACAATTCCGAAACTCCCAGCACCAATCTTGTTCTCTAAGGAGAAATCATTAGTAGCTGCATTGAGGTCTGATAACAGGAACTCTTCAGCTCCTCTGTCTGTATGTTTGGATGAAGGTCCACTCCTCTGGCGCCTCATTAACCTGGACCCTTGCCTCACAAGAGTAGATGATCTTGAAAAAATTGTAGGGCTACTACTTGAATTGTTATTATTACTATTATTACGAGCAGTAATGGTTGGTTGAACTGAATTATGAATCTTCTTTTTCCCAAATAAAACACCGGTCCATAAACAATAAATAATTGAACAAATTCCCAAAAATGCACCTACAGATCCAATAATGGCGAAAGCCAACAAACCCCTTCTCAGTCCTCTACGCGGTGATGAAGGCGTTGAACTACTAACAGGCGGTGGGGGCAATGCTGGAGGTGGTGGTGAGGAGAGTACAATTGGAACTTCACAAGGCCTACATATACTTCCATCACTGGAACACAATTCTTGAGACTGTGGATACACACCACATTGACAATTTTCTTGCAAACAAGGCCCTGGTAAAATCTTTGCCAACGGAAGAGCAACACCAGAAGGATACAATCCATTAGGCCATCCAGGTCCCCAACAAACAATCGACAAATTAACAGAAGTTAATCCACATGTAAAATCAAATCCAGCCACAATCGATTCAAAAGAAACTCCACTGGTCAAATTACTCGAATATTGACCATTTCCACCCCAACAAACTACGGAATTATCTGATCTTCGAATCGCACAACTATGATTAGCCCCAAGCGCCAAACCTGAATATTCATAGCTCGAATTCGATGGAATATTCAACTGACCATTATCATTATTACCTTCACAAATCATCAATCCAGACGAAGATATTCCACAAGCATGTCCCCCACCGACGAAAACATTCTCCATTGATCTATTAACAAACGATGTCTGAATCCTTAAAGCCAAATTAACATTGTCCCCCCAACAAACAACACTACTATTCCTCTCAAGAACACCGCAAGAAAATCCGAACCCAGATGATATTGAGCGAAATGAACCAACCCCAACTCCCGACAATGAGCTGCCACGCCAGCAAACAACACCACCTGAGCTTGTCAAACCACAAACCTGCAAGTCACCAATGGAAAATCAAATTTTGTTAATAAAAATGCTCAAGTTAAGTCGACATCTAATTGAAGGAACCCAACAAGGTTTGACTAGACTCGAGAAGTGTTCGACTCGACTCTATACATATTTATACAACGTAGGATGAGACTTGATTCTACATAAAACCCGAACAATTAGTTTCGACATGTAACTCGACTCATTCGAAGTCTTACCTGCGAGTCTCCAATGGAGACACTTGACAAAGGAGCAGAGCCATTGAAGTAAATCCTCTTGGGAATAAAATTCGCGTCCCAGCAGAGCAAGGCGGCGCCGCCTGAGCGTACGCCGCAGAAGAAGTCTCGGCCGCCAGCAATGAAGTCGAAGGAAATTGAAGGGGAAACTGCTAGTGGACCAGTTTGGTTTTGTCTAAAGCACTGAATTTGCTGAATGGGTTGTTCAGCTACTATGGAGCAGATGGTGGTGTTGCTGCCATAGACGACGGCGATGGTGGTGGAGGTGCCGCCGAAGGCATGGGCGGAGGGCGGTGGAGATAGGGTGGAGATGAGTGTAATAAGAGCAAGGACGATGACGGAAATGTATGAGGAAGATGTCGTCATCTAGTTAACAGTTGAAAATGTTTCTTTCATTTGTATAAGAGAGAGAGAGAGAGAGAGAGAGAGAGAGAGAGAGAGAGAGAATAAATTGGAGTTGGTGTTGGGAATTGAAGAAATTGAGAAGATTTGGTGTGAGATAGAAGTAGTATGGTGAGGCCGTGTGAGGGATGCCCTTGTGTCGTTGGGTCATTTGGGTGTGCTAAGGTGAAAAGATTGGGTGCATCAATAATTCGGTGCATCAGGTGCATCAGGTACCCATTTAAAGGTTTCACGTGGGTACCGTACCCACTTGAAACTTCATCATTGGTACTTGTATCCAAATTGTACTATAACAATGGTACGATACCACATATTTATCAATCCAAAATAAATATGTGGTATTGTACCATTGTTATAGTACAATTTGGGTACAAGTACCAATGATGAAGTTTCAAGTGGGTACAGTACCCATGTAAAACCTTTAAATGGGTACCTGATGCACCGGGTGCACCGAATTATTGATGCACCGAATCCGGACTCGTGCTAAGGTCATGTACTTTATTTATTCCGACCTGGTATTAACATGAAAAACACACCCCTTAAAATATATTAATATTAAAAATATTTACGATTTGAGTCTTGCCCTATGCGATATACACGTATTTAATAATTTTATTACGTTGTGTTTTGATGTTTATTCGCATTCGATATAAGTAGCGAAATTCCTATTACAAAAATATTGAAAGAATACAATTGACCACATTTGTTGTAGGTACACATTCGTTAACATATATAAAAATGATTTTTTGGGAAAAGATGGTTTTGCGAGGGGATTAAGAGGAGTTTTTATTTCGATTACTTGTTTATTTACTATAGTAATATATCTTTAGTGCAAATAGATGAAATTGTTACTGTTATAAGGGTTTGAAATAGTATGCAAATTCCAAAATTAAGGAAATCGCTCATTCTAAAGATGGACTAAACTGTTGATGTATGTATTTACACATAGTTTAAATACAATATAAATTACATTAAAGATGATCATAAATAATAGTTAATCTCATTGGGAAATTGTTATTAGTACGGTTTGAGGTTTGTTGTATTTACCCTATTAACCTGTCAATTTAAGACAATAAGGTTGTGTTTTGTTGTGGGAGAAGCTTTCCATATTTCTAAAAAGAATGGAAATGGCCTTCAAATTGAATTTCGTGGTCGCTTAAAATTTTACCAATTCATCTTTCCTATTTTTTATATAAAGTGTAGGTTTTTGTTATTGTGAGTTTTGAAATTTAATAGTATATGACAAGTTTAATATTTCATATTTTATTTAAATAAGAATTCACATTTTAAGATTCTTGACTTCAGTTTTTTATATTAAATCATACAAAATGGAGGTGAAATAGTAATATTTTTTTATAACATTAATAAAGTGATTGTTATTAAACAACTAAGTTTGACGTGCGAAACTAAATAAAATATATTTTTAAACTTAGGTAATTGTTAAAGACGTTTCAACTACTCAAAATTAAATATTTAATAAATACAAATAATTATTACGATCATTTACCCTCAACTTATTATAACATGTAACGTCAAACAAAATAGGAAGTAATTAAATCTGGAAACTGATTTTGAATATGATGACAAATGTGATAGGGGGTCCCACATGGTGAACCTTGGCAAGTATACACGCTGACGTGTATGATTTGTTTGACTGGCAACCAAGATGGGAAGTATTGACCGGAAACTATAAAGCAGCTCATTAATAATTAATGCAGATGGCAACTGACTCTTCCTGGTCTTCTAGTGAATTAGCCTCCCCAACTTCAAATTATACGTTTCATTACTCATCAAAATGTATTTTGAAATTTCAAATTAAGATAATTGAATAATCAAATTGCGTTTATTTGCATCAACTTTTATACTCCGTATAAGAGCGTGCGTGCGTAATTTATTGTACTATAATTTAGGTGACGAGATCTTATTTAGGTAGCAAAATTTGTTAAAATAATAATACACTCAGTATATGATTAGAAGGAGGATAATGACATTGGTCAACTATAAAACGAAGTTTAATTTGTTAGGATGCTCACGGATCAAGGATCTCATTTTGGGGTGCAATTTCTTTTTGCACAAATATTGAAAACAATGTTATTTTGTTCGATTTTTTAAAACCTAGATAAAAGCGAGTCATTATTTAAACCATCAATGTCATTAAAATAAGGCTTTTTTTCATCTGGGCACCTGAACTTCTGATATTATAACAAATAGGCACCTGGTGAACTTTTTATAACAAGTAGGCACCTGAGACCAAAATTTGGCACCTGAACTTTTAGTTTTCTCTTTTTTTAGATTTTAAACATTTTTAAAATCCTTAACCCAAGGGCAAGTTAGTCATATTGAAAATATGACATCTTAGAAGAAAAATATACAAAAAAGTTCAGGTGCCAATCCGGATAAAGATTTTAGTCGCCAAATTTCGAGGAAAAAGTTCAGGTGCCATTTCGTCTTCAACTTCAAAGATGTCCAAGGTAGGATATGATTATTCGTCACTGAAGTGTCTTACTTTACAAAGTCTCTTTGACATATTTTGCTATGCCAATTTTGCATTCATCAATGATTTCAACATAATTTCTAACACACAATAATATGTCTAGATTAGTTGCAAGATGCGGGCAAAACCTCAGTGCACCAACAATAACACACGGCTCTCAGTGCAGCAACAATAACGCACGGCTCCAATCTGCCCAGCGACGATCTGCGACGAACAGTAGCACACGGCTCCAATCTGCCCAACAACGAATGATATCACCCAGCGACTCCGACGAACAAAGCTGCTCCTCCTTCTGCAACGTGCACCAAATCGACCTTCTCTTATATGCAATTATCGACGAACGAAGGCAAGACTCGTCTCCTTCGATCTGCAGCAAATTGGACCTCCAAATCAGCCCTGCAGCAGCTTCTCGACTTCGACAAACAGAGTTCGAACAGATCTGGTTGAGGCCCCCTTTGATTTTCTGGATTTTACTCGACCTCAGAGGATTTTACTCGAACGGGTTCTGATGAATTGCTTGAAGGGGTCCTCGGTGACCGTTTTGGTTTGGATTTTTAATTTGAGTTGAAGGAGGTTGAATATAATGAAGAAGGTGAAAGGTGATGTGGTTTGAATTGATGTTAATGGGGTGGGGTTAAATGTTTGAGGTTGGGTTAAATGATTGAGGTTGGGTTAATTCATAATTAGGTTGAGTTAGTTTTAAGTGTGATATGACTATTTTGCCCTCCATCAAAAAAGTTAAAATTAGAAAATTCAAGAAAAAAGAGAAAAGTAAAAGTTCAGGTGCCAAATTTTGGTCTCAGGTGCCTACTTGTTATAAAAAGTTCACCAGGTGCCTATTTGTTATAATATCAGAAGTTCAGGTGCCCAGATGAAAAAAAGCCTTAAAATAAAGTTATCCACTACTCTTTGAGGTAGGTGAGATTCATTTGTATTAATAATAACCACAAAACATCATAACAATTAAATAAGATTCACAATTATAATGGAGGAAAATGAATTTCAATATTCTTTAAATTTCGAACCAAAAAATCAAGATGGGAACAAAATGTTAAAAATAGAAGTTAGGATGATGGAATTTGAAAGAAACAGAAAAATTTAGAAAAGAGAAATTTGGCAAACTACCACTCTTGAGAGTGGATATTTGCAAAAAGACATGAAATCTTTTTTATTGGAAGAGTACCACAAAAATGATGCGAATTGACTAAAGTGCCCCCTGCAGATAAAACCGTATTCACGGTTACTAAAACTGAAGCGCGGGTCTCAATAGACATCACTTTTCACTTTTCAGATTTTTGTTTTATCTCTCTAAAACTTTTCCTCTCCCCACATCTCTCATCTCTCTACATTTCTTCATCCCTTCCAAACGAAAACCCTCTCATCTTCTCCAAAATCGCACTCCATTCTTGCTGTAATTCCTCCCAAGTTGAAGGTTGTTGTGAAAGAAGTCAAGAAATGTAAGTTATTTTCGTTTTTGTTTCACAAATAACCGTTTTTTGTTTTCAATTATGGTATTTTTTGGGTCTTTGGGATTTTTAGAGAAGGTTTTTAGGTTCTTGTTATGAAGTTTTAAGTAATTTTGGTTTTTTTTTCACAAAAACCCGTTTTTTTGTTTTCAGTTATGGTATTTTTTGGGTCTTTTGGCTTTTTAGAGAAGTTTTTAGGTTCTTGTTATGAAGTTTTAGGGTTCTTCCATTATTGCACTGTTCGACTTCTTGGCTATAAAGTTTTAAATTTTTAGGGTTTTTTCAAATATTCTTTTTTAAAACATAAACTCAGTAAGATTTGTAATAGCATGTTCTTTATTTATGGTTTTTGGCTATAAAGTTTAAAACTTTCATATACGACAATGGGTTTTAAGTAAGATTTGTGATTGCATGTTCTTTATTTCTCATTTTTTGCTGTGAAGCTTACAACTTCTACAAACGACAAGGGTTTTGGATACAAGGCTATCTTTTAAACGTTATATATGTATTATAATATGTAATAACGGTTTATAATATATTATAATATTCTATAATAACCATGTCTTATTATATTTTGCAGACAATATGAAGGGTAAATCAGACCGTGTTAAGGCAGCCAAGGCTAAGGTTAAGGCAGACAAGGCTAAGGTTAAAGCAGACAAGGGTAAGGTTAAGTTAATAGATGAATCAGATTCTGAAGAGGAGCAGATTAATGTTCGAACAATAACCATCAACAACTGGGCTAACACAACTTGCCTGAACCATGTTCGTACATTATTGTCTGAAGAAAATCTTAATCAAATGTGTAAGGAATACAATTTGATTGATTTACTATATAAACTTGAGAAAGTGGACGTACAAGGTCCAACATTGGGTTGGTTGATGAATGTTGGATTTGTACTGCATAACTATGGTCCAGTTAACAAGATATTAGGCTTCAACATATCAGGTAGGACATATGAATTTGGCCAAATAGAGGTAGCGTTGTTGTTTGGGCTTGACTTTGGCATTTATTCACCCATGAATCCAGAGGAAAGTGAATTGCGTAAGTTATTTCTTACCCCCAGTGGTAAGTTTAAAGTTACATTTGGGGGCCTTTGTAGCAAGTTGGATGAAGTTGCTATCCCTGATCCAGACAGCGTGTTGGCACGCAAAGTAGCTGTTATATTCTTGCTTTATAGCATGGTGTTTGTGAAACAACCATGCAACTCTTTATCAGACATACCAGTCGATCTTGCCAATGATCCTGCTAGATTCAATTCTTTTCCGTGGGGTCGGTTGTTGTATGAGGAGGTTGTGAGGGAATGGACTCATGGGTTCTCGAGGAGGGATGAGAACCCAGTTGGATCCGTGTAGATAAAGACCGGTACCTTCCCATATATCATGCAGGCTTATGTATTTGAATGTCTTAGGGCTGATTATACTGAGGTATTGGCACAACCAAATGAAGGGGCCCCTCTTCCACGTGTTCTGAGATGGAGAACAAACAAGAAACCTGATTACACCATGGCAAAACTTAATATTTTTTATCGTAAAGAGGTTAGTTTTGAGTTTTGTATATTATTGATGAGATATAATGTCATGTGATTTTCTATAATGTCATATAATTTCATATAATGTCATATAATTTCATATAATGTCATATAATTAGTTAAAATTTCATATAATCATATGTCAGGTTCCTTTTAAGAAGATGGTGCCAACGCCTGTTGAGCTTGAGATGTATTACTATAAGAATGCAGTTGATTGGACTGCTACTATTTCAGTAGTACGGACACCTTCTCCTCCACAAGAAGATATCAATGAACATGGAGAAGGGAGTGGATCAGGGTTGGTTATTTTGCTAATGATCAAGAATTTGAACAAGAAGATGGAAAAAATGTTTGAAAAAATTGATTCAAAATTAAATGACTTTGATAAGAGGTTAAAGGATGTTGAGAGGAGGGTGCGTGACAGGAAGGTATTTGAGAATGATATGCTAATTAGATTGAAGAACTACAGTTCCTTACAATTTGCCATTGCCAAGCATAAGATGGAAAAACAGTTGAGGGTAGAGCTGGGATTGAAAGCTTCTGAAGCTAATAGTTCAGAGCCTGATAATATTGAAGACTTTGAGGATTTTGAGAAGAGAGGTGTACAATATGAAGAGGGAGTTGGAAATGAGGGAATGGGGGAAATGGGGGAAGGTCACGATGAGTTTGGTTCGGTAAACAATGATGCTTTTAATGACCTTGCCTCCTTGCAAATGATCGTGGTCCATATCAATATTAAACCACTAAATGTGGCCTCGCTAGATCATTCAATCCCTGTTGACCCAGTAGACTCCGTTGTAGCAAGTGAAGCACATGCAACCCCTATCCAATCAGAACAACCTGCCAATGTACAACCTCCAGTCAGGACTTCCCAGAGAGCCAAGCGGCCAGCTGTTCAGACCCAATCTCCATATACTGACCCACAACCAAATAAGAAAGCTAAAAAAGATGTTGTAGTTTTTCCGTAACATATCCTTTATTTTGACAGGGGCCAAATCATCATCCTTGACCATATAAGCAATAGCCTTAGCTGTAGCAACTCCCCGACCTGTCTTCACCCTCGTGTCTAACGAACATGTATGTTGTTTGACATATTGTCGAACGACCCAATTTCCCAATGCAGTTGTTTTTATGCTATTAAACTTCAAAGAACATATTGTCACCATACAAACAGCTCGTAATCTACTTTTATCGGAGTGAGTTATTCGGAACTCACGGTTAGCCTTCATACTCAACACACGCAATCGAATCGAATTATAATTGATCCCTTGTCTTCACATATCTCCCCAACCTTAAAATCTTTATATTGGTGTACATTTGTCAACAACACAGTAGCAGCAGGTCCTGAGGGTCCAGGATTAGGAGTATTCGGGTCATCATTACCTGGAACACAAATGTAATGAATTATAAGACATTATAGCTAATTATAACGCATTATAACAAATTATAAGACATTATTAACAGTTATATGCAATTGTAAGATATTACAAATAATCATATATCACCCTCTTACCAGTGCTTGATGAAAACACAGTAGCAGAGGTCCTGATGGTCCAGAATTGTGGGAAGGCACATGTGCAAAACTACCTGCAGGATCAACAAAAGCATCGTCCTCGTATGCCCGTTAGAAAGCATCACGATCCATATCAACAAAATCTCCCTTATATGCAAATACATCATCATAGCCAAATTCATCATTTGAACTATCATCATATGCATATACATCATTTGAACTATCACCCTCATGTACATTCAAATCCAGTTCAATATCATCCAGACCAAATGGTGACAGATTCTGTTTAAACATATCTTTAACATGAACATTACAATCTTGATTAACACTTTGACTTTTCAATTGGACAGGGGGCCTAAACTCACCAACAAGGGGCCACTTCTCACCAACAAGGGGCCTCAACTCAGCAACAGGGGGCCTCAACTCACCCACAGGGGTCTTATGAACACGCTCAACCTCCTTACACACTTTCAAATTTAATGGAACATTCTCCATTTCCTTATCTTTGACACACACATTCTTCTTCAAATTCCTCTTACCAATACTGATGCACAACGGTATAGGCTTATCCCGTCTCCTATACAAGTCTATGAATGTTGATACATCTTCATCATTTAAAATATCATAAGGTGGCATTATCTGTTTATCAGGATAGCAATTCCAACCAACTATAGACAAAGTAGTATCAACCTTGCTGAATCCAGTTGACAAATATATGAGCTCAATAAGCGACGAATATGTTGTGTCCAGTGGAACTTTAATATACTTTGTCTTAGATGCTTCATACCTCCAAATAACTCCATCGTCATTCTTCCATTGCCCATTGTAATTAAGAAGGAGAAGACTATCTGCAATATATTACCAGATCAACAAAAAAATACTATAAACCTGTCATCATAATCCATTAAAATCTATTAAAATCCAATCAGGCATTAAGGCAAACATATATAAGACAATATATACTGTAATTTATTTACAATATAACATATTATAGCAAAAATATCAAGAAAAAAATATATAAAAGGTACCATTTTTCCCAGAGTTTAGTTCCATGAGTATGATAAGGACCTAAAAAACGAAAACGGGGCTGGATGTTCGTGTTCAATTTTAAAAAAATGTGAACTTTATTGTTGGGTATGAAGATACAGAGAAAGCAATGAGATAGAAAATGATAAAGTGAAGCTGGAGCTAAAAACTAAAAAAAGATCAAGTGAAAATCAAGATTCCGACGAGATTCTGGTCGCCGGAATAAGTCACAGCCGAGATGGTTAGAGAGATAGAGAGAGAGAGAGAGAGAGAAAGAGAGAGATAGGGTACAAATGGAGAGAGAGAGAGATATAGGGTACAAATGGAGAGAGAGAGAGAGAGAGAGAGAGAAATATTGTGTACTTGTGATGAAAGAGAAGGTGGGCCCAAACTATTATGACAGCTTTTTTAATTAAGGGCACTTTAGTCAATTCGCATCATTTTTGTGGTACTCTTCCAATAACGAAGATTTCATGACTTTTTGCAAATATCCATTCTCAACAGTAGTAGTTTGCGAAATTTCTCTTTAGAAAATATGAATTTCAATTACAAAATAGATATCTATTTAGACCCTAGTCTAAAGTATATAACTATTTACCAAATTAAGTAGGGGGAGGCGGCAAAATTAAGAAAAAGAAATATGGGAAAGGCAAAATTGAAATTTAGTGAGGGAAAACAAGAGGGGGAAACTAGGAACGCAAAATACGTCTCTTATTGTTAATTAATTCTATGAAATGAACTTGTTTTTGTCAAGTTGCCTCCTTCCTTAACAAGCTCGGCTAATATCGTTTTTGTAACTAGAAACAATTCTTTTACTAATATCTTAATAACGTATTGCCTTCACACATATTTAAACACACGATATCAGAATGTCTCTGATCCTATCATCTTATCACTTACCACTAAACTATATCATGTGAGACCCAATCCTCAAGAATTCCTTGAACATGAGTAATTTTTTTAGTTACAATGAAAGGTGGCAAAAGTAATAGACAATCTCCATCTATGTTATGCTCAAGTCTCAACTAACTAAAATATTGTATCCAATACATGTCGTGCAGTATTTTATTCAATCCCTAGCCTATCTCATATTCTCATGTTCAAATACTAATTAGAATGTTACATATCGTATCTTTTGAGAAATCCAATTTAATAATCTATCTGGATTAAAAGTGTACTCGTAACATCTTACTCTAATAATGTATCAAACCTGTGAATAGTGTCCAATTGTTGAATGAGGAATAAATTGATCATAATTAGTTTCACATTTTAAGCGTCGGACAAGATCCCCCACACGATGAAATTAATTTGATGTTCGTTTCAAAATAAGCAAAGTGACCCAAAATGATGGGAAATTATGATAATTCCTCTTTTTCTGTCTTCCATTTAGAAATATTGTAATACTTCTAATCTATTTTGATTGTTTTCGTTCTTTAAATCAAGCTTATGCATCAATTATTTTTTATTCATTATAATATAATTATAAATTTAATGCCATTAGTGATGAGATTTTTTCTTCTAGAATTATTGCACACTCCTCTTCTTCTCTACTAATGAGGCAGTTGAGGTGTTTGTTTGTTAGTTAGTAGTCCGTATATTTTTATAATTTTATTCTAACATAAAATTTTATAATGTACATAATAAATAATTAAAGATAAAAAATTTAGATGAAAATATTGAAAATTTATTAACGGGGTAGGACACAAAATATGACATCTAGAACAGTTGACGTAATGTTTGATTGGGGTGTTTCACTTTTACCATTAGCTTTTGTTAGACAAGAATCTAATAACTGAGTCAGCAACTCAGCATAGTTGTGTCTGAAAGTGTGTGCGGAATCAAACTGAAAAGATTCACGGTCAACTTTGCAGCAAACACACCCACACGCACAGACCGACCGCGGAATAACACCTCTTCAATTAGTACTTTCTTCCAAAATGATTGGTACATTTTAACTTTCATAATCAACAAAATACGATTTCAAACATAAATAACTATTATTCTACATATACAAAATAATAAAAGTTGATATTTCAAAAATATATATTGAGACGAATATAACAAGATCTCACATGACTGTATTATTTCTTATCGGTTAGTGAGAGATCTTGATCAAATTTTTTAAAGTTTAACCACAAAAGTCAAAATTTAACAATCATTTAGGGACGGAGGGAGTACCAATGTACCATTCAGAGAAAAAGAAAATAATGATAACAATTATTATAAACGAATTAGTAAAAAGAGAAATTCAATAGTATCACAAATAATGAATATAAGTTCCGAGGCACAAGCCAAGTGGTAAAGAACTTGGGGTGAGTAGCATCTCTTGTCGTGTTGGCATCTAATATCATATTTCAATATGTTACCAGCCTACCAGATACCCTTAAATTCTACTAATTATGCCCTCCTTTGAACTTGATGAAGAGCACTAGCTGGTAGCAGTAAAAGTTTTTGGTAATTATTAGCTCCAAATAAACTAACTCATGTGGCAGATCGAATAATATAATTGTTGTGTTAACTAGGTTGTCATTTCTTTCTGAGACAATTATATATGGTGTGACATTTGGGTTTGTTTGGACAACGTCTAGATTTAATAATCTTTCCAACCAACAACTAGCTAGTCTTTGCCATAAAGTTCCATTTTGAAAGGTCAAAACAAAATGGATTGAACACAAAAGACCAACTACTAAGAACCTTCCTTCTCAACTCTCTTCTTTTCTTTGACTATCAAATCCTTTTTCACACTCTAACATTGATCCTACACATTTCTGTTTCAAAGTTGCCATACTTGGTCATGTAACATTTAACTCTACTTATTCTCTAATATTTGGCCCCTTTTATATATATTTCTCCCTTTAATTAATTATTGGAACTTAAAATTGGTATTTTATGGAGTTAATCAAATAGTTTAGTGGAAAAGGCTCTTGCTAGTGACCAGAAGGTCCTAGGTTCGAAATTTACTTCATCGCTAATTTATACAAAAAAAAAAAGAATTGGTATTTCATGCATTGATTAGATAATATTAGTGTTACATCATGTCTAGTGTTTTGAGCAGCGCTAATAGTACTACATATATAATCATGAACTGGGAAACCGTCACACTAACGGTTACCTATAAATCCTTGTCCTATAATAAACGGGGATTCATGTTAATCACTTCGAATCACAAGGTTCGCTCTCAATAGGAATCAAATCCGGATTGCATGAAGAGACAAGACTGTAGGTACGTTGCACTCTAGTTCAAATGACTAGAGTTTTCATGTTGACCACTACGAACACAATGTTCGCTCAATGGGAATCGAACCCAAATTACATGAAGAGGCAAAACTGCTGGTACATTGCACTCTAGTTCTTCACCAGTTGACTTATGCCTCGCAGCTTTATATACAATCCAAAAATCTACCGTTGGAAAAATTAAGTGTCAATCGGCACTTACTCAAACATGAAAGAAAAAGTACGATGTGGATCATCTTATTTGACAACAGTTTATGTATAAAAAATTTGAATTGGACGGGAACAGAACATAATAAACAATACATTGATGAAAAATATAAAGATTAATATGAAAACAAATCTGGGCATATGGCAGAGTTGTATGATGAACACATGCACATTTGTTTCTTGTCAGTAAAAGTGAGAATCAACAAGGATGTCTGCATATCCTTAAGGGAACATTTAAAGGAGATAGACAAGGGAACAGTATAGTTGGACTTACCTTTCCAACTTTCTTATATACTTTGATCAACATCAATTGTATGTTTATAGGACATCTGATCAAACATCACAGCAATCATGTCTAGCTTATTACTAATTAAAGATCTAATTGTCATTACACAATACATTTACGATCAATCGAAGCTAAACAATACATTTTTCTCTTTATATATTATTATTAGCATATACTATATTACTATATTATTAGAGTCCTATATTGTTAGAGTACTAGAGTCTTATGTTATTAGGACTAGCCTCGTTGTTGTGTATAAATAGGACCTTCCCGTGTATGTAAAGATCATCAAAGAATATTACTACTTTCATGGTATTAGAGCCTGAAAGTTTCTAAACCTATTTTTTCTCTTCCGCTGTTAAGATCTTGGTTTTTTCCGCTGCGCCGGCGGGTGGTTCACCACTTCAAAACCATCCGCCGGACATTCTTATTTTAATCTATGTTTTCTTTTCAATCTTACTTTTTTTTCTTACTTTTTTTTTCTCCTAAAAAAAATCAATGTCTTATAGTAGAAGTATTCGATTTATTCCTCCTCCAATAACTTATTTTCTTCTTCGATAAATCTAAAAATAAAAAATCATAGTTCTCGTTTGATTACTATTGCTCAGTTTATTTCGTGCAAATTTTAATTCTTCCTCTCAAACGAGGCTCTTATGATTTCCTTTCTCTATGATTGAGACTCTTTTTTTTTTTCTTTCTCGTTATAACGCTTCTTCTTAATCTGTTCTCTTTTACTCTTCATATTTTCTTTTCCTTATTTTACTCTGCTCCAATGCAGAGTTTTGTTTTTTTCAGATCACATCTAACGATGATCTACTTTCTTTTTCTTAATATTTCTATGGCGATATCATGTCCGCCTATCTTTTCTAGTGTTTTTCCGGTGATGCTCTTCCACCGATGTTTACATGTCTGCCGATGTACTTCCGGCTTATTAGTGTTCCGAAGATTTATTTCCGTCGATGTTTTTTTTAATTATTGCAGATATTCTATTTGTTCGAGAGCAGTGAGCCGGGTTGAAGTCCGAGTTATCCATGTTCTCTCTCGTTATCAAACCGCAGACATCTTCACCAAGGGTCTTCCACTTGTCTTATTTACTGATTTTCGGGACAGTCTTAGCGTCCGTTCTCCTCCCGCTTCGACTGCGGGGGTGTATTAGCATATACTATATTACTATATTATTAGAGTCCTATATTGTTAGAGTACTAGAGTCCTTATGTTATTAGGACTAGCCTCGTTGTTGTGTATAAATAGGACCTTCCCGTGTATGTAAAGATCATCAAAGAATATTACTACTTTCAATTATGTCTATTAATAAATAAATAAAAAGAGTTGACAGGCTTTGCCCGCCATGCCAATTTTCCGCTAGTTCTTTCCATGTTACTGGTTAAAAAACGAAGCGAACACACCTACCGTCCAGCCAATATTTTATCGTGTAGTGAAATCTCGTGAAATCATTAATGACATGGAAATGGAATCAAGCCCACCAGTTTAATTTTGATAATAAACTATTGGGCTCCTCCAATGGCATTCGTCGAAACCTCTTAAATTCACTTAACCTTAAGGCTTAAACTACCAAATTAATGACCATATATAAAGCCCACTAAACTCATTGAATCATGCCCAATAGTTTGTAATATATCAATTAAATGAAGCTTATTAGTTGAAGTGTTCAAGAGAGGTGGCTTTAATCACTGCCTAAATACCGGATACAGTTTTAGATATGCATCCGATACAGAGTTATATACACCTACGACTAGGACTATAAATAACATTTACAATCACTATTAACCAGCACATTTCAACATGCAAATTCCCCCTCTATATATTGGCTTCTAATTTTAATGATTATAGGAGTTATTGTTCTACTCTAATCTATTTTGTTAATTTTATTGGGAAATTAAATCCCCACTTCTATTTTGTTTGTATTTCATTATTTAAACTATTGGTGAATGCTTCACTGTCTTGTTGACGGGATTATTGTTTTGTACCCGATCAATTCGTAACCATGAAGCAACAAAAAAGGTCGCAAACCTCAACCAGTTTTTTTATGTTCGATTTCCTTTATAGGAACTCAAACAGGCGACATGGTTGAGGACATTTATGTTGTGCATAGTCTAACATGTGCGTAGTCGTTCATCGAATCTATAAAATATATGTCTTTCAGATAATTTTGACTTGAATAATTTTTTATGTGAAAATGATTATTATTGCGAATTATGAAAATACATCATGTTCATGTAAGAATTATCGTTTTCTGATACTATTTAGCACATCTTAAGTAAGCTTAAATTTAATGTGTAAAATGATATAAGTAAGTTATTTTTGCAAAATTATGTTTAATCTTTAATTTTCTCCTTTAATTAAGGAGAACATGGAGCTTCTTAAATAACTTCTAATTCTCCCTCTCTCACTTTTGAATAATTTTCAAATACTCTTCAAGAATGGAGGAATTAGAAGTTTTGTTTGGAGCCTCATATTCTCCTTAATTATAGAGTTTTTTAATATAATTATTTATTGCATAATATGAATATTTTGTACAATAATAATTACCCAATAATATCTCAAAAAATATTGACCTTCATTTTTAAAAAATGACTTTGAAAATATCTTCTTGTATTTTGCACATTAAACTTAACATCAATTAAGATGAACAAAATAGTATGCCACAGACATTATATATTTACTAATTAATTACAAATCATATATTATAAATACAATAAAATATATCCATTATTCATTGCCTTTGGAAATTAGCTTGACCAAATAAATACTCATGTTCAATTAGTTCAACTCTATTTTTATTTATCAAATTTCATTTTCAATGTCAAGATTAATAAATTGTAACATGATAATATTAAATTAAATTAATGTATAAAATATTTAGTTTTGAACTTTTGATGAATGAATCGCAACAGGCTGAACAAATACATACACAGCTATTAAATTTTATGTGTACTATATAAATATGTTGCGTGTCCATCTTTTTTAATAATATTGTACATGAAAAATTAACTAACCATAGTCTATCCATTATAGAATGTAGTTACACATATATATATTAATTTAGACATATAATATGCTTAAAAATATTTTTTATGATACAGTGTTTTATTTTTGTATAACAGTAATAATAGTTACACAACAATTTTTTCTTTAAATTAATGTTAGATCATAAACAATCATATTTTAATATTTTCCTTTTACATACAATGCCTTATTTGTATAAGAATATATTATACATTGATAATATTTGGTGATAAATATTACTTCCTTCGCTCTTTTTTATTTGTCATTCTAGCCTTAATTTTTTGTTTCTAATTACTTGTATTATAGCATAATTAATTGTAAATTATCATTTTCAGTGTCTCTTTTTATTACTTTTTCTGATGAAGTTGTAAACTAACCAATTACATAATTTGAATTGATTGCCATTTTTCATTTCAATGTACTTATTGACTATTTTTAATTTTACTTAATCTATGTGTAGATGGCTAGAAGGACAAATAAAAAAACGGAGATAGTATATTGTTAAAAGACTGAAATTTATTATGTTTTCATAAAATATCTGTTAAAAATGATAAAGTACTTACATTGTTTAATGTTCATCGCTATATTATTGATTTATAATATTTGGTATTAAATTTTACATTGTTAAAAAAATAAAATTCATTACTATAATTACAAAAGTAATTAGATAATTTGATCGAATCGAGCGGGGCCATCAAGCCCAGTGTCTTGACCCTATCCGTCTCAGTTCTTAATATACCAGGTGGGGGTTTGTGGACTTGATGGACCTGGGCCGAGCTGGTGAGTTGGGGCCTTAAGTAGTTAAGTACCACTGTGTCTGTACCACACTCTAAAGTCTAACCAAAGGATTTTGAATGAGACTTTTTTATATTTGCTAATTTATAAGACAAGAAAAGGAATTAAAAACTCGACTTGTCCTCAAAGATAATAAGATGGAGGTATGTATATTTTCACGACATCAACGAACATGAGTTGCATATATTTAATTGCTCCCCAATACAAAAAGAAGTGAAATATGCTTTATCTGCACACTGATCATTTATCTATCACGTTTAGTCTCGTTCATTGATTTATCTATTACCATTTGATAAAGAAGTGAAGTATTCTTTATCGGATGAAAGTATCGAAATTGATTGATGACGACAAACGTAATCTTGATCCATGCATAATTTTGCATATCTGTCTCAAAAATCAATGTCCTAGATCTAATATCTTAAACTTTATTCCACTATTACCACAAAAAGTTGCATAATTTCTTCTGCTTTCATTATTGGGGCCTAATTTTAGCTCCAATAATACACTGCCTTCTAAGCTCTATGTCACCACTCTTTTGTAGCATCGATTTGTGAGTATCGAACCCAGAATCTTCTGGTCGCTTGACAAGCGCCTTTTCCATTAGGCTATTCGATCAATTATTGGTAGGTGAAATCGAATGTAAATTCACCTCAAATTATATGACATGTCATAAACCATCACACACACTGTTTCTTTTACATTGTTATTCGTGAACTTAAATTCAGGCGGGATTTATTGATCGTGAGTTCCCACCACCAAATGATAACAAACGAATGATATTATAACGTAGTACTATGTTTGTTTGTATTTGAATGCACTTTTCTCGGATTGATGAAAAAATAATAACTACCTTTCCATTTTTTATATTTTGTTTATGTTTTTTTGATCTTCCGAAGCTGAATTTATGGTATGATGATTATATGTGTCCCCTTATTCAACAATAATGAGAGGGAATCATATATTACAAGTCACAACCCATTTTCTAATTTGTTTGTTTCCAATCCTTAAGATGAAGATAATTGGTATGCCTCAGAATTAATGTTATTATATTGTTAACCAAAATCATTGTCTAGAGTTTACCGTAAAATTATTTCTTCATAGATCAAGAGACAAGAGTTGTAGTCCTTGTAATTTACTAAAATATAGTGGAAAGTGAACTCCCACATCGAAATATTGAAGAAAAAGTTTCTAGATATGATATTTTGATATGTTTGCTTGCTACGAAAATTGTTTAAACATGTTTAAGAAATTTAACATTTTAGAGTCGTGATTGTATCAATGGGACGCCCTATTCCTCTATAAGACTAATTATTGCTCCATTATTCGTCCATTTTCCTATTTTGGAAATTTTAAAATTAGGTCCAGTTTGCAAAGTAAAATATTAAAAGAAACATTTGAAATGTAAAGTTAATTTAAAATTTTATTTAAAATTTATTTTAAAAAAATTAGATGGGCAAAAAACTTACTCTTGATAATTCAACTATTTAAATGAGTGTGCAACTCAAATTACACAATCGAAAGATCAAATTATTTTATGGATACTCCTCGCAAAAACATAATCCAAATATTACATGTATAGAATAATACTTTACTATATTCCAATAATGTACCTTAGAAAAGTGGCAAGCTAGAGTCAACTAGATTCGTTAAATTAATTTTGCCGACCTTCTCGTTATTGGACAACTAGAAAAACTTGCCAGAAGTTGTAATTATCACGATATAACACTATTTTGGGACCAATTAATTATATGGGCATGGCATCTTTCTAGTTGGCATAAATATTTTCTAGCATATGCATCACTTTTATTCAATCAATATTCATTATGTATATGTATTTTAATTTTTAATCAATTCAAAAGTCGTACGGTTACTTATTTACAATATAAAAGGCATTATTATTCGTATAATCTCCTCAAGATTTTCTTACCTAGCTTTTCAACTCATTATCAATATCGGGAACCAACAAAGAATTTCTAGCTACTACATTATTTTTTTAGATTCTACTTTTATTTTTCAAGTCAAACTTGCACAAATGACTATTAGACTACATTTGATAAAATATGTTATCTCTTTAATATCAATAGAACATAAATGCAAAGTTGTCTAAAATATTATTTTTTGTATGATTGTGTTTTAGAGATAAGTGTAACTGCAAATTATCAGTAGTCAGATCACTACTTATCGAATGTACATTTAATAGACCTTGATTGAACTTATATGTAAATTAAGTTACAAAGATCATGTACAATAATTTCCATATTCAACACCCTCTTTTTATATTCCAACACTCTACATTATTTCCTCCATCTTTCTCTTAAAAGTTTAACATTCATTTAACTTTACACCCTACAATGATTTTGTTTAATAAAATTCAGCACCTTCTAACTAGTTACCATCTTAATTAAAATTTAATTCTTTTTAGTAATCGAATTAAGTAAACATAATCTATATTTGTAGGGTACAAAATTGATGAATTATTGGTGTAATGGAGTTTTTTTTAAATAATTTGATATGAAATAATTAACATCAAATAATTAGAATGTGATCAAAATAGAAAAAGTAATCTATGTGGACTCCATTTATCATGTTTTAATACGTTGAATCCTTTCAACACCCTATTAATCCACATCATTTCAACAATTTTTAAATACTCCATTATAAATATTTAATAGTTGAAACTTATTTTCAACACCTTCATTGTATATGCCTAATAAGATAAATCATATTCGACAAATTCAATGTGACATGGTTCATGTTAGTACTTAGTAGGATGGAGAAATTGAATGATAAAAGGAGAAGACAATTTTATAAAAATTTATCAATAGTCAGTGTACTATGAAATCCCATCAAATCAACAATCAATCGAATATGAGTAGTGGCCAACAGTGAAAACAAATATTGCAAATCGTATCATATGATATCATGTTACATTTGATGCAAATGAAAACTATATATGCATGAGGATGGAAATTGGAAGGTAGATAGATAATTAGAGGGCAGCTTTTATTTCTCACTCAACAATAAAAGACAGAAAGCAACATCAACCTGTTTCCATTTGTTTTATTATTCATTCCCTCCATAAAGTTATGCCCACAGAATCTTGCACCAAATCTTTCACTGTTACACAATTAGATACTATATCAAAATTAACTTGCATATGATATAAAGTTTATATAGTCTATAAATTAAATGTTCACTTTTCATTCTAACAAAGAAAAAGGTGAAAACTATTTTCACAACATACGATTCATGTTCGTACATGAAATTGATCACATGTCCGATAATTTTTTGTTCTAAAAATATTAAATGTGCAAAATGTACATTAAATTTACAGAAATAAGGGTCGTGACAATATGCATGCCCCAACATAGTTTGATATATAAGCTTCTAATAATGAGTCCAAATATAATTGGTGATATTCATATTTTTTATATGAAAAATTTAGCAACAATAAAATAGAAAAACTACAATAAAAGTATATTTAAATAATAGGATGACGATGAATGTCTTAAGACATAATCTAGTGGTAGGTGGTAAGATGATGATTGAGATAGAAACACTCAAACATCATGGTTCAAATCTATGAGAGACAATACTTTGTTGAAATATTGTAGGGGTTGTTTCTGATTTCGTGTCTTGTTTATCCTCTCCCTACTTATAGAACATCTCTCGACTCATAATTCTCTTGACCAATAGACCTCTGGCTAGGTGGGACACATTCTAACTTACTTTGATAAATAATGGTAGGATGAATGGATGATAATAAATTTATAATATAGTTATTAGGATAAAATGGCAATTAAATAGGATTGGAGGGAGTATTTTTCAATTGACCATCAACTTTATATATATTGCATGAAATGATTCACTCCTTTAACCACTCCAGCCTCAAACTTCATACAAAAAAAATATCAGAAGATATTCTCCATATCACAAAGAAAATGTCAAGCTCTGTTCATATTAAAGAAGCAATCTTGATCACTCCACTAGACCAAACTCCATCAACAATTCTTCCTTTATCTTCATTAGATTCCCAACTATTTCTTCGCTTCAGTATCGAATACTTGCTCGTTTATAAACCATTACCCGGTATAAAGAAACCGGGTTTAGTGGAGCGGATCAAATCCGCTCTAGGCGAAGCTTTGGTTCCTTATTACCCTCTAGCTGGACGGGTCAGTTCGAGGACTGACTCGCCCGGTCTAGAGGTTTGTTGTGGAGGTCAAGGTGCGTTATTTATTGAAGCGGAAGTTTCGGACCGTACATTGTCCGAAGAGTTTGAGAATACTCCGAGGTTTGGTACATCTTGGAGGAAGTTCTTGTCTGTCTACGTGGCAGATGTTCTCAAAGGGGCCCCACCTGTTGTTGTTCAGCTGACGTGGCTGTCGGATAATGGTGCCACGTTGTGTGTGGGGTTTAATCATTGTTTAATTGATGGTATTGGGAGTGGAATGTTTTTGAACTCGTTTGCTGAGTTGGCTACAGGGGAATGTGGACTCGGTGGATTGAAGCCAATGCCTGTTTGGGATCGTCATCTAATGAGTCCGAACCCAAAGATTCGGACTCGAGCTAATCTCTCGAGTCACTGGGAATTCAATAGAGTCTCGGATCTGTGTGGGTTCGCTTCTCGGTTTATTCAGGAGGATCTTGAGCCGACCCAGATTATCTTCAATAAGAAAAAATTAAATGAATTAAAGAAGTTGGCCGGATCAACGAGCTGGCTAAACGAGTCTTCATGCACGGTGTTCGAAGTCCTTTCGGCTCATGTTTGGAGGAGCTGGGCTCGAGCTTTAAATTTACCATCAAATCAAATCGTAAAAATGCTCTTTAGTATCAATATTCGTAATCGGGTCAAGCCGAGCCTACCGAATGGTTATTACGGCAATGCATTTGTTCTAGGATGCGCGCAAACAAGCGTCCGCGAGTTGACAGAAAAAGGACTCGGTTACGCGACCGAGTTAGTAAAACGAGCCAAAGAGCGAGTTGACGACGAGCACGTTAGAGAAGTGATCGAATTAGTGAGTTCGAATCAAGTATGTCCCGACTCGGTAGGAGTGTTGATTGTGTCACAATGGTCATGGTTAGGTCTAGATAGGGTTGACTTTGGAATGGGAAATCCTAGTAATGTTGCACCTGTTTGCACTGACAAATATTGCATATTTTCTCCAGTTCCAAATCAACTTGATGCTATTAAAGTCAACGTTGCAATCCCAGCTAGTGGAGTAGACCAGTACTTGTACCTTGTAAGGAATCCTTGCACAGAATGAAGATGAGGAATTTCATTCTGTTTGACTTTTTAAATTGCTTCAATTCAATTTAATTACTATTTTGGAGTTTCATATACATGCTCAATAGTAATACGCAGTATTAATCTAAAAATATATCGGAATCTAAATGATAATGTCAATTAGAACTCGAGACTTGGTCATTGTAACATATTATTGGAAGGACTGGACTCGAGACTTGGTAATTGTAACATATTCTTCGAAAAATGTAAGTATACTGTAACAGTGGAACATATGGGATAACATAAATTTGTGTTGGAAACTGTTGAATACAAGATTTTTACATAAATATGAACAGCTATATTAGTAGTCTCCAGTCTCCAATAACAATATACTAAACCAAATGTGGTTTAGTTAGGAGTGCACTGATTTGGTCTGAAAGCCAAAGGTCCAGCACTATATATAACAGCTTTGTAATGAGCCCCCATAATTAGCTTCTCTTCATACCTCAATGGAGCACCATTTAGTCCATAATTGACATTAGTCAACACATTACATTCCTCGAGAGGGGAAGACACTAGTTTCACTTTGCATGTTTGTAGAGGGTGATCGAGTAAGGGGTTGATAATCTTGAAGCCAACTAGTGGTGCGTAAAAGTAGCCGTCGTCATTTGTTTTGAATGGCTTGTAAAAGATAACTCTGTTCCTATGGTCTTTGCATAGGACACTGATCGTGGCTTTGGCTATCGGTTTGGAACCCGTTAGTGACCACATGCCGCGGCTATCACAGCTTTGGCAATTGACAATGCCTTCTACGACGATTTCGATGTCTTTGGGAGGGAGATCATGGGCTGTGATTATAGGGAAGGCTAGTTGGATTAAGAAGACTGAGATGAGGATTGCAGATTGAACTTTTGCCATCTTATCTTTTTAATGAGTTTTAGGAAATATTTGTTTGTTTTTCTTGTGTAGGATTGTTTATATAGTTAGTTTGGTTGCTAGACGTGAAGTCCACTAAGATATATTTGAAGAATTTGTATGCCTAAATTGTATTGACGTGAATGCCACCAAGTTGGGTTATATTGCAAGTCGAATTGTATAATATGTTTGTTAGGTTACAATATTATTGTACCTGGTTGTTTACAGATATGAATGATCATGTCAGGTAGCCATATAAACAAATCGAATTAGTTGTAATGATGCTTTTTCAAACATGGACATGCATACGAGACTTGTGTAGTGTGATTTACCCATCTAACATAATCCCTAGACAATTACGTCAACCCAAGGTCTACCAAGTGTGCGTTTGACGAGTAGTGACTTTGGGTAGTATATTCTACTACAACATGATATTAGCATCACTGGTTGGGAGTGAATTAGAGACCAACTAAACAATTTACTCGTATGAGTTGCTCCTGTTACTATTTTATAAGGCGAATTTACAGATGAGTTTTCTGCAAGCAATTCAGACGTTAGTTATGTACATATTTTCATGGCTAGATTCTGCACACGATTTCTCACAATGAAAAAATCCAAAACAAGGGAATGGCAGATAAAGTCACTCCAACGATCAAAATCACAAAACTTCAGTTAACTTCTGTAGATAAGATCTCTAGCTCTGCCCACCAAAGAGGCGAAAGTTTCGGGATTGCTCCATCAGGCCCTATCTTGGTGATCTCTCTCAATCTAGCAGTGACTTCCCCGATTAATGGTCTCAACTCGGCGTCTGGATTGACACACGACTTTATCAACTCGTTGAGCTTAGTGAGCTGTTCCTCTTGGAAAGATGCTAAGGTAGGATCAACCGTTTCCCTGAGATCTCGAATGCCTTGCAAATAATCTGACGCCCAATCATCAGGGGAGCCGTTGTCAACAAAGAATGGAAGCTTGCCACTTATTATCTCAAACAATATCACTCCGAAGCTGTAGATATTACTTTGTAAGTTAGCAGCTACCTCGCCTGGGAAGGCAAACTCTGATAGTTTTGCTGCATAGTCTTCAGTGAGATAAATGGCAGATGAGGTCAAGTTCTTGTGGGGTAGTTGAGGAGTCAATTGATGCATGTACTCGAGGCAGTAGGCGGTGCCCATCATAATCCTCATACGCATCTCCCAGTTTAAGTGTTCGGCTTCTCTAACTGAAGGACACAGAATTTCAGAAGAATTAGGACTCTGGAGTACTTGAATGAAAAAGTACATTCCTGAAACTAAAAGGTGTAACAAAAACAAATGAAAGCATAACACACAAACATGCATATATACTATTAATACAGCAAATTTTCAGTCAATTGGCTATATGATTTTCTTGCAGAAGAAGGCTGAGAGATCCAGGAAACTCACTGTGCAGGTGCTCAAAGAGAGTTCCATTAGGAGCATATTCGAAGACGATCATTCTTGTGAAAGGAGTCTCTTCCTCGCAATAACCAAGGAGGTTCACAAAGTTCTTGTGGTTCAGTTTTGATAATGTTTCTATCTGATAACCATCCGAAATTACAGATATCAAACAAAATGTGGGCAGTAAAATCATCAGATTTATAGCTGAAATAAGTGCAAAGCTATTTAAGTTCTGAAAACAAGCAAAGAGAGTGCTTAAATATTTTATCTGCTTATGATGTGTACAACAAATAACAAGCCTTGAAAACGTTTACTTATATTTTCACTAACCTAGGTACCGCGTTGTAGTTATCTTAAACTTAAGAACAATTTCACGTAAGCGGGCATACCTTTTTTCTAAACTGAGTTTCACAATTCTTTGACCAATCTTTTGCAGATTCCACTGCAAACGATACTACTGCTATTTCAACCCCGCTAGACAAGGTACCCTTATATAAATTCCCAACTGACAAAGCACCAATTACGTTGCTGAAACCTTCACAAGCTGCCTCAATCTCTGATCTTTTCAAGCTCGGAACTCCTGGAATGCAGTTAGTTTAGCTAGTGGTCTATTTTTCATCAAGAATTAGCAAAGAAAATAAATAATGAAAAACAATAGATAAAGGTATAGTTCCAATAGTAATTGTTACAGTGCTCTCTAGTGTGAATAAACTAGTTAGAAAAAAAGTACTACCAGTCACAAAGGCTTTCTGCAGCTGTCCACTTAATCCAGTCACCCACGGTTTGACAGCAGCAACCTTCTTTCTTTGTACAACCAATATTAGAATGATTAAGATAAGTAATGGACCACCTATGGCAGCAGACAAAATTACTGCTAGATGAGGACTCGATGAAGCATTCCTTGTAGGAGAAAGAAGTGGTGGTGAAGATGAGGGTGATGGAGAAAGCGGTGGAGGTGAGGGTTCAGGTGATGGAGAAAAGGATGACAAAGGTGGTAAAGGTAGGGAGGATGATGGAACTGGGGGTGGAGGAGGAGGAGGGGGAGGTGAAGGATCTAGTATACGATCCAGTGGGGGTGATGGCGAAAGACGGGGACGGGGAAAGAATAATTTTTGTTGATATATGAAAGGCGATTCCACTTGTAGCAACTTCCTAGGAGCCACTCCTTCAATTTGTTCACCAGATCTAGAAAATAAAGCTACTTTTGTTAATTTTAAGACAATCACCACTTATGAAATCAGAATAAAAAACATATAGCTTATTATTATGAAGAAAAAAAAACATAAGAATAATATTGCAAACTAAAAAACACGTAAACTTAAACAATTAAACATTTTAGTAGCAAAATCTAACATATTAACCACAAAATGGGGTCATATTGACAAATCTCTCATGGCCACAATAGTTACTAATTGTGGCAAATCTTTAGTTGTTAGATTTTTATGCTTAAACAGAGAAGGGCTTAAGTTCAGAATGTCAATTAGAATTAGTTCGTTAAACTTTTCCATTGAGCTACGAGGCAGTTCTTCATTTATAAGGCCGAGCTCTTTCCCTGAGAGGATTGCACAGTTTCTGGCACTGTGGGAACTCTCAGTTAGGTGAGATTTGGCAAGAACATGTCTCAATCTCATAATCTTCACGTTTTATCCCTATAATCAACTCAAGAAACCAATAGTTACGAAAAAAATCATATCAGGAGCGGTGTACCTTGAAGAAATACGTGTCAGAGTAGATAATTGGTCTTCAACCCCTTGAGTCTTCAACACCATTTGAAGTTGGGTTGTTTCAGAAAGTTTTGTGTTTTCATGTAACCTGCATCAAATAAATAAATAAATTATAACCACAAAAATGCTTCATACTAAACAATGTCTAGGCTGTTATCTTATTAACTCACATTATCTTCAGTGATGCTTTGTTCTCCATATCCACAGGAAGTGGTCCGGTGAAGTTATTATATCTCAAATCCAGCACCTTCAGTTCTTTTAGATTAGAAAGCTTGTCGGGTATTGTACCAAATAAAGAGTTGTTTCGTAGACTTCTGCAAATAACAACATGATTAAGAAGCCGTGCGCTCGTATAATGAAAAGGATTAAACTACAACGAAACATTGACTATTCACGTTTCTATGACTGACTTGCATAGACACAGCTAAGTAAAGAATTTACTAAATGTTAATCAGGAGATTAGTTAAATTCAGGTATTCTTACATAAACTCTATGTGAACCAGATTGGCAAGATCAGGAGCAAGTGTTCCATTGAGACAAAGATCTTTCAACTCCCTGCAAGATGGCTTTCATTATTTTCTCTATGAAAAAGCATTCATAGGCTTCAGAAAAGGAAATATCGATCTTCAATCATCCCACCCCCTCCCTCTCCACGCGCACACCAAACTCTTTATATATACTGTAAGAAAATGAAAGATATACTTACAACACAACAACAT
Source organism: Echium plantagineum (assembly GCA_003412495.2). Taxonomy (NCBI): domain Eukaryota; kingdom Viridiplantae; phylum Streptophyta; class Magnoliopsida; order Boraginales; family Boraginaceae; genus Echium; species Echium plantagineum. Next base: position 21,476,056 of record CM016563.1, on the reverse strand, counting down.
TTCCATTTGAGCATCCCACTCCAAACCAAGAACATGGATTTACTTGATCAGCATCATTGTTCCAGCTTGATAAAGCCCCAAAAGGATCATTCTCTACCCTCTCCTTAAATCTCAACAGAGCAACTCCTAAACAATAAAAAACAATTACAACTTTATTCCAATTAAAGAACCCCCCCCCCCCCCCCCCCCCCCCCCCCCCCCAAATAATGAAGAACATTCTCAATTGAACATCACAAAAAGGCTCAAAGATGAAGTCTTCTTAGTAGCCATACTAAAACCAGTTAGTTAGAGATGGATAAAACCTAAAATCATATAAACAACCTCGTATAATTTGACATATGGATAAAATCATATAAACAACCTCGTATAATTTGACATATTCAATGCGCGACAAATCCTAATTCGATAATCCATACCTTCATCATTGAGACACCAGCAAAAGTTCAAGTCTTGATACACCAAACAAAGAAAAAGGGGCAATAACACAAATCCATGATCTTTAAATCTCCAAAATAGGAGCATATTACCACAAATAAAAACCAACTAACTCAAAATGAATCACCTTTTAACTTCAACCTCTAACTAACTATTAAACTACTGAAACATTAAGGTTGACTAAAGAAATCATTATGGGTTGACTAAATGTGGATAAACAAGAAACAGGGGTACAAAGAAGATGAGGAGAAGAGTATGTTTGTTTGGTAAGCTGAATTAGAGTAATTGAAAAATGAGTGTTTTGTTTAGAAAAACGCGTAGTGTTCATAAAATGGACCATTTATTACACGTAACTTAATTTCATTTTGGTTGTTGGAATTATTTATTACTACTAGGAGTATATATAATCAGAAAAATGAGTGTTATGTTCATGGTTTTATTATTCTTGTGTTTGCGCCGGCTAATGGAAAAGATTTGGGGAAATTTTAATTAAATGAATAATTACCTTGTGGTAGAATTTTAATTTCAATATTTCGATGGTTAATTCAAAATAATTTATAGAATTAGTACAGTACGTCCATTATAGGAAATTGTTTAAATTGAAAGACTTATTTCAATATGATAGATTGTTTAGACATGATTGACATCTTTAAATTATTTATCATTAGGTGATAATGTTGGTTATCTTATCATTATTGTAGATTGATAACGATTTTACTCTTATTATACTAACAAAATACTTTTAAGATACGAAATCTCTTAAAATTGAAACACACAAAATACTTATAAGCTATGGAGTATAGCTTTTATCTTTTCTTAATTTTATACTTGTAAGCCAATTTTCTTCGAACACATGTTTTTGTCTATTAATATTAATTAATAATAATAGTAGTTTTTATGTCGGGATTCGAACTTCACTTGCCTTATATTTATGGTGGCTGCATAAAGTTTAGAGGTTTACATACAATTTTAATGTATTTTGATACCAACACAATTTAGTTAAGCAATTGTACGATCTTTGTCCTAATAATTCTATGATTTTTTTAAAATATATCCTTAGGATACAAATTAAGAAGATAAAAAATATTTGTGAACAATTGCATGAGTTAAATGATTCATAATAAATTTTTCCCAACCAAACATGTAGTTTAGAAAAGTAAGGTAACTTTGGAGGACCTTTAATCATGATTTTACATGGGAAAGAGTTGAATTGAGTAATTATCGAGCAAGTAGAAAGTGGACAACTACTAGTGGGACCAATCGTGGGTTGAGAGTTGAGAATAAGAAACACTCCCTATATGATAGAGTTTGAGATTTGACAAAATTTGGATGAGTTAGGCATAACATTTTATAGTTATTGGCAACATGCCAACATGGAAGCTGACGGCGATTGAAAGTTGGATGGGGCATATGATGGCGGCTCTTCTCCAATAATATGCTTACTGCTAACATGGCAGAAGAAGTAGGGCAACCATATTTCACATTCATACAATAACATGTATGTCTTCTTTTATTTGTCGGTTGTCTATACATCACCCACCTGTCCAATCTCCCCCACCTCATCTCACTTTCATTTACTCTTCTCCATTTTTATTTTAACCCTATTATTATAAGATATTTTTTCGATTTTTTTAATTTTATGTTTTTTTTTTAAAAAAATTATGTTTTTTTGATCGATTGTCTCTAAACTATCAAATTATTTTCTTTGAGTCCATGAACTCTTTATCTTTTGTGAGATGCCCTTATGCTGCTTTTATCAATTTTAAGAAATCAAACAAAAGGTTGCTCTCACACCACATGCTTTGAGCAAACTAGCCCTTCTCTTGGCAGGATAGTATACCCAAACTGTCATTTCATTCGAGGCGGGATTGGAGACGAAGTCTCGAACATTATTACTTACAGCCTTCAGATAATCGTCAGATTTTCATAGCCGACAGGCCTTCACGCCCCGACCCGTAGATGCGGGGTCCACTGAGCAAAGGAGTAAGCGAAAGTTACATTTTTTAGACTCCACCTTCACGAAAGTATTTAAGGGAAGGCTAACCGTCTTTAGCGCTGCTTTTTAGGTATTTCCCAACAGAAAGTCGAACCCTCTTACGTTAACCTACCTTCTTGGCAGTGAAATCCCTTAGCCTCCTACGTATTGTGCTCTTGAGGTCCCCTGGGATGATATGGACTGTTGTTCGAAGTGAAACGGGTAAACTCCTACTCGGATAGGATAAGATTATGGGTGCCGAACCCTTCAGGTGTCATGTTTTGGCCGAGTTTTGCCGTACCCCCGGCCGAGGAGCCATTACACACACTCAAATAGTGTTTTTTAATCAACTAAATGATTATTGTGCCCCTCGCTGAAACTTCCTAAACCACTACACTTATAAATAGGGGGACAAAATAGTCATTTAACTTCTCAAAAAACACTATTTTGCATTGTATTGGTGTGTCTAGGCCTGTAAACGAGCCGAACCCTACAGAATATCGGGAGGGTTCGAGCTCGGCCCGCTCATGTCATGACCCCGGCTCGATTTGGCCGAACCTCAAAACAAAAGGCTAGGCCCGAGTTCTAGGGTCATTTTTTTCATTACTGTTCGGCTCGAATTCGGCTTGGTCGAACCAAATCGTTCGAGTAATTCGATTCGTAGGTGATAAAACAATTAAAATTTTTCCAATATTGTTAGACCTACAAAAAAAAATACAATTAACACTAAAATCTAAGCTTCACCTTAAGTTATTGTCGTTGTTGTTGGTGGCGGCGGGATGGGAGGTGTCGACCAGCGGACTCGAGCCACGAGTCGAGCTTTTTCGAACCGAATATTCCGAATCAAATCGAGCTCTCGGGTCCATTTACAGGCCTAGACTGTGTACAACAGATCAGCTCCGGCCCTCGCCAGAAAGAAAAGGTTTCACACGAGCTCTGTTCTGCAGCGTGATGTCATCCCTCCCCTCCCAACCACCACAAAACCCAGCGACCACCGCCTCTCTACTCACACCAGCGGCGCGACCCTCAACAATCACCATCCCCGTCGATTGTGTCTAACCTCCATCTCCCCAACACCTCCCTGAAATCTCAACCCCGCTCTGCCAATTATTGTCCTTTTCTCTGTGCTCTACTCTGTTCGGTGGTTGTCGGAGATGATGGAGAAGATAGTGTTGAGGTGCTGTCGGTGGAGGACTACATTCTACATAGATCTATTGTTCGTGCTTTTAAGGGAGAAGAAGGGTTGGGACCTGAGACAATCTGATTCTCAAACATTCAATTGAATTTCTAAACGTTTTCTATATTGATATCAAACATTACAAGTCTATTCAAACAAGACTCTATCGGGTGTCTCTAAGCTTCGATGGTCTCTTTGTCCATTTCACTTTGCAAAACCACCAGTTTTTCTAACCCGATTTCACATGAAAAAGTACAAGAAAGAACAACTATTTCCCAATGTAGGAAAATTCACACAACTATATAAATGGACTCTTACATAGAATTGACCCTAGAATTTATCTTGATTATGTCTCATGTAAAGGTGTTTGATGATCATCAATCAGCAAATAGGCAAATCATTTGGTGGAGCCTCTAATGTTTGTAACTCCCCAACTCCATTGTCTACAATAAATGCCATGGCCAGACCCCATCCTATATGAACATCCAAGTGACAATGCATAATCCAAACCCCTGTAACACAATATTGGAAAACATTGTCACAAACTCGGAATCGATCAAGTAAACGTAAACGTCAATTAAATTAGATCGAAGGTTGTATTCAAGATTTTTTTTTTTAAATGTTATCGACCTCAACTTTAGTACTCAGTCTATATTTGTAGCTTGTCATTTGTCAATAATCGAATTGGCATGAAAGTTAGAATAAAATAATATGAAATGATATATTTGTACCTGGATTATCAGCAACAAATCTGATAACAGACCATCCATTAACAGGCACACTAGCTGTATTTCTCATAGGAGGATCCACAAGGTTGAACTTTGAGGAATCTTTCTTTGGATCAAAGTTTCCAAATCCTTCAGCAAGAATGTAGAAATCATACCCATGAAGATGAATTGGATGATTTTCACCAGTAAAAATACTAGTCCCCTGCAATACAATCTGCACTCTGGACCCGAATTTCAGGTTGTAAACTTTAGTCCCCTTCAAAGGTTGCCAAAGTGCACGGCTCACGTTTCCAGTGTAGTCGAATTTCACAGGCGGTGCCACGGGAAAATCTGCTGTGAAAACTCCAGGTAACCCTTTGTGATGTGCTTGGAGCAGGGAGAAATTTGAAGGTAGAACAAATGATACATTGTTCATGCTAGCCGCAAATCGTGTTCCGTTTGGGCCCTGGCATGTGTTGTTACTAGCACCAGGGGGGCAGTTTTGCAGTCCAAGTCCAACTGTGACAAACAGATTCTCGTCGATATCAGTTGGGACTTCAACTTTTCTTGGACTTTTGAAGCTGGTAGTGAAAGCAGAGGCTGTGGCTGTGTCGTTATAGGCTGGTAAACTTGGCATGATGGGCTTAGACGACAGACATTTTGCTTGGCAAGGTGTGGATTTGTATTCAAGAATCGCGGTTGTGGTTGTGTTGTCGAATGTGGCGCCTTGAGCGCTTGCGTAAGCACGCGCCGCCATGTAGTATCGTGCGGGTGGCTGATCGGCTGTGATGAGGACGTCGGTGGTTTGGCCGGGACCCAACATGATGACTGAAGTTGTGAAGGGTTTAACATAAGATGCATCGGCTCCGACTACTGTGAACTTGTGGTTTGCAATTGTGAAGAAAAGTTGTTGGTTGAGTGCTGCGTTGATGACTCTAAGAAGCATTGTTTCACCAGAGTCTACTGGGACTAGAGTTGTGTCTGCATCAACAATAAAAAAAATTGAGTTACTAGTACTATTTGTTGTTTGTTGTCTCAATTTGACTTTTATAATGTTATAACTTCATTGTAAAAAATGTTATCAAACAAATCTAAGGGACCCGCTATTCTCAGCATTGTCTATTATATTGACACGTGTCCTTGTGTCAGGAATCGAGACATAGATTGCGACAGATGATCTCAAACGATTTTTAAAAGTCTCGGAAGCAAACCTTTGGTAGAACAGTTGAAGAGATCACCAGGTTGGCCATTGATTGTGAAAGCGTCGGAGTTGTTTGGAGCACCTCCACTTCGTGTTGCTTCTCTAATGACATCCATAGGATTCGCGTTCCACCATTCCCCTGAAATAATTGGAATCAACATTTTGTTTGTTGAAATTATTCTTTTAACTTAATATCAATCCGTTGTATGTTAACTCTGCAGAGATGAGTTGTTACCTAGTAGAATTGGGGTCTCTCGCTTTGGCTTGGCGAACGGGTATGAGTCTCCTTCTTTTGGGCGAATAACAAGAGCACCATAAACAGTTGCTCGAAGCCATGAACTATGTGCATGCCACCACAACGTCCCTTCTTGCCCTTGAATCCTGAAACGATAAGTATAGCTTCCGCCTGGCCTAATCGGGCACTGGGTGATGAATTCTGGTCCATCTGCCCAAGCTGTCCTCATTTGTCGAACGCCATGCCTAAGGAAATTTACATGACTGTTAGAATCATGCCAGAGATGCATTACTGATATACGAAGTAGCCTACGTACCAGTGAATAGTGACATTATATTGAGCTTTGTTCACCACGTTGATCACGAGAGTGTCGCCATTGTTCACTTCCAAATTTGGTCCTGGAAATTCACCATTTACTGTGATCACATTTTGTGTTTTGCATAATCTCTTCACTTTAGCTGCTTGAATCTGTATGACAGAACATGTTTGTTAATTACTAATCACCCCTTATGTATAAGTTACTAGTAGAAAAAAAAAGTTATGCTTACAACAAAATCATGATGATGAGTTTTGGCATCTGCCATGCCAATCCCATCTGCAAGAACAAGTGATAAAACAAATAGGATGCACGAATACGAAAGGAGAGCGCCAATGCGATTGACAACCGAAGCCATTTCGACTCTGCTAAATTGTGTACTAAGAGGATAGTGTAGTTGTGTTGGAGGTTTGTTTGTGAGTGAGTGAAGCTAGGAATGACTAATGCTTATATAGAAGAAGAATAAGGAAGAGAGGGTTGTTTTAAAGTTGGCAAATTTTGGTTATTTTGATTCAAAAAAGATGGTCAGAATATGAGAGCCTTAATTAGTTCAACCTTACAGGAGTTGGTGCACCCACTTGTGTTTGATGAAAACAAATTCACTCATGCTTGTTTTACAAGTATATTTAACTTCATGGTTAAATAATAATTCGATAATAAAACACCATTTTGTAAGTAGATGGTATAGTGACCCTCATGATTGTCGTTTTACTTGGGTGTATCCGTGTATGTTGAATCAAAAGAGTGCAACATATTTTGTAATGGGAGATCACAATCGTTACTCGTGGATAATGAATGCATATCTTGATTTGGATGTTCTTTACCGTTTGGTGAAGTTTATGAGAGTTTCAATAGTACAAGTAAACTGGAAACTGTTAACTCAATTTCCTTACGAGTCTAGAAGATGTATGGACATTATTCACACTTACTTTTGTTTTATTGTTGTAATAATTTATTCATTTTCACTTTTAGTCAATAAAGTAGTTAACTTTTTCTTGACTAATAATAAAATATAAGACACAAAAAATTCATACTTTCACATGAATTTTATATGTGTATATATATTTTGAATACATCATCGTTATATCTTTATTGACAAAATGTCCATTAGTTTAGGGGTAAATTATACTTAATTATATCTGGAATTTGTTAACAAACAAGTTAACTAGCTCATTTAAAATTAAGAAAATATCACGTATCAGCGTAATATAAAAAAGTTATGAAGGAGGTGCGAAAACAACTTAAACAAATCGTATTAGTTTAGGTAGTTAAAAGTCGACTACTTGAAGTGGACATTAATAAAAAGAAATTGAATAATCCAATACGCAACAAGAAATTGGAACACATAATCATTTATCCAGTTCGTTTGTGTTTTGCATGGATTATGGGTGAACGAACCAATTGGACAACCTTATAATAACTGGAAGGTGTATTAATTAAGATTACAAAATTTATTAATTTTTAGCAGTTGAAAATAAATTGTAAGATTTTTAGAGATGGATGTATATATGTAGTTTAAAACCTTTAATTGACACCGATCTAATGATGTCAACTTTTTTTAATATTGATTTAAGACTTGTCATTGTTTACGAGCATAAGGTGTTTAATCACTTTAATCCTCGCAGATGATTAATATTATGATGGTGGTATCTAACTGAAACTTCCAACTAATAAGTCTTGATTCAACTCTTGTTGGAGACAATTGGTATCATATTTCGAACTTGAAGACATAGCCATTTAGTCGCTTTAGTTAGCTTAGCTATCGGGGTAGAATACTTGCAAGTTGTAATGAAAATGTTTTTGCTTCGAGTCTTTGTAATAACAAATGAAGCAAAATTAAAAAAGATTAATTTAGCAAGGTCAACAATTTGAATGTTAAACATTTGGTGGAGTTAGTTACTTACCTTTCTTGAATCATGAGGATGGAAAAAGATTAATAAGATGTCGTTAAAAATCGTTGAAATTAGTGAGCGATATTGATATTGCACCTGCTATGTTGCTGGTCAAAAAATGATGATATTGTGTTGCTTGATTTACCATCTTGTTGATTGTGTGAATATATTTATATTAATTAGTATGTTTTGTTTTCTTCAAAATTCATTTTCATTGGTTGTTAGGAGTAGTTATGAAAATATTATGACAACTTTGACAATTATTATAATTTCACTTTTTGCTTACAAACAACAAAACACTAACTAAAATGTCCACAATTAATAATGATATATGAAACATTGCTTCACTCTATAGAGTTTCACAATTAAGTCAACTCTCTTTCATGAACTGCATAGAGAAAAAGTAATGTTCACTTTTAGTACAAAACCATGTCTCGTTATAATTTTGTAAATTACTCATGAAATTTGTATAATTTGTCAATTTCTTGATATCTTTCATCGACAAGAGAAGGAAATCCAAAAGGAAATCGAATTTTTGGCGCCATAGTTCGGGAATTGATACAATTAACATGGTGGTGTGTCTACGAATATCAAAAACTGAAAAGAATCATGAAACTGGGAAACTGAGTTCAAATGAAATTCGGGCACTCTTTCTGTTGATAAATCGACAAGGCACACTCTTACGTACGTATACTACAACCAATAAAATAGAGAAAACAAAAGAATTTAAGAATGAAAGAATATTGGAACTTTAAAAGTTTATGCCAACAGTTCTGCCTTCCACACATCAATCAGTTGCAGAAGGGGCTGGGGCGAAACCTTCATCTCCAGAACTGGCTGCTGTTTCTGGCCTTATTTCCTCCAGTTGCTGCAGAACCTGATGCAGTTCTGGCCTGGCAGATGGAGATGGATCAACACAGTGCAGAGCTAGTTTCAATGTGTTCAACAATTCGTCGCCAATGACTGATGCATCTCTCATTAATTCCAAATCGAAAACCTCATTGGTCCATTCTTCTTTCACAATTGAGGCAACCCACTGAGGCAGATCGACACCATTCATTGCTTCGCCTGGTGACTTCCCGGTAAGAAGTTCCAGAATAATGACACCAAGGCTGTAAACATCAGTCTTTGAGTTGGCCTTCTTGAGCTTTGAAAGCTCAGGAGCACGATAGCCTAATGCTCCTGCAGTGGCAATCACATTTGAATTTGCAGCAGTCGTCATCAGACGTGAAAGGCCGTAATCTGTGATCTTTGGGTTGGTCTGTTCATCAAGCAGAATATTGCTTGAAGTGAGATTTCCATGAATCATGTTCTGCTCTGTGTGAAGATGTAGCAAGCCTCCTGTTGCACCTTTTATGATCTTCATCCTTGTCGACCAATCAATTGGTGTATCAGGACTACGAGCTGCCAAGAATCACAACTAAGATTAGTTGCCTTATGATTAAAAACAAAATTGTCAACTCATTCCTTGAGGAGAACTATTATCCACATTCTATGGAGTTAAATATTTTATGTTCTTTGGCTTATGGATATGACGAAATATACCGATATGACCTATTACAGTACCTACGCTTCTTTTCAATTGTAAATAAGTAGAATGTGTTTGCATTCATTCTTGGGTCAAGTCATAAACAACTTCCTGTTTGTACAAGGGGGGTAAGGTTGTGCGCTACAAGACCCCCCCCCCCCCCCTTACTCCACTTAGGCGGGAGACTCTGTAAAGGCATTGGGGCGTGTTAATGTGAAAATTGATGTATGTTAATAGAGAAGAACCGACTTACCATGAAGGAATGTTGAAAGACTTCCCTTGGGCAAATAGTCAAAAACCAGAAGCTTTTCTCCTTTAGGACCTAGGTAATAAGCCCTCATGGCTAGAAGGTTGGGATGCCTGATTTTCCCAAGAACATTAGCCTCAGCTTCAAATTCTTTCTGCCCTTTTGTTATCTTCTCTCTCAACCTCTTTACAGCAACTTGATTGCCATCCTCAAATGAGGCTTTGTACACTGTCCCATATGTGCTTTTGCCCATTATCTCTGCAGTAGCACATAGAAGATCATCTGCAGTGAAGACCATAGGTCCATCGAAGTGAACAAGCTTCCCCCCGGTCTCCCCAGCTGCTTCTGCTTCACCAGCAGCAGGCAGAGCACCCTTTTCGGCCTTAGCAACAGCTCCGGCTTTTCCAGCCTCAGCACCGCCTTTCGATGATTTGGCTGAAGCCTTCTTTCTGATCAAGCAACAGCAGAGAATACAGCATACTATAAGCAAAACTATAACTAAACATCCAGCTGCTATGAGGAAAATATCCTTTGTACTCAGTTTATTATGCTTCTCTTTCAAAATCTCTTCTGATGGAGGCGAAGGGCCACCAGGGGCGGGCGCAATAGAGCATGGTATTGTAGCGCTAAACCCACAGAGCTGAAGATTACCAACAAATGCACTTGAATTGAACTTTTGGGCAAGCCTAGAAGGAACAGGTCCAGAGAGGTTGTTATATGAAACATTAAAGGAAGCAAGAGTTGTCATACCTCCAAAGGAATCTGGAATTTCTCCACCTAGATCATTATATGACAAATCGAGGAATTCCAGCGTCGAAATGTTCCCAATGGTAGCTGGTATAGGGCCACTAATGTTGTTACTCCTTAAGTTGAGAACAGTGAGATTCTTAAGGTTCTGGATGGACTCAGGTATTCTATCATCAATATGATTATTCTCCAAGTTCAACACACTAAGAGATGTTAAATTAGACAAACTATTTGGTAAACTCCCATTAATACCATTGAATGACAAATCAAGATAAATAATTGAGTGTGACTGAGTAAGACTAATGGGAATTGGACCAGACAACAAATTATGACTAACATTAAACCTTATCAACTTAGTAGAGTTAGCAATACTATGCGGTATAGTCCCCGAAAGTGAATTATTACCAAGATCAATTGTCTGGAGACTAGGACAAGAAGCAAGTGAAAGAGGAATCGAACCGAAGAATCTATTATTGAATAGCTGAAGACCTCTGAGATCCTTAAGATACCCCAGTGAAGCTGGAATTTCACCTTCAATGAAATTATCATGGAGACTAAGCTTTCTAAGAGCCTGAAACTGACCAATTTTTTCACTTAGTCTGCCACTTAACCCTCTCCATGGAAGCTGGATTACAATAACTTGGCCTTGAGCACATTTAATACCAACCCAACTACCAGAACAAGCACCATTTCCAGTATCATTCCAGCTATTCAAGAACCCATCTGGATCAACAAAATCATGCTTCAATGCTTGAAGACCTTCATAATCTCCTTTAGTGATAACTATACCATCATATCCACTGCTTGAAGCAGGTTTAATGGAGCAAATTAGCAAGAAAATGAAAAAAGACTCAATTTTTCCAATCTTGCTGGAAATTTGATGCAACCCATTTTGAGTTTGAAGTGAAAAATTGAATCTTTTTAGTGAATGTGAACAAGTACTAATATGGAAAACCATGACCCAAGACCCAACAAGCTAAAACAATGACATACAAATGAAATGTTGGAAAAACAAAAAACTATGAATAAAGATTGGAACTTTTTTGTTGTTTGATTTGGTTTTTCTCCCCCCTCTTAACTTCCCCTGTGTAATTTAGAGCTAATAGGAGAAAATAGGGGGAAATAGTGTAGCTAGATACTAGGAAGAAGTAGACTGTTTGAAGTGAGTACAATGGGATGTCAAGAATTTGTAGTGAGGATTTGTAATGCTCCAAATAGGAAAAATGACTATTTTGTCCCTAGCTGAAATTTCCTTCTAAACAATACTCCTTCCCGATTACTTAACTGTCATCCTAACTATATTTACGCTTAATCCAATCTTACACATATATATCTCTAATTTGTAAATTCAACGATAATTTAATGAGCACAATTGTATTAGTATTAAAGCTTTTATTATATATTTATCATTACATAGATGCTTATAAAGAAAAGTCAATCAAATATTTCATTGAAATTTTAAAGTGATAAATATTTTAAATAATTTTTTTGTTAGAACGACAAATTAGAAAATAAAAGGCAGTATTACCCTTGAATTTTTTGGCCCACAAGGGTAAAATAGTAATTTAAATCCTGCAAAACACTATAGCATCTCGTGGAGGGGTAGATGGAGAAAATAGAATAAATGCAAGAAAAAATCTATGGTTTTGGAGGTATTCAGAAAATTGTCAGGTGCCAAGTAGATTAATAGTGGGTTATAACAGTTTTGCCTGAAATGACAACTAACGGCTAGTTTTGATAAATAAATCTGTACATATGGAGACATTATATTAATAATAATGTTAACAGTATTTTATAATTGAAGGACAAATTTGTCTGGACCCTGGAACATGGAAACTGGTTTAATACTGTAGTATTTTGCGAACCCCACTCCTTACAACGGCCTTCTTTTACATGCGGGTCCGATTAGCACAAGGTAGACTGCACTTGTCCTAATATTAGGTTTAGAAACGGCAAGATTAAATAACTTACAGATAAACGGTAGAGGGTATAAATGTAATTTAATATAAAAAGAAAGTATGGTTATAATGAGTGTAAAAATCAAAGCCCTTTTTACACATGGACAAATGACAATTATGTTTGTAATAAGAGCGTTGTCATAGCTTGGAGTCTCCTACGATATAGTCTAGTGGTAAAGACACTAACAAATTGGATCACAAAGAAGTTAGTTCAAATTTCAAGAGGCACGGTGGAAGGTTTTATTGTAATTGAGCTCCTTTTATGGATCATGCATTTGATAACTCAAGCCTAGGTCATTATGCTTCAACAATTGTCGGAACGAGGTGTAACAATTATCGGGACGAGGTCTAGGTGTAACTACTTTTTGGAATCCCAAAGAGACCTATAGTACTACTAACAACATTGAACTAAATTTGGTATCTTTAAGTTTGTTGTGGCTTTGAGTTTTGGTTGTGATAATTCGAGCAATTACTTCGACGAATTCGGACCGCTCGGTTGAGTTTTCTCCTAGATCATGTTATAGCCAATGTACGATAGAGTGATAATTTTTGAATTCGACTTCTGGCATTGCAAGGACTCAAATGCGGCAATGCATTGAAACATGATGATCATATAATGATTCGTCATAGTTAGCACTCGTCCTGAGTGCTAGCATCAAATAGAGGATGGTTACAAAGTGTAAAGACTAGGAGGAACAACTCGTCCTGAGTGCAATAAAATCTGCAATCTATCTGCATAACTGCATTTCTGATTCAACATAAATGCACAATAAATCAACCAACACCCACTGAATACATCAAATATCCATAAAAGACTTGCAATGAGGTTAATATTTTTCCACATCACAAGGGATATACAGAAAACAATTCAAGCATTCACATCATACATAGCCTAGACATTAGTCGATGAATTTACCTTAACCTACTTCCGTTGATGCACTACAGTAACAATAGGCCGGGTATGAATGCTTGAAGAAACTTCCACTAATCGTTTCGTACCAAAATATTCTCTCATTCATGTACCAGTATCACTTTCTAGTATTCGAATCATGTCACCACAGAGGCACAGATTGTTGATAGACTGAGTACGAATGCTTGAAATAAGTTCCAACAACCACTATCACTTCCTAACATTAAAATCATATCACCGAAGAGTATCGATATACCTGAATATAAATGGTTGAAAGATCATGTCAACCTTCTCTCTTTGAGTTGATGGATTCATTTAACAAGCCAACCAACTTTCAGCAAATGCATGATTAAATATGACTTTCACCAAATAAGGAGAAGTAAGAACAGTAAGTTAATGCCAAAAGGAGAAAATACATGAGTAGTAAAACTAGTTTTCGCCTTCCACAAACACTTTGCAAGTTTGTAGATATAAATGAACAAATTCAAACTAATTTAGCAGTGAGAGTCTCAGAGAGTATAAGAATTGCCGATTTGGCTCAATCTAAATTAGCCGGACTGCAAGGGTAACACCTTCTGCAAAATATCGAAACCATGCACAACTGCTTCGGCTCGAATCTTCACTGGATCCCATTCCCATGAAATGACGGCAGAACAGCAATAAGTGGGTCACCGTAGCCAACAGCTTCTGAAAAACAATGCAAGTTGAAAACATGAGACTGTTTCCCTCTGAAGCCTAAGTAAAACTGCATGGGAGAGAGAAAGAAAAAAACGTAGCAAGGGATATATGTGAAACCCAGCCCCATCTAATCCACAAGTATACTTTTGCAAAATATGTACAATATCGAAAATTAATTTTCACGTACATCAAGCTAAAACATCATAAGAACTAATTCGTCTGAGAGGTAATACGAAAATCAATCATGTAGCAATAAATTATATGACAATTTAGCAAAGCTTAATACAAAAATTATGTACCTCCATCTCGATAGAGAACCTTCAACACTTCTCCAGCAACATCGGACTACTTGGTCCAAGGTTTGAAACAACAAGGAATGAAATGGTTAAACACGATTCTGTAGAAACATTCAGCAAAAAACAGATGTAGTTGATTTCTTACCCTGATAGAAAGTTCATTGCCAAACTGATCTACAAAGCCTATCACTTGTCCTTCCTTGATCATATCGCCCTATGTACAATGGAGGTGTCAAATATGCATTATACATGTAATAGTAATTTAGACTGAAACATAGAGAACAGTCTGAACAAATAAGACTTTGACATTCAAACTACTAGTGTGTGTTGTCGATGTGTGCATGCAAACAAAAAGGGAGAATATGAAGCATTGGGGGTGGGGGAGTTTGTTGCTTTCTCAGGGAAGTGGTTTCGTACAGGTGTTTATGGTAGTATAAAATGTGTCTTGGTAATCATGGTAGGCGGTGTATTTTGAAGTAAAAATGCATGGATAAGTGACATTTCACATGTTGACATGTCCTCTACAAAGTCATGAACAAAGGGCAGAATCGATCTGCACTTTTGCTACCAAGTCAACACAGAAATGGACACAGAACCGTGAGAGCAATACCTCTTTACAAGCAGGAGGCTGCTTCTTCCCTTTCAGAGTTCGTGATCTTCGAAATGAACCAACCTGGTAACAAAAGAAAAGGTGGTTGAAATTTCATTCTAAAAAGTATATGAAGTTGTAAGCCACAGAGGGAAAATTAATGCGTACAGTTGAAGATGCTACTAATACATATCCGGTAGCTCCAGAAGCCTCTAAAGCTGCTAGCTTGGAATCCACCTCAGAAGATACATTGGTAAATGGGCTGACTTTTCCTTCAGGTTTTGGTTGGGATGAAGTGGCCGGAGGGGCTGCTTCAACCACAGCTGTACTTGGGGCAGATGGTGGTGACGAAATAATTGGTGGAGGAGCCATTGAAGCTAATTTCCTCTTCAGATTCATTTCAAAACCGCCAACCTATAGCAAAGTGAAAAATCGGTGCACGGCGTGCATCTTAAGTATTCATTTATGAAATGAGTAACTAATCAACCGAAAGACCACATTCATAATTTAGTAGCTCTCTGAGAAGCCCCTTAGTGTCTGATATGGACCATATATTTGAGATTTTGGGACTCCAACATCGATATCCACACCAATATATGTTCTTGTGTTATTTAAATAAGGATAATTCAGTCTCATCTCCACATTGTGGGGCAATTACCATAATAACTAATTTCATACATGTTACTAGTTAAAACATAAACTCATCTGACAGTTGCAACAAAGTTCTACATTCACGAATGAAGTTACCTTAACTTGCAGTTCAGCGATCTCTGTTTCATCACAAACTTGTTTAACGAGATCCTGAAAGAATGAAAAGGCTTTTTGGTTTCGAATTTGAAGCAAAGGTAGACAACTTAGTAGAACTAGCTAATACATATAACAAAATCTCGTTATCCATTTAAATGCAGCTTCCCATTCATAAGCATTGACGGACTATTAGTCGATATGGCATATGTATCATTTCAACAAGAGTACCAACTAAGTAAAGCAGCAGACCATGTGGTCATCGTTAAAGACAAGTCCTATAAAATAGAGTTTGACTAGAAGGACAGCAACATGAAGATATTTTGATATGGCATGCTTTTATTAAGAATAAAGGTGGTCAATGGGTGTCCCAAGAACGTGCTTATCATATATCGCAGCAAGCCAGTAAGGAGTTGCCCTGACATTTCAGGATTAGTCTATAAACCAAAAGACAGACTGCTGAAATAGGAGACTTGCTCATTGCTAGCAAAAAATGTGTGAATCTTCAAGAAAATATTTACGAATTTATATTTTCAACAAAATAAGTGGAACCAAAACTGGTTGTAGATGAAAAAGGAATATATTGTTCGAAGTGACCAATTAACCTCAAAAACATTTGGGAATGTTGCTCTCCATGTTGAGTTATTTTCCGAAGAAATCTTTGCAGAGCCATCTGAAAATAAAGCTTCGTTAAGATCTCCAGAAGTGGCATTAAAAGGTAGTAGCCTTCTATACTAAAAGTTATGAATATGTAAATGATAGGAAGTTAAATACAATCTCAAAGGCAAACGACATTTGCAGAGGTTTAGGTGCGATAACTTTAAAGAATTATCCAAGGAGTTACAAGAAAAGTAGCTCACCCTCGGATGTACTTGGAACCTTAGTCTCAGATGTTTTCACACTTGTCACATGTAATCTTCCACGCGTAATTGATAGAAAGTTACTCTTCATATTCAGACCAGGAAATACTCCATTATTTATTGCAAATATACCAGGTCTTTCAACTGGATGGGAGACCTTGCCTGCCAAGTCCAATTCAGAGACAAAATAACAACATTACTTGCTAATAAAACTCTTTATAACAATTTACAACTACCATGAAACTCCTCAACAGTGGGAATACTAAAAATAATCTATTCAGCTACATTTGAATAAAATGGCTCATTATACTATCTATGCTTCTTATCTTTAGCGAAGTAGTAGATAGTCTTCGCAATTCAAGTTGGGTCAATGCGGGAACAGCCTCCCTGTTATTACAAGCGTAAGGCTGCATAGCATCCAATCCCCTTACCCAGCTTAGGTGGTATCCACTTCAGAGATATTAGGGCATGTCGTTGTTGTAGGTACGTTTGACCATATATCTACAACATTATTGTTCCACGAAAAAAATGTTAATCGTTGGATCCCCATCTTTCATTCTCCTTGACAGCCCCTTGTTTGAGTACACTACATACATACTGGAACTTATCCTTACATACATATCCAAAGTTAAAGACAATAAAAGCTTCACAACAAATACTCATGTGAAGACATATCTGAATCCGATTCAATGTAATAATTGGATCCAATGTTCAAACATATCACCACAAACTAAACATCGCCACAAATGATAAAAGGTTCCATTACAAATAACAGAGAATAAACCGACAAGTATATAGCAAATCAACAGTGCATATAAGACGTTTCACCTCTAACTGAAAAGGTCGTGTTTCGACATGAGTAGGTAGACACTGTTAATTTATTAAAGCATATACATTAACAAGGTGATAAAACGATTCAACTCTAAGGAAAAGTTGAAGTTATGTTGCAATATGTTACATTATATATTGATATACAGTAAATAATAGGAAGAGATAAATAGAGAGCATACATGTGAAAGAGCAGATACCAAAAGCAGAGTCCATGAGCAAATGATTGAAGAAGAAGTGAATTAGTAAGTGAATTATTTGAAGATCTAAACAGAAAAAATGATTGAAGATTATGTAGTCATATATTTGTAACTCAAAGTGGAGAAAGTAGTAAATCTAGGAGAGATGTCCTCTTAAATGCTCCGCCCACTTCATCAGTTTCCTCTCCTTGGCCTATTTATTTTCATACGATCTGGATATTATATTTTCGTGCGTTGATCTATTATACTTTCGTGCAACATTTTCTATAACATTTACATTATTTACTTATATTTTCAACTATTTTTCTAACATTATCTAGGTAAAGTTATGCTTTCCACTTTTTATAATCAAAATTAGGAATAAATATATAATGGCATTGGAAAACAATTATTTTGAATTATGAATAGTACTAGATACCACTAGAAATTATTGGGTAACATAGAGTGCTTGAAAAAATTAAAACGGATGACAAATAAAAAAAGTGTAATAATGAACGTCACATAAAAAGACAAATAGGCAAAACTCAAAAATTATGGATTAACTATGAAAATCTAATAAAAAATCATGCGTAATTTTTCCTCAATACCCCACCATATAGAAAAAATAGGAAGGAAAGACCACCCAAACACAAAACTACATTCTATACAAACAACCACTTCTACCGTAAACCACAAGGAAAAATGAACAACAACTCCAACCCGATACCACCTAACCAGGCCAGAACACCCATCGATAGGAGAGGTTGGGTCGTTGAAATGGATCCCCAACAAGCCAACATTGCCAGAAACACACTCAGAAACTCACTCATAGGCTCCATTCACGATTCAGCAAACTTTACTGTCGAAAGAATCCAAACATATGTGGATTCCCACTGGTTGCTTAGAGGTATTGTGAATGTTGAACTCCGAGGACCACTAGTTCAATTCCACTTCACTAATGAAGAGGATATGGATGATGTTGTCCTCCGATCACCATTCAATATTAACGGAGCCCTCCTCCTCATTCAGCACTGGACCCCTAACATGATTTTTTCAAGAGTCTCCTTCACTCATGTGAACCTCTGGATACAACTGCATGACCTCCCAGCTGAATACTTTAATGATGACAATATCAGGAGGCTTGCAAGATTGGCAGGCGAAGTCCAGATTGTGGACAATTTTGCCAACAATGCTCGTGCCCTTCACTTTGTCAGGGCAAGGGTCAGAGTACTCCTGCATGCACCCCTCACACCGGGGGCTTTTATTCGAACTATTGAAGGTACGATCATCTGGATCACCTTCAGGTACGAACAGATCTTCCGAGTGTGCTTCCATTGTGGGCGCATTGGTCACACCATGGATAGATGCCTCCATGAACCATTCCATGCAATAAGGGGCATACACAATGCTATGCAAATGAACAACCCTGACCAACACCAAAGGGCCCTTATTGATCATGATGCTCCTCATATGGACATTAGACTATTTGCAACTCCAAACAATGAAATGCATCGTAATACTGCTCTCCATCTTTTTAACCCCCTTAGTGAATCCGAAGAAGAAGGAGAGGAAATGGATGAGGATAATCAGGAGGAAGACCAGAATGATGCTCAAGGGGATGAAGATGATAATAACACAGAAGAACCTCAGGACCATCTCCCTGGTTCCCAGGATGAAACGAATGAAGGTGCCAACATGGCTGAGAACCTGGAAAATCAGGATACAAACCAGGAAAACCAACCACCACCTCGAGATGAACTACCTCATGAGCCATCCACAACTCTGTCCCTAAACCAAACTGCTCTGCCCAATCTCAACTCCCCTGTCACACCTGTTGACCCACCCACACCCACACAGCAAGCCCTCATCATCACCCCAAACTCCTCCATAGCCAGAAACCTATCTAGCCACACAACCCCTATACTCCGCAGACAACATCCCACCCATAGACCTTATTTCCAAAGACCCATCATCTACCAGCCAATACCGATTAGAAGTACACCACCCAACATTCGCATCCTCCTGGACCAGAATGATCCCTACATAAACCCAAACACTTCAGCCCCCACCCATGACCAAAATGAAGACCAAAATGGTATCCTTACCACAAGCCAAAACCAATCCCCCATAACTGTTCTTGATCCCCAATCACCTCCATCAGCTACGATTACCCAACACCCACAAAACAGAGAGCCATGGACTGAAGAGGAAATGGAGCTCTTTTTTGAGGAACAAACCGAATTGGCAGCTCATGTCTCCTTTAATGAACATCAAGCTGCTCAATTCAACAATGACCGAACCCCACCTGATTCCACCAATGCCACTCGGATAAGGTACTATGAGGACTGGTTACAGTTCAAATCCATCCTTAAAAAATTCCGCAATGAATCTGAAGATTCATGGGACTCTATGATTGAAGCTACTCTTAATCGAATTGGCTTCAAGAGTGACAGCGAGGTCTCATCCCTGCATGGTTCAGATTTCTTCACCACTCCACTTTCAAACACCACTTCCAAATCTATCAACACCTCCCCTTCTGACTCTGATTGGATCACGGCCTCTTCTGATTTCAATCCACAATTCTACGTGGGTTTTGTAATGGGAAAATCGGACTCCCTCATTTGTATATTTGGGATTGTTGCTGAAAGTGCTAAAGAGTGGAATCAGGAAGTCATGGACAAAATCCAAATTTTCAGTGATCTTTTCAAAGAACAACCTGATCTCAACAACACACACTATCTAATATTTGGACCCTGGCTTCAGGACTCGGAAATTCCGACTGGGATCCGTGAGCTTCTACACAAAAAATGGATTTCAGGATCCTTTGCTTTGAAACCAAGATGGCTGGACGACATTGAAGATCCAAATCATACCCTCTTCTCCAAAATCCATTCCTTCTATGCAACAATCAGTAAAGTCAATTGGACCCTTTCCTTTGATACACACGACAGTGTGGGTTTTCGTCTGATGGTGGAGCTCCTGAGATTTCACTCATTCTTTCATGTGGGTCAAATTGATGATTGGATGGAAGAAATAAGTCTGATAAATAGTATCAAAGCATCAGTGGGCTGTAAAAGGGGAAGACTTTTTGAAGACATGGACTCTGAGGAATGGAAAGAGCTGGGAATCCCTGTCAAAAAAAGGGTGAGAAAAGCTCCACTGGCAGATGAAGCGGGACCTTCTAATTGGGCTGAAAATGAGGATGGAGCTTTCGAAGATTGTGTGGAGTCTTTGGAGTCAAACATTGAAGTGATAGATCGTGAAGCTGACCACATGGATGAAGGTACTCATCATACTACACCCTCTTTACAATTTTCTTTACATAAATTCTGTGCTTCCTATTTTTTTAATATAAAAAAATTATATTTTAATAATAATGAAAGGATTTCGGTGGTTGTTCCAAAACAACCCCAAATACCATCATGAAAATCCTCAGCTGGAACTGTAGAGGTCTGGGCAAGAAATCTACAGTTCGTATGCTTGAAACGTTGAATAAACGGTTCAAACCTGATATATGCTTCTTATGTGAAACTTTAAGTTCGGTAGAAAAAGCTAATATCACTTTATCGCATCTTTTATTTCCTCTTTCTTTTGGTTTTAATGCTGAGGGTCATAGTGGAGGACTCTGGGTGGGATTCTCCTCTAACATTGACGTCACCCCCCTTTTTGTTTCTAAACACCTGATTACCTTCTCTATTAAAACTGAATCCCCGCAACCTTGGATTCTTGGGTGTGTTTATGGCAATCCCAAGCTACATCTTCGACCGGATACCTGGTCCATGATGCAAGATCAACTCACTCAATTTCTACCCAATCCTATTTTTATTTGCGGAGATTTCAATCAAATCCTTACAAACTCTGATAAATACCCCTGCCCTTCCTCGACCATTCCTGGATCAATTCCTTTTGTCAATTTTATTCAAAATTTAGGTTTAGATGATCTCCCCTACCATGGATGCCACTATACTTGGGAAGGAACACGCAATCAGCATCGGGTTTATGAAAAACTAGATCGTGCCTTACACAATCTAGACTGGATCAATCTTTTTCCCCATGCTACCTGTAAGATCCTACCAATCCAAAGATCTGACCACAGCCCACTAATCATAAATACTAAAAACTCTCTTCCCCCTTCTCCCCGACCTTTCAAACTAGAAGCTTTTCTCTCATCTCACCCGGATTTTGCTACCATAGTTTCAGATTCCTGGAACACCCCCTCACCTACTCAAAATACATCCTCCCCAGCTTTTAATTTTATCACCAAAATGAAATACACTAAATCGATTATCCGATCTTGGAATAAAGATAGAATTGGTAACATTTTTGACCAAATTTCTGACATCCAACATACTCTCTCCATACTCCAAAATTCCCCGCATGTAACGCCAAACTCTAGCTTAGATTCTAACCTCAGGAAACAACTTGACTGTTTGCTGGATCATGAAGAAAAATACTGGAAACAGAGAGCAAAAATCAAAGCTATTCAGGACGGTGATAACAACTCTAAATTTTTTCATTCCCATGTCAAATTCAAAACTAAAACCAATAACATACTAGAACTTCTTAACGATGATAATGACATCATTACCTCTGAAATCGGGCTCCATGACCTCTGTAGAACTTACTTCAACAATCTTTACAACCCTGATCCTAATTCCTTAAAAACCTCAAACTTTCAAACTATAGATAATATTAAAACCCATCTTTCCCCGGAACAATACTACTCCCTGGACCAGATTTTCACCCCGGAAGAGGTCAAATCTGCCCTTTTTCAAATGCCCCATCACAAATCTCCAGGACCTGATGGCTTCCCTGCGGAATTTTATCAGAACAACTGGGATATCATCAAATCCGATCTCACTACCTCGATTCTTGACTTCCTCAACAATGGCCACCTCCTTAAAGAAATTAACAATACTTTTATTACCTTAATCCCAAAAATTCCTAATCCCAATCGCCTTAAAGACTACCGCCCCATTAGCCTATGTAATGCCTACTACAAAATAGCTTCAAAAGTTCTGGCTAATAGGCTTAAGTCAATTCTACCCACCCTTCTATCCCCATTCCAGAATGGTTTTATTAATGGTCGGGGAGCACAAGATAATATACTTCTTGCCCAAGAACTCACACACTCTATTTTCCATTCACAAAGAAAGCGCACTGGGCTTGCGGGTATCAAAATTGATATGAGCAAAGCTTTTGACCGCATTAACTGGCATTTTCTAATAGAAGTCTTAAAGAAACTCCAATTCCCTCCACATTGGATACACCTCATACACCAATGTATCACAACTGTCCAATTTTCTATTCTTGTTAATGGAAGACCTTCCAAACCTTTCTTTCCATCCTGTGGTCTTAGACAAGGTGACCCGCTATCCCCCCTCCTTTTTGCCATATGCACTGAGGCACTTTCAGCCACTCTCCTCAATCACCAACATTCCAAAAAACTAAAAGGAATCTCAATAGCAAAACAAGGGCCGCAAATTAGCCACCTTCTTTTTGCTGACGATAGCTACTTCTTCATCACTCTTGACAAACGAAGTATTGACTCATTCAGCCAGACAATTGACCAATTCACACTGGACTCTGGTCAAATTATTAACTTTGATAAGTCCTCTATTACTTTCAGTCCCAAAACTCCTACTAACATTAAAGAGAGTCTTACCTCTATTCTTAAAATCTCTGAAAGCCATCTTTTTGGTGATTATCTGGGTGTCACCATTGATCCTCATAGAAACTTAAGGAAAAAATTTTTTGCTAAAATTGTAGACAAAATTAAATGTAAGATTCTAAGCTGGAAATCAAAATTCCTTAACCTTGCGGGTAGAATTACACTCATTAAGGCTGTTCTTACTTCCATTCTTGTCTACTCAATGGGTGTCTTCAAATTCCCCCTATCGATTCTTAACGAAATTAACAAATTATTTGCTAATTTCTTATGGGGTGGAACACAAGGGACATCTATTCACTGGATAAACTGGGACTTTCTTTGTCTCAGCAAACCTGAAGGAGGACTTGGCTTTAAAAATCTACACCACTTCAATCTTGCCCTTTTATCCAGAAACAGCTGGAGACTTATACATAATCAATCCTCCCCCCTAAGTCTCACCTTCAAATCCAAATACTACCCCAAAACTTCACCTGATCAAATTGCCAAAATTAATATTAAAACCTATAAACCCTCGGGGGCCTGGAGAGGCCTCCACTCGGGACTTCAGCAATTAGACAAATGCAAACAATGGATTGTTGGGAATGGAGAGAACATAGACATTTGGAATGACAAATGGATTCCAACTCTCCCTTTCAATAAAAACCTCCATACTTATCAAAAATCTTGTCCCATTCCAACCCCAACTAAAGTCAGTGAACTTCTTCACTCGGAAGGACATTGGAACATGGGTAAACTCAAATCTATATTCCCACCCAAAATTGTTAGACAAATCACTGAAATCAGAACTTCGGACTCGATTGATGAATGGGTCTGGAACAACAATCTCATCACTACTAAAAATGTCTATAACACTATTCATCAGAACCCCCAAACTATTCCTTCTTATCCCAACAATTACAATAAAACTCCTCCAAATACTTGGAATAAAATCTGGACTCTCAAAATTCCTCACAAAATTAAGGTTTTCTTATGGCGCCTTATCCTCAATCGGCTCCCCACGAAAGAACTTCTTTCTAGAAAAACAAATAAAATTCTTGATCTCAAATGCTACTTCTGTCATTGCCCATTAGAAACGACAACTCATCTTTTCCTACATTGCCCTCACGCGGCTTTTCACTGGAAATTATCCAATTTTCATAATGTGGATTCCTTTTATGATATTGCTGACTTTATCAATTACAATCTGAATTATTATAAAGACCATAACATTATCCTGAGGATAAGTAGCCTGCTCTGGACTATCTGGCTAACAAGAAATAATCTTTGTTTTAACAACAAGGCCCCGGATCCCAATTATTTTAACCAACTTTACCACAACCACATTCATATTTGGTCTTCTATATCTAAAAAGACCCATCAAATTTCCCCAACTAAACCTTACACTCCGAACAATCATTCACAATTACCCAATAAATTCTACACAAGGCATTGGATTCACTCTGCCAAAGACAATCGGAGATGCGAGCACTTCGACACTAAAATTTGTCTTGGAATCTCAAGTGGAGAACACCCTACATGGATGATCTCATTCACTAAAAATGGAGTTCGGTTGTCTATTCCGGGACTTCCTATTAGAAACCACCAGCTATCAGAAGAAGATGAATTTGATTTACAAAGCTCAATTGGTGCAATCATCACTTGTCTACTTCTGGTCAAAGGAACTAATCATCACTCTGTTTACTTTATTACTGATGCTTTCTTTTCTCAGGTTTGGAGTAAGTATTTTCACAAGATCCAGAATGGAAGGGACTGGGAGATGATAAAAGAAGAAGCACTTGATCATTGCTGTAGAAGTTTTTGGTTCCCGACGAAAGTGGGATGTTTTTTGAATCTTCCGGACATTACTATTGATGAATTTAACGAAGATTGTAATCATTTCTCCCCCCCGATCCCTTTAAATGGAAACACTTTGTCTTTTGATGTAAACTCTTCCAATTTGGTTTGATATATAAATGCATGAATTATCAAAAAAAAAAAAAAAAAAAAAAAATAGGAAGACAATCAACTTAGTTTCCTTTCGCTAGCACTGAATAATGACTAAAACACCCCTGCTTTAGTTTAACCATATGATTAGAATCACAATTAAACAAAGAAAAAAATTCACAATTAAACATCTAATCCTAGGGCTAGGAGGATAACCTATCAGATGAATTAAATATTAGTATCATAATTATCAAAGATATTAAAGTCTGATATTACATAATAGAAAAATTATACAACAAATTCCTTAAAAAAATCAATTCTTTTCGAACTTAATTTACTAAAGGTATTTTTAAATATTTCAAACATATACAAAAAGAATAAAAAAATATTGGCTTATTTTTTAATTACTCCATATAGTATACATCCTTTAGAGCGAGGTGCTTCAGAGTTCTTTTAAGCATCTAAGTCAAAGTTTTGAGAGAAATGGAAAGGATCTTACACCATTATTATTGGGACACCTACGTTTACAAAACCGAAATGTATATTGCACAATTGCAGTTTTGCACATAATCAAACTTATCTCTTTTGAATAAGACATGTTTGAAGTGATTATTATTTGTTAGAGAATTATACTAATAACAGAAATTATTACATCTATAATCCAAGGTTTGTTCTGCACAAGTATATGCTACATTCATATGAAATCAATTGACATATGATAGTCTCGCCTCGAAGCATATACATCCCTGGTTAATGTTTAACTGCTTCCAATTATATCATTGTATGTGTCTTTCACTTTTCTTATCAAGGCTTCCCTGAAAACAAAATCAAGGATGTAACAATAAGCCTTTGATGATCATGGAAGTCTCGAATAACTCCACTCGATATTTGAAACCAAACGTAAACATTAATTAGACGAAAGTAATATGTACAAGGCTGATAAGTTACCTGTCTGGTTTGAAGATCAAGTTCTTGTATGCAAACCACTGCATCATAAGAAAATTAGGCTATTACTGGTACGTTTATATAGTTTGGTGTCATTACACATTATGTACAAATCGAGCAATCATGAATTAATTTTAACGAAGTACATGTTGATGATATTACTACCTCCAAATCAAACTAATTGATATTTTCGTTTTTCAGTTGAAGTGATATCTCATCCATAGTCAACGTTTTGCTTTCAAAAAACGAAGATTCAACTAATTTAAAATATGGAGGGAGAATTAAGATAGAGTTTCATTGTTATTAAAATGATATATGCATTCCAATTGTTAGGCTGTGAGTACTTTGTAGAAAACCAAAATGCCCTTGTTTCTTTGACGTGCAAAATGACATATACATATATTGAACTTAGTTTTCTCATATTCAACTTGATATGAGAAATAAACTTCAGTTCATTTTCCAGTTTCGATTATATCTAACGAGACTCCGTGGAAGCATAGGGAACAATAGCACTTACACCAGTGTAGCCAATTCCTACAAGCTCAAGAACACCAGGAACTAAGGGAAGCCTATCAATTGCCTGTTGCGTTGTGGAAAAAATATTAAACCGGTGTAAGAGCAATATATACCTTTCAGTCATCAAGTAATAAACAGTTCGTTGTAAATTTCATTTTACTCTAATTCTGCCATTCAATTTCTCAAAGTGCGTTATAATATCTTGATATTCAACGGAATGCTTCTAAATTAATGACAAATTGATTCATTTTTCAAAAGATTTATTCCATAGTTCATTTACATTATCTATTCAGATTAAAAGTAGTGTGTAATTGATAGTATGTGCTTACTGAGATCATGCCAGACGATCCCACGAGAGCCACAGCTCCAGCTACTGCAAGTGAACTCACTGCATACTTGTCTTCGACCTTATCCCACTGATGATTCAAAGTTCTCCAGATTAGTTGATCTACAACTATACAAAAACAAATCAAGAACTAACATCATATATACACTCTAGAAGTCTCACAGCTTCTTGAATCGTCTTGATTATCTCAGGCGTTTCAGTTGTTTCAGATGTGGCTGCTTCAGTTGCTACTGGTGCCTCTCCAGTTGAAATGGCCTCAACTGCCGCTACTTCAGTTACTACTGGTGCCTCTCCTGCCGCCATGGCGATAACATTCCTAGCAATTTTTTGACCTGAAGGCAGTAAACCAAAACAATGGGTATTCTTAAGTTACAGGTTTATAGCAAAGTTTGCTGTACTTTGCATTATTTTATTAATCAATGGGGCTTACAAAAGGCGGTGGTCCTGGAGGCACGGCTTTGGAACTGCGCTGCAACTGGGGGGAGGCTAGGCAGGTTGACCCGTTGTGAAGGCGTGGCGGTTGCAGACTGCCGAGAGAGCTTGGCATCAATAATGGCTGTGGCTGAAGAGGAAAGTGAGAGCGGAGTTGAGCCGGTTGAGGCCATGGCTTCACAAGTCTGAACCCCTCCCTTGAGGAAAATACAATAGTGGTGGCCAAATAGAGGGAGAATGAGTGTGAAAGATTGATCTAAAAGGAAAATAAATGAAGTGGAGAAGAAAAATTACTTGATTTTTTTGGTATTTTTTCTGGGGAGGAATTCATGAAATGTGGACTCAGATGGAGAACCACTCGTTGGTTTGGGTAATCTGGATTAGGGGGTTGCTGAGGTGGCTCTTATGGATAACAGTTTTATGGTGTTCCATTAGAAGATAGATACGGGGCAGCCGCTCACTAGCACCCAAACAGTGGATGCTACTTAAACTCGACAATCACCTAAATATAGTTGGCAATCATAAGAACGACCCACCACGGCGCCACTCATACTTGTCGAGCACACACTGAACAGATTTCGAGCTGACGTAATAGCCTTCGTTATCTTCTAATTGTTACAGAAGCTGCTAAACTAACTCTTGAGCATTCAACATTT
The DNA here is from genome assembly GCA_003412495.2 of Echium plantagineum. Classification (NCBI taxonomy): domain Eukaryota; kingdom Viridiplantae; phylum Streptophyta; class Magnoliopsida; order Boraginales; family Boraginaceae; genus Echium; species Echium plantagineum. The sequence continues at coordinate 21,448,065 of CM016563.1, read as the reverse complement.
TCTTTTCAGTACAAAATAGTACCTGCTTCTAAACTCGCCTAGACGATACTCGAGTGTTGGACTGCAAGCTTGAATCGTAAACCTCAAAAAGCATCGTTCGTCATATAATCAAATGTATAATGTACAACATCTTTGATACTTAATAGAATAGGATATATTAAGTTTTTGTCACAATGTTGGTTTCTTTATTACAAAACAAAGGATGGTCTTCTCTTATGTCGCTTCTATTACTATAAGTTTTTTGGCTTAATTTTGCACACACCCTCCAAACTACTATTAACACATTCATTTCAGGGGAATTTGACTTTCTTGTATGTCAAATTGCCCCCGTAACCGGAAAAACTTTTCAAATGGTCCCTACGATTAATTTTTAACCGATTGTTATTTCATAGAAAAATGCAAACTCGAAAGGCAAGGCCTAAAACATGAGGTAATAACTTCGGCACTACCTGGACGGTCATCAACAAGGCGAGTGCAGAACTCATTACCCTAACAATTAAGTTCAGTATAGTGAGACCTGAACTCAATTTTCAAAGAAGAAAATAATCTGTCCGAGTTCATATGCAGTGACTATAATTGAAAGCAGAACACCACAGGTTCTACAAATACGAAGATGTAAATCACAACTAGAGATGTTAAAGTACTCTGGAGACTGGACCTGTACACAATTTCAATGGAAGAATTAAACATGCAACTAATATGGGGAAAGTTTCTTCATTTTATGATTCTTATCTCTCACAGTATCGGTGCAGTGACATGACTATCGAATATGATCAGCAGAACAAGAGATTGCATGAGGAAACTCATAAAATATATCAGCTACGAAAGACTAAACGTTAATCTATCATATATACAAAACTAAGTGACCACCAGAGGACAAAAGTAAAGGCACTCCAAGTATATAGGACCATAGTAAAATAGGAGTTGCCAGATGAAATTAGTGAAGAGCAAAGCTTGGCAAAAAGACACAAAGCCACAGCTACAGTATAGTATCTTACGAATACAATCTGATGCTAAAAGAGTTACACTTCTGATGCATTGATTCCAATGTAGCTCAATGCGCACTGCAGAAGACAAAAATCTTCTCTAAGATTAACAAACAATCAAAAGTCAGAGAGATGAAAACTAAGTTAATTCCGACAAATCTTATGAGCAGTACAAATTAAAGATTGACCTTCAAGCTATGTGTCTGCACCTACAAATGTAACAAACTAGAATAACTGGTCTATATAACTACTGCTTGGCCATCAACCAGACATATTACAATAACAACAAAATCGTATGGTCAATGGGATATTAGAATACTTTAACAAAAAATGAGCAGACTATGGCTTAAAGAAGAAATAATCATTTCAAAATATCCATAGTTCTTGTCCATGAAAAAAATAAATGAAGACGACTTTTTTGTGTTATTAACAGCTGCATTGCATCGTATACAAGTTAATACCTGTTTCAAGAGGAAGGAAATCAAGCTTCTCAAAGTCAAGAACAAGATAGAGAAGATGATATAAACAACAAAAAAAACAATCATAAGAAACACTAGAGCATTAACAAAATGGCATATAGAAACAAAATTATTAAGGATGTTTAAACTCACTCGAGCTTCATGTTTGGTGCTCTGTCCCCTTGCCATTCCCATCAACTGAATCAGAATCACTGGCATTATAGCCTAACCTCAAGAACAAGAATTTCAGCATATAAAAATTTCGTATAGACACAAATATCACGAAGAATCATGACAAAGGCCACACACCTGGTTGCTTATCTCCCACTTCTAAAGCAGATGACCTACTCCTCGAAGCCCTTTCAATCCATGCCTTACCCTAAAGTCCCAAAGATCCTAAACTTCAGTCTCTTATATATTTAAACACACATAGATTGATCTTTTGATACAAATTACTCCACAAAACTTTCAACCAAGTACGACAAAAATAACAACATGCCCCAATGCCTCTGAATACCCCGCCTGAGCGTGAGAAGAGGGTCGATAGTCCTTACGACCTTACCCCTAGAGGTTGTTTCCGAATTGACCCAAGAGAGAAGCGTAAACACTCTCTACGATCTCAAAATATAAACCTAGGTAGTACAATGCGTCACTCGACTTAATGTTGCACTATGTTAATATCATGACATAATATCAAAAATAAAACAAACACATATACGCAGATTAACAAATTAAAGCGTAGCATACTATCCAAACTCGAACATGAAAATTAAAAAAATATGAAAATACACCTTGCGGGCATTTTGGGGGACACCATAGCCACTATGATACATCTGGCCGACAAGGACCTGCATGGACAAGTCCCCAGCTTCCGCCTCCTTAAGCGTATCCGCAAACCACCGCTTCACACAATCCGCCACCACAGCCGACAACGGCAACCGTCGCTGCTCCACCGTCGAGGATGACGTGGAATTTCCCATTTCCATATTCTTCCTTAATTGTGGAAATTTGGGTTGAATTGATTCGGGGTTGTGAAGCCCAGTGGGCTTGACGAGTCGGGCTTTGGAAACGGGCTTGAGTTCGGGCTGGGCTTTGTTGAGTCTGTTGCTGATAATGAGCCTTGTGAGGCGTTGAAAATTAGGTGGAGATGGGATTGACTTTCCCATAAACAAACAAACAAACAAAATTAGGAACACAAAGAATAGTGGGAATTTGATTATAGTTTTATATTAAATCAATCTTTATTTTTTCTATAGCTGATTTATCTTGCGTATCTTAAATATGGAGAAGGGAGAAACTCTACCAAAAATCATAAAAATCAGTTGGTGTAAAATGCCCTAAATAATTCTAGCAAGTAATTAATAATCCCATATGCCATAGAGGCTGATCTGTTATGCACACACCAAAATAGTGAATTTTAAGGATAAAATTACTATTTTGTCCCCTTATTTGGAAGTATAATAAATGAGGGAGTTAATTAGTGCTAAAATTGTAATTTTCCACATTCAGTAAACACTGTTATAGTGTGTGTATAGTGTTATCTGAGGGAACATCATAAGTATCTATACTGTAGAAATAATTTTAAAAGAACTATATGATAGAACCGTAATTGTGGAACACGACACTAATCAAAATATATTTTCTCTATATTTGTAGAGCTATTTTAACCACTAAAGCAACTATCGTACCGCCGATTGCACCAAAAAATAGTTCTCAAATTTTTTTTTCTCTTTAACTTTTGATAATTATCTAGTTTGATTGTTGTTTTGTTGGTCGTTTGAATATTTTTGTGCAATTTACTAGTAATATGTACTATGAGTAATTTGAAAAATGCCCCCACCTCATAATTTTCTTTAATTTTTGCCCCCAAGTATTTTTTTGGATTTGAGTACCCCTCCCTTTCATTAGGGCAAAGTAGTCACTTTGAGGGGAAGTAGTACTCAAATCCAAGAAAAAAAAGATATGAGAAGCAAAAATTGAAAAAATTATAGGAAGGGGGGCATTCTTCAAAAAATTTCTATGTACCACTAGATTATGTCCTTTAAGGACGGTAATTTGCATTTCCTTTGTTACTTGATTGTAGGTTAATCAATTTTTGGTTCTTACGAAACACATTTGTGTACATTCAACGTGTCAACTTTAACCCTTACATAAGCAACTACAGTATCTTCACATATCAGTACAATAAACTCTTGCACATAATTCAATTGATAAATGACTAGAGAGTTAAATACATATAATTCTTTAAGTAATATGACTTCGACTCCCTTAAACAGGGGCAGACCTGCTACAGTTAGGGTGGGCCTTGGCCCCTTATGTTTTGAATATTAAGTCATATAGTAAGTATAGTATGGATAGAACTAGGAAAGTGGCAGCCCAATTAGTAGAAATTCTCTTTAACCTGTCCAGCTGTCCTGGGAAGCGAATTTTGTGTTAAGATACATTTGACGGTTTATCTAATTCATTTACGTCAACGATTTTATCATTTTGGGAATCGAATTTATATTAAGATATATCTTGCGATTTACCTAATTTATTTACGAGAATAATTTCATCACTTTACAAATGAGAGCAATAATGAAACTTACCAGTTACCCCCACCACCCACCCCCAAATGCACCTAGCTAGTTTGCACTGGGCTCTTTATTCTATTCATACTAAACGGAGTTACTAGTTACTCGACTACCAACTTATCTACTCCATATATCAATGGCAAACTAAAGTCAAAATAAAACTCCCATCGGTAGAGTTTGACCAGCTGCATGTCTAGTAAAACAAATGATTAGGTAATAATTCTATTGAAAAAACTTTGATATAATTAATTTACTAAATCTTTTGAAAATTGTGATTTGATTCGGTCAAAGTTTTTGTTTCCATATTACTTTTGCTCCATTTTCTGAGTTTTGAGTGATATATACTGAATCTCTCTATTCCACAACCTACTTGTGATTGACCGAATCGTCAAAATTATTTTAATAGCTTACCTAAGCAGGGAAGCATCATACGTTGTGGTTGGGTTTATATTATGAAATTGTGAAAGCTATCATAACAGAGCTACTTAGAACTTAGTATAAAGATGTTATATCCGTTGATCTAGATATAAAATTAGATTTCGAATCGAGAACCTCATTGCTCTAAATAATTACAACGGATAATCTAAACATCATGATAAAATTATTCGACATCTTAAACTTAAAAGATGTACCTCTCAAAATTAAAAATACATAATTGAATTACAAATCCATACTTACCCAAAATTGCAAAGTTAAAGTACTCTGTAATAAGCACGCCCTAAATGAGTACTCAATTTAATCAGGAATTTTGTTTTGTGTCGCCAATAAAGTGAGTTTTAATTTAAGTCAACTGTCTGTCGCCATTGTCAAACAACGAACCACTCATAAGAAATAAATTAAAGATGCTAGTAGTATATTTCTACGCATGCATGAATCAATCAAGCACCTTGATATGTTTTCTTACCTTTTTATTTTTCAACATATCATCTTTTTCCAGAAGACACAAAAATGCCATGCAAGAAGCTATAGAGTCTTCGAGTTAGGTAAACCTGCCGACCCAATACTTTTAGGCTTTAGCTAGCTAATAGTATAACAACAATCAAAGTAGTATATGCTATCACGACATAATAGTGGTAAGTGACAAAGTGATTCGGATGGAGATATATCGTCCCGACATTACAAGTTTATGAATCCATATGAAAACAATAATTTGCTAAAATATTATAGGGGCATTTCTGATTTTATGTCGTTAGTCCTATGACTTGCATACCTATTGTCGAAGCACATCTCTCGATTTACAATTCGTTTGACGAATAATAAGCATACAACTCATGTGGATTAAACATTCCTTTCCAAAATTTCAAACCACTACTAATATTGGTACTATATATAAGCCCATGATGTCCCATAATAACATACTTACAAACCCTTAGTTTCCAATAATAATATTTGAGACAACAAATTGTGTCACTAATTATGGCTTTACCATCAATTAGTTGTTCTCTTAAGGTGACTACTCTAGTTTTATCCATCATTTTTCTCTGCTTGGGGAGCTCCTCCGCGCAGCTCTCCCCGACTTTTTACTCGAAATCATGCCCGAGACTTCTCCCCACTATTAAATCCGCTGTGACATCTGCCATATCGAAGGAGGCTCGAATGGGCGCCTCTATCCTCCGTTTGTTTTTCCATGATTGCTTCGTCAATGTAATGCTTACTTCATCACATTGATTTCCTTGATTATGAAATTAACTTTTATACATAGTTAGATGTCTTTTAAAATGCATTGAGACATGTAAATGTACGTATTTTTTATATCGAACATAATACTCCCATGTGGCCATGTTAATTGATGCATGCATGCAGGGGAACATACAAAACTCAATGTTCCCTAAATTTCATTTTAGTTAGGAAACAATAATTCATATGTATTATTTTAGTTTTTTATTTAAAAAAAATAGTTAATATTTATTACATATTCCATGCCAAAGAGTCAATATTGAGTTTTGTAATTGATTAGTCGAACCTCGCAATCAAATTGGTATGGACATAGTTAATTAATCATATAAGAAAAATCAGACTACTTGAATTACCACTTTTGATATTTTATTTGTTGTTTTTCTAATGAAATAAACAATGTTGCAGGGATGCGATGCATCAATCTTGTTGGATGACACATCTTCATTCACAGGGGAAAAGAGGGCAACTCCCAATCTCAATTCTGCTAGAGGCTTTGAGGTGATAGATGCTATTAAGTCCGCCGTCGAAAAGGTCTGCCCCGGTGTGGTCTCCTGTGCTGATGTTTTAGCGGTTGCATCCCGCGATTCAGTCGTTGCTGTAAGTCGATTTTTACTCGTGTGTGTACATTGAGAATCCAGTCCCACATTGGTTGATAAACGATATATAATATTGCAGCTCGGAGGACCCAATTGGAATGTGAAGCTAGGGAGAAGAGATGCAAGAACAGCAAGCCAGGCAGCTGCAAATAGTGGCATTCCTCCTCCAACTTCCAATCTCAACAACCTCATTTCTAGATTCAGTGCTCTTGGTCTCTCTACTAGAGACATGGTTGCTTTGTCTGGTTAGTCTCCGATCCCTTTCAATGATCTATATACTATCTCTAGTACGTCTTTCGGGTCGTTTTTCATGTCGAGGTCTGTCCTGTACATGTACTGTTACGTCACTCGAATAAAACCACTGATCGACTTACGTTCCACGCCAATATCATGAGTTTAATTTTATTAAAATGGCATAAATGTGTAGAGACAGAGAGACTAATAGATTGATAATCACACGACAATATTTATCGATGCCTTGGAAAAAGTTGGAGTGTAAGCAGAGTAATGGGGCAGATTTCAAATTGACCCACGAGTAACGTGCAAACAGTATCTGCTACTTCAAGATTAATAATCCACTAATTTGACTACTTCCAGGTTCACATACTATCGGACAAGCAAGGTGCACCAGTTTCAGGTCACGCATATACAACGAAACCAACAACCTGGATACTTCACTAGCTCAAACAAGGAGGTCCAACTGTCCCCGGACATCTGGAACAGGGGACAACAACCTTGCTCCTCTTGACTCCCAAACTCCAACATCATTCGACAACAACTATTTCAAGGACCTAGTAGGCAACAAGGGGCTGCTCCACTCTGACCAGCAGCTGTTCAACGGTGGATCAACTGATTCGATAGTGAGAGGCTATAGCACCAACCCGCGATCCTTTAGCTCGGACTTTGCTGCTGCTATGATCAAAATGGGAGATATTCGTCCCCTGACAGGAACCAATGGTGAGATCAGGAAGAATTGCAGGAGACTTAATTAGTTATATGCCCATTGTTTGGCTACTTCGTTTTTCGAATTGCTGTGTTTTTATTGTATTTTCTGAATTCTTGGACTTCTGCTCGTTTGATGAGGTCTGTCTGTCCTTGTTGTAAGATTTGTGTTAACTACAGTTTTATATCAATAAAAACATAAATAATTTGTGTTCCTTATTTTCATAAATTATAGAAACTCTGTCTAATAAATTCGGAAACAGTCTCCCCGTTGTCACGACATGAGCCAATTAAATGCTAAGAATATGTGGGCATCCATACTAAAATCAATTTGTTGTAGATAGATAAACCCAAAATCCTTATTAATACACCCGAAAGATCTTATTCAACCAATGTGGAACTAGATCATAAATTAGGTTCTTATTTATATTTTTCCATTGCCCTCACTTATGGAGAGCTGGACGCAGAACAAGACTGTTTCTACAAATAAAATCAACAAACCAATCCAAACTAAATGATTTTAAACTAAATTTGGTGGGGTGTGCCAGGTCTAGGCAGAAGTGCAACGCCAAGACGACACATGAAAGCCCAGATAGCAAGCTATCTTGATGGACTTTCCCCCTTAAAAAATTGAGTTAATATCGTGTGAACCGATGGTCCATATATCAGATATTAAACTGATAAGAACAGATACTACACTTGATCTTAGCCAAAAGGCCGAGAAAGGTATGAACTAAAATTTTGCACGACCACTTAATTTTATAGGTGTCACTGCATAAGATCATAGTATATTGTGTGCTTAGCCGATGTGGGATATTGTGATGAAACAAACTCCACTACTGTGTCCATTGTTTACTCTGTTCTATCATCAATTCATATAGACCTCCTCCTCGAGGCATAATTGGCAATAACATCTTCAAACATATTAAATTGGTTCATGGAGTTAAGGCTGAACCATGTTTTAAGAGATTATCGACGACTTGAAGTTGCTTTTGTTGGCTGCAAGAGGGACCACTCTAGCTAGATTTTGAAGAGGGAAGAGTACTACATTGCTTTAGTATTTCAAAAGATCACCAGTGACTTGTTAAGTAGACAGAAACAAACTGGATCAAATCAATGAATCAGATGTACCAAGCATTTAATAGGTCTGATTAGTGCTGTTATTGAGCCGAGTCGGTCCGAGTCCAGTTATAACCGGACCGACTCGGTTGAGAACCGAGTAAACCCGATACCCGGCTCGATAACAATTCGAGTAAGCACCGAGAGCCGAAATCGGCTCGAAATCTCTTATTTTCAACGAAGACCCGACTCGGGACCGGTCTAGAGTCGAGTACCCGAATCGATACTCGATTGGACTCGGTACTCGATTCAAACTCGAAATCCGCTTGTATTGTTCATGACAATCTATATAGAAACAATTATCAATTAATCCTTAAACCAAGTAACCAACAATTTAATACTGAAGTTAAAAGGTCTAATAGTTTAATACTCCCTCCGTTCTCTTTTACTTGTCGTTCTAGCCTCAAATTTTTGTTTCTAAATACTTGTCTTTCTAACATAATTAATTAGAAATTTACATTTTCAATGTGCTTTTTAATTACTTTTTGCTATGAATTTATCAACCAACCAATCATATAGTTTCAATTGATTGTCATTTTACATTTCCAATGTACTTTTTGGCTATCTTTAATTTTTTCTTAATCTATGTGCAAATGGCTAAAACGACAAATAAAAGAGAACGGAGGGAGTACTGAAGTCAAAAGGTCTAATAATTTAATACTGAAGTCAAAAAGTCTATTAATTTAATAAAGATTCCCGAGCCTGTCCCTGGTATTACCCGAATCGGTTTCGATTTTGATGTTGGAATCGAAACCGGGTACCGTTACATTTCGAGCCGGGTTCCCGAGGCGGGTCTCGGGTAACCCGGCCCGCGAACAGCACTAGGTCTGATTTTAGATGTTCAACTGGATTCCTCAATGTCCCACATATCGTAGGCATTGAGTTACCACGACGATGCTGAATACGACTGGCCATGTCTATTCGGTTCTAATCTGAACCAAACTAGTACGGTGGCATGATGACTTTAGTGGCATGTGACAAACTGTTGTTTAGTAAGATGATGAGTTTTGATCTCAACTGTAAATGAACTACGAGGTATTTAACTAGATTACAATTTAGATGAGGACATAAGTTGGATCTTGATTTGGTGGGGTGTGCCAGGTCTCTGCAGTAGTGCAACGCTAAGACGACACATGAAAGCCCAGATAGCAAGCTACCGTGATGAACTTTCCCCCTTAAAAACTTGAGTTAATATCGTGTGAACCGATGGTCCACATATCAGATATTAAACTGATAAGAACAGATACTACACTTGATCTTAGCCAAAAGGCCGAGAAAGGTATGAACTAAAACTTGGTAAGACCGCTTAGTTTTATAGGGTTCATTGCCTAAGAGCGTAGTTATTTTGTGTGCTTAGACGATGTGGGATACTATGATGAACCGGAGTACCAGACTCCCACTACTATGGCCATTCTTTCCCCCGCATTCTGTTTATAACACTTCTATTGGCGTTCGGTTAAGGGACCTCGAGGCGTTGGCTACACTTATCTCTTTTCCACTTATGGTAAACCGACTGGCATTATCATCTTCAAGCATATTTAACAGGTTCATGAAGTTACGTCTGGACCGTGTTCTAAGGGATAGTTCTTCAATAATAAATCGAAGAAGATTTGGCTTCGGACTCTGGTGGTATAAACTGTTAGAAGCCATAGAAATGGGTTGCATCATATCCAAACTATGAATTTGGCTGGTGGAAAAAATTCTTACCTCCTGGTACATTGAAGACTGTTAATGTGTAAACAAGTGAAGCTTTAGCAAAACAAAAAATTAAACAAGCAGTCGCAAATAGCATAGAATCTTGTGTAGAACATGAAGTTCCTCAAGATTTTAAGTATCTAGTTAGGTGTGTGTACAAGTGCACATTGAGTTCAATTTTAACTTGATATGGTGGGGTGTGCCAGGTCTAGGCAAAAGTGTAACGCCAAGACGACACATGAAAACCCAGATAGCAAGCTATCTTGATGGACTTTCCCCCTTAAAAAATTGAGTTAATATCGTGTGAACCGATGGTCCACATATCAGATATTAAACTGATAAGAACAGATACTACACTTGATCTTAGCCAAAAGGCCGAGAAAGGTATGAGGTTACACTTCACAAGACTGCTTATTTTATAGGCTTCACTGCTTCAGTATGTACTTATTTTGTGTGCTTCGCCGATGTGGGATATTGTAACCATATAATCTAGTCTAAAGGTTCTTCAAAATTTAAACAAGTACTCGTAGATAGCGAAGAATCTTGTGCAGAAGAAGAAGATTCAGAAAGTGAGTTGGCTGATTTTTGGAGAGGGGAGATTATACATTGTTTTAGTATATTTCAAAATAACAACATAGAATTTCCTTGAATGAGTGAGTAGGTGTGCCAAGGATTTAATAGAATGTTTGATTTTATTTGTGCAACTGCATTTTACAAAATGAAATACATAGAGCATTGAGGTTAAAGCCAAACCAAGTATTTGTCTCTTAATCATTGTATATACTTCCTACATCCCTTAATCTAAGGATCATTTAGTAAGAAAAAATTGAGGAAACATTATAGAAATCTTGTCTGATAAATTCGGAAACAGTCTCTCTGGTGTCACTGACTCACAGGACCAATTAAATGTTAAGAATATGTGAACGTCCATACTAAGATCAATTCATTGTAGATGGATAAAGCCCAAGATCCTTATTAATACACCAGAACGATCTTATTCAACCAATGCATAACTAGATCATCAATCTTAGGTTCTTTATTTACTATATTTTCCATTGTCCTAATTGATGGATCTTATCAACCAATCTGTCTGTATGATAGATCAGTAAAATCGAATAAACTACTCAGTGCTCTTTCAGCCTTGCAATAGGCCAATCATTCCATTGTTGCAAATTCGAAGTTGATGCTAGACGAAGAGGAACACTTCCAGGAGCAGCTCTTTGAACGATATTATGGAGAGCTGGACATGAAACAAGACTTCCTACCTACCATCATTGAACACAGTGAATTTGCAAACAAGTGCACCATTACGAGAATTGCTATTATGTAAGTTCTACAAATGAAAACGACCAACCAGGCCAAAGTAAATGAGTTTAACTAAATTTGGTGGGGCGTGCCAGGTCTAGGCAGTAGTGCAACGCCAAGACGACACATGAAAGCCCGGATAGCAAGCTACCTTGATGGACTTTCCCCCTTAAAAAATTGAGTTAATATCGTGTGAACCGATGGTCCACATATCAGATATTAAACTGATAAGAACAGATACTACACTTGATCTTAGCCAAAAGGCCGAGAAAGGTATGAACTAAAACTTCGCACGCCAATTCATTTTATAGGTATCACAGCAGAAGATCATAGTTATATTGTGTGCTTAGTCGATGGGGGATATTTGACGAAACAAATTCCACGGTTATGTCCATTATTACTCTTTTATACTACTTTTTTCTATCAGTGAAAATGGACCCCCTCTAGGCAGAATTGGCAATAACATCTTCAAACATATTAATTTGGTTTATAAAGTTGAGACTGGACCATGTTTTAGGAGATAGTATCGATGTTGATTGCAGTTCGACGGCTTCAAATAGTTGGATCAAATCAATGAGTCAGTAGACTTTAGTTGTTGAACTGCATCTACAATGTTCTGTACTCTTTCAAGATTTGCTCATTCGGACGAGCGACCACAATATCTACAAATCAGCATTGGTCTTCCATGACAGCGTGTGATGCAGACTAATTGTCAAATAAAACTTGCCACTTTAGTAATTCACTTGTTGATGCAGGATAGTTGGTATAGCATCCATTTGGCCTTCATTGTGTATCATTTGTATTTATGTTGGCCTTCATTAAAAACCTAGCGTATTTCTGTTGATGTGTATACAAGTGAACATTGACTCTAATTTCAACTTGATTTGGTGGGGTGCGCCAGGTCTAGGCAGTAGTGCCACGCCAAGACGACATATGAAAGCCCGGATAGCAAGCTACCATGATGGACTTTCCCCCTTAAAAAATTGAGTTAATATCGTGTGAACCGATGGTCCACATATCAGATATTAAACTGATAAGAACAGATACTACACTTGATCTTAGCCAAAAGGCCGAGAAAGGTATGAGCTTCCACAATCCTCAGTGTTTTGTTTTATTAATTGCAGTATCTACTTATCTTTTGCGGTGTGCCGATGTGGGTTCATGCGAATGAACAAAGTCCACTATTATATCAATACTGAGTACTAATTTTACCAAGCTACAATTTGTTTCGACCATTATGAGTTTTGCTTAACAACAAAATCATAATATGTCCAATTCGCTGTGAACCGAGTGGACCACCAATCCCACAGTAAACTATAACCGAAATCCTTGAGTCAGCTACAAACGGTATCCGGTAACTTAATTCGCCAGACAGGATAGGGAGGGGTAGGGAGGGCAACAGCCCCCTAAGTTTTTCGATATTGTTATATATTATATACGATTTTTGGGGTTTTGTGATTGTTATAACATAAGCGAATTGTCTACGACTAATTTGGTGAACAGCGAACATAAAAGAATTATGTAAAGTACTGAAAGTAAAGAGCACCATATTTAACGTGGTATCATAACAATATGTTAGGACTAATCCACGGGCAGAGCCACCACAAATATCATTATACTGGAAGAACGAATTACATAGTTGATCAATCAGATTTTTGATAAATATAAACCAGGAAATATGTTCTATGCGTTATAGTCTGTTACTAATCTTATGTGTCTTGCTACTAGTATTGCAAGTATAATATAATGAGCAAGTCTCCTATTTATAGGTAATCAGAAAAATCTAATGAAACTATGATAAAAAACCCATAAGAAAGTCTATTCTCGCCAGCATGCCCTAATCCTGCCCCGTGGGCACACCTGATGAGAGCTGGCCAAACTCGGCCCCCATGGGCACGCCCTGACGAGAGCTACCCTAGGTTTGCTTCTATGGGCTCAGATCAGCTAGTATGGCTTCATATCTTAACGGTACCAGATTCAAGGTATATCCTAACAGTAATACTCCCTCCTTCCCAAATTATTTGTCTCATTTTGACTTTCACGGTCTACGAGACACAACTTCAAACGTAAATATCTCTAATTTTTACAAGCGTAGTATTATAAAAAATTGATATTTCAAAAATATACATTGAGACGTATCTAACAAGATCCAATATGACTATATTACATCTTATCGGCTAATAAGAATTGATGGTCAAATTTTTTGAAGTTTGACTACAAAAATAGAAAGTAGACAAACAATTTAGGATGGAGGGAGTATAAAAAATAAAAAGTGTAAATAAATCAAGTCAAAGTTTAGTTTAGTAAAGAACTATATACTTTATTAACTCATTTTAATAGACATTTCAATTTCGGTATCAACTTCGTTTTAACAAATTTAAATATTTTAGCAAAAAAAATTCGCAATATTAGTTCTCATAATTTTTCATTATGTAATCGAAAAACTTATTTACCATCAGATCGTTGTCCAACTTCGATTAAACTATATCGAATAATCGAAAAACAATCATTTCATTATTTTTAAAAAGTTGTTGGAAGATTCAACATTCATAAACCCCATCCCATCAACCACCCCCTCCATCAATTTCCCGCCATGTTATCCATTTCCCTTAAACCCTTATCTTCTTCATCCTTCACCTTCTTCCTCAGACCTCTCCCCAAAACCCTAAACCCTGTCCCAATCCCTTCTATATTATGCAAATCCCAATTACACACGGAACGAGGCCTCGAATTCGACGTTGGGGACACCTTCTTCCGCCACGAAAGCGCCATTGGACGTGACCTCGGGGTCCTCTCCGCCGCCCTCCACAAGAAAACCAACGGAACTCTCCGATTGATTGATGCAATGTGCGGGTGTGGAATTCGGTCAATTAGGTATATATCTGAAGCTGAGGCGGATTTTGTAATAGCAAATGATGCTAATCAGGATTATAAGGGGCTTATTTCGGATAATTTATCGAGGGTTTCAGAGAAGGAGAGGTGGGAGGTTAGGCATTTGGATGCGAACAGGTTGATGATGGAGTGTTATTTGCAGAAAGATTTTTATGATTTTATAGATGTTGATAGCTTTGGAAGCGATTCGATGTTCTTGAGGGCTGCCATTGGGGCTGTGAAATTGGGGGGATTATTGTATTTGACTTCTACTGATGGGTATACTTCAGGTGGTCATCGACCTCAACAGTGAGTTTTATTACTTCATCCCAAAAAGATTGGCAAGATTTGATTTTGATGGTTGAGTAAATTTGAGCTAAACTTTGAGTGTTTATATGTTGTAGAGCATGATATTTGGTGAAAATGTATCAAAAGATAGTTTCCTTAATGTGTTTTCCGATTACTGAGATAATTCTGATTGAAATTCGTAGTTTGTGTATTGGTTAAGGGAATAAAGTTTGTTAATTTTTACAGTGATCTATCTGTGTGTTACTTCAGCAAGAACTTGAAAGTAACAAATTATTACTCCCTTCGTCCAGAAAAGATTGTCCATTTCTTAATGTTTATGGTTAGGTTTTTGAATTTTGAACTCAAGTATTAGTGTACATGTTGTACAGTATGATAGTTGGTGAAAATATATTGAAAGATATTATTTGATGTGTTAATTAAGGGAACAAAGTTTGTTACTTTTAATGATTTAAAGTAACATCATTTTAGGTTTGTTGGGAGTATATGATCGAATTGAATAATCAATGTATTATAAATTTGGTCGTCCACGAATGATAAGTTAAAGAACTCTAAGTTTGGCATATATTGTTATACAATTAGTTTAATCAGCCAATTATTTAAATTTGGATATAAGACTGCCTATGTAATTGCCTGAGTGAAGCTCCTGATTATAGATTGCTTGGATGTGATTCCTAGAGTATCTCCAGAACTGATGTGTTTTAAATTCGTCGTTTTAGTTCATTGGCTGCTTATGGGGCATATATCCGACCAATGCCATTTTGTAATGAGTTGGGATTGAGAATGCTAATAGGTGGAGCTTTGAGAGAAGCTTCAACCCTGGGTTATCATGTCGTTCCGCTCTTTTCATATTATTCATACCATGGTCCTGTCTTTAGAACTTTGCTTCAAGTTAAGCGGGGAAAGCTACCAGATAACAGGTCTTGAATCACTCTCTATTTGATTTACTACTAATTTATGATTAGTGCTTATGGACATTTATATGTTCTGCTACTTATATCAGGCACTATAGCTTTATTAGCTACTGTAAACAGTGTGGAAGTTCTCAAGCATTCTCATGGAGCCAACTTGGTAAAATCAGATGCCCCTGCAGTGCAAATGTATGTATTAGTTCTTATTTGATCTCTCTTAAAATAATCTCGACAGTGTATAGGCTGATTCTCTAGTTTGAGACTTTTTGTGTCATCTCTTCCTTCTAATTTAATCTCAATAGGCCATTACTCACTCCTGATAAGTAGTAGCATTTCTGTTCTTTTTCAGTTATCTTCCTTTCAATGAACTTAGACAATAACATATATTTATATATTCATGTTGCGGAAGATGTCATAGTATTCATTGAAGACAGATGCAATTGGGCTGCAGTTCTGCATGTGTTGTATGGTTGGGATGATTCTGAGTTGCTGCCTGTCTTAGGTTGCAGGCTCATGTGTCGTCTCAGGACCCCTTTGGACAGGACCACTTCACAATGCGACTTACCTTAGAGATATGCAAAAATTGGCTTCTCAGTGGGAATGGATATCTGATGGTGTGGGAAAAGATTTAGAGAAGCTATTAGAGCAGATGATTAATGAAAGTGACCCCAAATTACCACCAGGGTACTTCAAACTTGATGAGGTTAGTCTAGCCAAGTACTTCAACAAAATAATGTGCCTATATCTTTAATTTGTACATTCTCTAAATACTTCTGTTATTGCAGATAGCAAGCCGTGCAAAAGTGAACTCTCCATCTCTAATTAACATTATCAACATTCTACATGAGGTACTGCTAAATGCAATACTACTTTGATAACTAAGGACATTAGGCTACCTCAATTTCTCCTCTTTGTCAGTCTGTAGAGTTTGTTACGACATCCACTTAGATTTAACTAAGAGGTTTTATTATGCACTTTAAAAACTCAATTTTGACCATGAATTAATTTAGTCAAGTAATTTTTCTAATGTTTCAAATTTGGCATACAAGTGTTTGGTGTGTAGTATGTAATGGTATAATTGTTCTTATAAGAACTCAAATGATATATGGATAAATTTCTGCAGAAGTAGGGGAACTATATTGTTGAAAGCCTCCCCCACTTAAGCTGAGATGGAGGGAGTATATTGCTTTTCACGTCTTAAAACGGTTGAAGTTTCTATAGTAATATATTATCATGTTTGCAGAGAGGATATGCTGCTAGTAGATCACATATTGCATCCAATGCAATTAAGACAAATTGCACTATGACAGAATGTGTGAGTATTGTGAAAGAACTCCAAGAGAGTTTAATAGTGCAGCAGAGTAGAGCAACCCTTTGATTCTGTTTGCTGTTTCTGGTGTATATATCAAGAGATAAGTTTATGCTTAGGCAGCTTTGAAAGTTTGAAAGCCTCCTGGGGAAAAAATGGTCTAGTTATACATGCCAATGAACTTCACTCAGATTCTTTACACCAACTCAAAAAATGGAGTTGCTTAGTCAGTCTTCACGAGGTCATGGTAACTATAGGATCCCTGTGTAAGTGATGTACATTAGTGTATGGTCCTTCATTAGCTGCAAGGATAAATCAATCTCTATATGAATGGTCCCAATGTTTACTGGAATCAGTGTGGCGAAGAACAGCAACAACCAAAGTAGACTTATTGATGATGCACATGAGGATGTTCGGTTATTTTCGGCCTATGGCTTGGCACCTTTTTTAGGAGTGTAGTCCTGTAGATGTAATATGGAGTGAAGAAAAACTGATTTTTCTCGAGGTAAGCTTGGACCCGAAGTTTTTTTACTGTGTAACGGGAAAAGCTGTGGTGAACATTCCTTATGTTCATCTTTTGATATATATATTTTATCGCGTTGTTTCTCATTTTATTCTTTAAAATACTGTAAAATGCAATTGGATTATGTTATCTGAAGCAAAATAAACCATTAGACATGAATGGTTGGATAGTTCAAAACTTAGTTGTTTTCATTCTTGTTCTTGCACCATTATTTTATCTTCATTTTGTATTTCTCTGGTCCATTTAGTTATTGTTGTCTGGACTTTTTGTTGTTTGTTGCTCTTTCTATATCTTCCAAGTATTTATGTCTTTTCCCAACTGCCAGATCCATCCTTTTCAAACAAGCTGGCTCTCAATTTTGGGAGAAAAATAATTGATGAATTCGAATATTATGTTTATATTAAATAAAGTCATACTTATATATTGTTTCCTTAAAAACTGGCACCTAGAAATCTTGAAGATTCTCATGTTAATGACATCTTATCAGACAAAGATCGTAATACTTCGACCACTAGGTGATGCGATAAGAGATTTGAACAATTTTGAAAATATTTATTGATTTTAGGAAATAGTTTATTAAATCTAATCATGTACTGATCTGGGGTTCGAATATGGTTCGTGTATGGAGCGTTATAAATATATTATTCGTTTGATGTTCCTTGATGCTCGATTAAGGTGAAATGTCTGCTTCTTTATTCATATACGCAATGGTGTAGTACCAGTATTTTATTTTAGTAAACTAGTAATAATTTAGTTGTTAATAATGATATGTTTGACTTATAACCAATTGAAATGATGATAAACCTTAAATATTAACTAAGGTTGATGAATATGACTGTCTTAAAATATTAATTGTCTATTTCACATAATACTCCTACTTAACTACAAATTAAAAACATCAGATCTAACAAACGCATCTGGTTAAACAATTTATATCTTGACTTTTTGTGTTTGATCATACCTGGAATGAGGACTTCGATCTTGTATAATAAATAACAACACAATTATAAAATAAGTTTACTTCTTGGATTTACAATTTATCAAACTACCTATTACATCGAGAAATACAAGAGATAATATCACATTTGTTATAGAAGAATCACTAAACAGTTGTTACTTCAAAGACCATAATTTATGATCTTTCGTTAGAAGGTCTAAACTTAGACTCGTTAAAAATATATTAAATTAAATATAATCATTCCTTTCTTATGAGGTTGAATGTAATTTTCAATCAAATATATGAATATTAACACGTCACAATATTTTCTAAGACACTTCAAATCGAAACACGATAGAGAATCATGTAATATGAAACCTTATTATAACAATGATTGAATGTATTAACTCAAAGAAGATTGAGTTCCCATGGTTGCATGTGTCCAAACGTGTAAACAAGTGAAATTGAGAGAGATGCGTACTTCAAAAAATGTCTCACTTCTTCTCAACCTATATAAACTAAACTTAGCCACGATTATCACAAAGTTATCAGCATCATAAAAAAATAATTTGTCAAAGACAAAGGATCTTTTTGTGGGGGGATATGTTCCTTTGTTATTACAGCTTATCACAACTTTACACTAGTATATAAATGTCTGAAATTTATCATGTCACACACATAATCCCTTCTCTTCTTGAATTTGACCATTTTCTTACTTTTGTTGGGTAATTTTAGTTCACTTCAGTGTTGTAATATTCTGCTTTAAACTGATTACTGAAGTGTTGTGAGTAAAGGGTTGTGATATTTGTATTTGTGATTATTAGCATTATGAAGTTAGTGAAACAAGCCATGAATGATGAGGTAGAAAGATGTTTGGATACCCAATTGTGGCATGCTTGTGCTGGTGGTATGGTTCAAATGCTACAAGTTAACTCTGAAGTTGTGTACTTTCCTCAAGGTCATGTTGAGCATACAAATAACAAGATAGATTTTGGGAGATTTTCAAGAATCCCACCTCTTATTTTGTGTAGAGTACAATCTGTCAAGTATTTGGCTGATACTGAGACAGATGAAGTTTATGCTAAGATAAGACTAATTCCTGTGAAGGGTGGTGAATGTGATGTTGAGGATGATAGTAGTTTGCTTGAATTGGAGAAGGATGAGGGTCAAGAAAATGTGTCTAATTCATTTGGAAAGACACTAACTCAGTCTGATGCTAACAACGGTGGCGGCTTCTCGGTGCCGCGGTATTGTGCTGAGACCATCTTCCCTAGGTTGGATTACTCTGCTGAACCCCCTGTGCAGACTATTTTGGCTAAGGATGTACATGGGGTTGTTTGGAAATTTAGGCATATTTACCGAGGGACTCCTCGTCGCCATCTTTTGACGACTGGGTGGAGTAATTTTGTGAATCAGAAGAAGCTTGTGGCAGGAGATTCAATAGTGTTCTTGAGGGCTGGAGACGGAGATCTTTGTGTTGGAATTCGTAGAGCAAAGAGGGAAACGGATGGACCTATCGCGCCCTGTAAATGGAATCCAGGAGGGGGAAGTTGCGGCCCTTCTATGCACCAAGGATTTCCTGGATATTTGGGTGAAGAAGATAGGTTCCACCATAATGGCAGGGGACTCGGTGGTAAAGTGAAACCCGAATCAGTTCTTGAAGCGGCATGGCTTGCTGCAAGCGGTCAGTCTTTTGAGGTTGTCTACTATCCTCGAGCTGGCACTCCTGAGTTCGTTGTGAAGGCTTCGGCTGTTTTGGCGGCAAAACGAGTTCAATGGTATTCAGGAATGAGGTTGAAGATGCCATTTGAGACGGAAGATTCGTCGAGAATTAGCTGGTCTATGGGAACCATATCAAGTGTTCAAGTTGAAGATCGAGTCCACTGGCCTAATTCTCCATGGCGTCTTCTCCAGGTAAACAAGTAGCCAATCTTTAGATTCATGAGAACAGGCTTCATATTCAAACATGGATATGCCACTATGATTGTTTATATGTATTATTTCAATGTTCTTGATGAGTACATTAGGAGAATATATAGTACAAAAATCCATAGATTGAGCTGAGTTCTCATCCTGATTTAGAAGTGAGAGTTGCAGAAATGGTAGTTGTTCACTTATCACTGTCCTCTTGTTCTCGGTCATTCAGGTAGCATGGGATGAACCAGAGCTACTACAAAATGTAATGCGAGTAAGCCCGTGGTTGGTTGAACTAGTAAATGTCATGCCTTCCATTCCTCATCTATCCCCTTTTTCTCCTCCAACGAAGAAGTTGCGGCGTCCTCAACCTCCAGACTTTTCCTTTGTTGGACAATTTCCAACGTCATCAACTTTCTGTAACCATAGAAATCCCACTAGCCCGTTATGTTGTTTGCTCGATACCATTCCTGCAGGCATACAGGGAGCCAGGCATGCTCAATTTGGATTTCCATCATCAGAACTTCGTGACAACAAATTGCAGACAGGGTTACTTCCCTTTGGATTCAGACAACAGCTAGAACAAACTTCTACACTTCCTAAAATCTCTGGTAGCAGCTTATTAGCAAGTCGTGGGAATGGCGAGGATGTATCATGTTTACTGACAATGAGTAGTTCAAGTACAAGTTCGAAGACAATTAAACATTCAAAAGAGCCCAAGTTTCTGTTGTTTGGTAAACCAATTCTGACAGAAGAGCAAATTTCTCTAGGAAATTCTGAGGATACAGTTGTACGAGATAAGATTGCAAATCATTCGGATGGTTCAGGTTCGATAGTTCTTCAGAATGGTCCATCAAAGAACTCTTCAGACGAAGTGTTCCCGTGGTTCCGAGATAGAAAATCAAAGTCTGAGGCAGAGATTGATCAGTGGAAGGTGTTCAGCGAATTAGCTGCGACCAAGTCCTTTCCGACTATACCAAGTCCCATTGGCCAGCAATGAACAATGAAAGTTGCTGGAGAAATTGATCCTCCAGGTGTACAGATGAAGAACTGCAGAATGCTGTTTAGTCTGTTTTTTTCCTTGTCTTTTTGCTGTTGTTTGGAATAATTTCCTAGTACTAATGATTCTCTTACGTCAATTAAGACCAAAAAGTTCGCCCCTTCTTACTACAACATTGCGATACACTTGTGCCCCCTTAGGGGCTCTCACATCCCGATCCGACAATCTGTAAGGGGATTAAATCACCACCAGTCGAGCATCTGGTGCCCACAAAGAGTTCACTTAAAGCGAAACTCCCACATTGCAGCCGTCAAACTCGAATTAATATTTTTGGGATCCAAGTGGTTAGTGACTTAGTGTTTTATCATGACTATGCTTGTACGTAGAGAGTAACTAATTTCGAATGAGAATATAGGTGTATGGAGCAAACAAAGGAGTACTTGAAGTGATGTTTGGCAAAGTTGTTATCGTGCATTTAGTGGCGAAGCAAGCCAAGTGATGAAAAATTATGGTCCAATTAGTGAAGAGATGCATATGGTTTAGCAAAGACAGTGTTTGCAAGTTGTAATAAGCATAGGACTCATCACTTATAACTAAAAAGACATTCAACGAATCCATGATAATCACTCAAGTAGAGAGGGTTGCACGAGGAGAAAGCGTTGAGAATGATGCATTATTCGACTTCAAGATTTCATTGTTTTGCCCATATGTATGTCAGTTTTATCATCTTGCATTGTCCTCTACTCTGTTTTCTTCATATTAGTCCATATCGATGACCTTGATCCAGTCGAGATCCAATATTGATAGGACCAAACCTAAATTCACGCATGCTGGTGGCATGATGTTCAAAATAAGGATCGAGAAAACACAGCACGCATAACACACCGAATTAGTACAACGCTAGAATCCCATTAGTAGATAGCTATGATCCTAAACACTCAATTAAGTAAACCATTTCAATCAATTATCCATCCCTACAATAGTAGTATTATTCTGTTTCATATCATTAAATCGGACATATCGAGCAACTACAATTCACAACCCCCAATTTGAAGTCTTACGCATGGTCTCGCATCATATACCATAGTTTTATTAATTGAGGTTGACTACTCGAGATGCATGCTGATAAAACCATTGTTTCTACTTCTTCAATCAGCAAACTAAATCGTGGTCACTTCGCCCATAACTATAAATACAAGAAATTCTAACTAAGAAAAACAGAACAGTAACAATACCAAAGCACCGCACCATGCACACCATCAAAGCCTCAAAGGCATTTTGATGTTAAACACGGGCAGGGTGGGGGATTATAAATGACCACATCTGATCTCTAGAGGAGACTTCCCAACGAGAGTTGGTTGCTCAAGCATAGTGAGAAAAGTGAACACCGACAATTGTCACTTTAGATGATTCAGAATGCAATATTACCAATATTTAGATATCATAACAAAATTTCAATTTGCAACAATTGGATCATACATGTTCACTGTAAGAGAAACAAAAAATCCATTCTGAAGTTGCTATGAGATGAAAAAAGCTAGAGAAATCCATCGGAAGAGAAAATATTAATGGCATAAATTACTTCTCTGACGAGTTGGGACCTCTCTTCTTCCCAAAGCCAACAACTGCAAAAAAAAGAAAAGAGTATTAAAATCATACAACTATATGCATTGTACTTCTAGCATCCATGATATGTAGTACTCAACCGATTAAGAAAAACAAATTCAGAGCTTTCTTCATCATATTATGGTACCGGAAACTAGATACATTGCGAATTTTGGACTTGCATTTAGGCGTAGGAACTAAATATATAGCTAAGGCATTTCCCAATAAAGAACCCATTTCTTTACAAATTATTATATTACTAAAATACATCAAACTCAACATGCCCCAATGTAATTGAAAAGTCTCCCACCTGAGCATTCTAACAGAGTCGATACTACTCATCCTTTCCTTACCCATGTAATAATAAAGAAACTATTTACTAACTGAACTACGAGTGAAGTGCCAACGCTATACACTAATTAGAAATAATTAAAGGCATAAGTAATGTAATGAGCCATTTGTATTTCTTCCATTATATCGAAGAGTCGGAGAATACGAATCATTTCCACTCACCGGCTGTGACGAAGCGGCGATTGTACTGCATGCGCTTGTGGGCACGTCCACGTGGCTTCTTCTTCTTGTCTTGCTTCGCCACTTTTGGTGTTTGGCCTCTAACCTTACCAGCTCGAGCCAATGACCCGTGTACCTTTCCTGTATTATCACCAACAATTTTACCCAACTTAGGCTAAATAACCAAACAAAATTACTTAATTTAAGCTTAATAATCAAACAAAAATACTTAGTTTAAGCTCAATAGTCAAACAAAATTAGTGATATATATATTGATTCAGTTGATTATCGTTGAAGAGAGAGGTTACCCATGATCGATTGATGATAGAGATAGTTGGTGCTGCTTCAGACAAGACAATTGTTCGATCGGTTGGAGAAGATGTTAAAGCTATGGACTAGGGTTTTGAAGATGTTTTATTACAGCCTTACAGGCTTACAGCTTATTTATTGATATGGGCTCAAATGAAAATATTGGGCTTCAAGTATTTTTTGTTGGGTCGTTACTCGTTACCGTCAATTTAGTTATTTAGAGAATTAGAGTTGTAAAAATAACCGGGTCAGGCCCTCTTAAATACTTGACGGGCCACTAAAGAAAACTTGGCCTCTATCCGTTCAAAACCCACTTTTATGCGATCCTTAGCGGGCCTCACCGTACCCATTCAGACTTTGGCGGCCCCCGATTGGGGCCTTGCGAAGGTCCATTTGAGCATTTCTCCAAATCATTTTTAGGAGGAGGGATACTCAAATCTTAATGAGGCCGTTGTATGTACTAGTTTTTTTGTCACGTGCGAGGCATGTGCCTCATTTTATGAGCAATTTAGTCATCTTAGTAGTGATTTTGTCTTATTTCGTAACTTAAGTGATGAACTGAGACGTTTTGAAACGTGAGTGATGAACTGGAACCAAAATGGAAACATGTATGATGAACAATGTCTTTAGTCCTAAAATCATATACTTTAAGAGCCACAAACTTGTAATTTTGCTTTAAAATTAAATACATGTATATTTTTTTGAAAATATCACAAATAAAAATATTTTAAACAAAATAAGTATATACTTTGGTCGGTTGGTTTCCCTTCGATTTATGCTAAAACCGAAACCCCAAACCCTAACATCACCTCAGCCGCGGACATAGTCGTCACGGCTGCTGGTGATGGCTCTATCGGCCACTTACTCCATCTCTTCTGCCCTCGTAACTATTTTCACCCTAATTTTCATTTATTATTATTGTTATTAGCTCTATTTCAAAGTTTATCCTGTTTTATTTCATTGTGGTTGCTCATGTGCCTCATTTTATGGCCAATATAAAAAAAAATTGCATGAACTAGGCCGGATCTTGGCCTGACTCAGTTGACTCAATCGGCAATACAGTGGGTCTTGGAACCCGACCTGGGACATGTGGTGACGCTTATTGAGAAACTTAAGGAATATACTTGGTCGATTATGGTGGGTTGGTTGGAAGGTTGTCTTCTCCGGTGAGTTTGGCTGGAATTTTGTCGAACTCAAATCGGACACGGTGGAGGCCTCCTTCAAACTGGTTAACTTGGTTGGAAATGGTATTTTTTACCGAAAAATTTGACCTGAGACGGAAGTATCCTTGTTCTTCTTCATCAAGTTTTCCTGGATGGAAAATTACATCAATTATAAATAGGTCAAAGTGGATACATTCATTGGTGTTTCAGGAGTACGAAGGTATCCTTACATAATATATACAAGAAAAAAAGATTGTTAGAGAGATGTTCCAGCTCATCACTCACGTTTTAAAACGTCTCACTTCGTCACTCAATTTACGAAATGAGGTAAAATCACTACTTTGGTTAAAATGACAAAATTGCCCATAAAATGAGGCACATGCCTCGCACATGACCAAAAAATGGTACAACCAATGGCTTCACTAACGGAAGTAGTGATTTTGCGTGATTTCGTAACTTGAGTGATGAACTAGAACGTTTTGAAATGTGAGTGATGACCTCGAACCTAAGTAGATACGTGTATGATGAACAATGTCTTTAGTCCATATAAATATAAGAGGCAAAGATTAAAAAATTATAGGAAAAGGGACATTCTTCATAATTTCTCAATTTTAAGTGAAAGATACTAGACTCTAAATAAACACAAAAGAAGGCGAAGAACATTAAAGACTTCAACCAGCTTGCGTCTCAACAACAACATTTCCGCAAGTTCGGTAATCTTTATACTCAAGCTAATGAATTTATTAACTTTGTGGATGATTGTGCTTGTGCTTGTGCTCTGTCTCATTCAAATTGTTTGAAAAAATTACTGGTGGTTTCTTTTGTTCTTAATAAAATATCAACTAAAACTTTTGTTTTCAGTCGATCGATGATCGACACCCTAAAAAAATGTTGGATTTCCCTTGACACCGACCACGAAATACATACTCTCGTCCGCTCATGTCATTTAAGGTTATTCATTCGATTACTTTCTCTGTTTTTCGAGTACCACAATAATTTTCTTATGCAGTTAAACAGTGCTTTTGCACAAGTTGACATCACCCATGGGCCATGAGTTAACATTTGTTATTAGTACTCTGAGGAGTATTTGGATCAGGAGAAAGCTTCACCCTTATGTAGTGGAATTTTATAACAATAAAATATTGAGGATCATATAATATGATATAATTTAAATCGAAAAACATATATATTAACACATATATAAGGGCCGAAAAATACCTCTTCCAATTGGCAGCGGAATTGTTGAAATATTTGATGGAAGAGATCCTCACAGTCCTTCGAGCACCTCACGTGTGATGCCTTCAGTTGATCCACACCAAGAGCGGTTGAATCACCAAACACTATTTGCTTGAATATTTTGAGTGTAGATATGTGTTTATTTTGTTATAAAAACAACAAAATATTTAGGAGAGAGCGCGAGAGGGGCTCGGCCCTATGGATGAGGAAGGAGATGAAAATGAAAACCTTAGGTTTTATTTTCCATCTCTTAGCTTATATACCCCAAGCCCCGAGTTAGCCCGACTCATTTAATGTTCAACATGAGCTTGACTCGTTTTAAAGTCAAATTAACTCATTAAATCGATTAACTAATATTATTAATC
Organism: Echium plantagineum; assembly: GCA_003412495.2. Lineage (NCBI taxonomy): Eukaryota > Viridiplantae > Streptophyta > Magnoliopsida > Boraginales > Boraginaceae > Echium > Echium plantagineum. The sequence goes on along the minus strand of CM016563.1, from coordinate 21,421,755 downwards.
GATTTAGTAACTTAACAAGTTACTAATGAACTTCCCTCGCTAAATTGTTGAATAATTTAATAACATAATTTATTCGGTTTAGTCCAATTAATCATTTTACATTATCAATGTAAAATCACTTGATTGAGATTGATTAGACTTAAACAATTCTCAACTTAAATGTTTAGATTTAATTTCATACATGAAATATAATTCAACGTCATTGTATGTGTGTGACCTTCTGGGCTCAGATAACATAATATTTGTGGGCTCAGATAACATAATATTTGTCGTACAATATCTATCGATTGACCATTATAAAATATTATAACGGTTATGCATGGGATCTAGCAATCTGGCCTAACCCCTAAAATTATCGTGAGTTCCAATTTAATAATTATCAATTCTATTTATTGAACACTTAGTTCGAGTAACCTCATTTAACAAAATCTAGTAAATGAATTGTTACAACAATTGCCTACTGGACATTATTTATAGAAATTAGTAATTATAAAATCACTAATTTCCAACATTATGATGATGTCAACTTTATCTGCTTTAATAAACTATCTTTACTTTATATAATGTTTAATGTTTATTTCAGCATCTCTCCATCTATTGGAGTTCTTGTTTCCATAATGGCACTTGGTGAACTTCAAATGTATGTATTATTTCATCATTATCTATATAAAAAAACTAAAATAGGCCTGCATATTTTTTTAGAGTAGATCGAAAAAGTAGTTCAAAAAAGAAAACGATAAGAATCTAGATAGTCGATATAACCTATCGACTTTCCAGTCCCAGTATAAGAACCTGAACATGTTCGAGTTACAAGTTCTTAATACGTTTTCGGTGCTCTACTGTTAGAAAAAGAATGGATGTCATCATATACCGACACTAATGCATCGGATCATAACTCCAAAGTTAGTGTGTTTATACGAGATTATTAATATATGTGTAGCCGTGAAAAGTACTTCATATTGCACCCTTTTAAAGCCCACAAGTTCGATCAAGTTGGTGGATTAGACGTGAGTTTGTAACGCAAGGTCATAATTTTAATTCTTTTTACCTTTAGTGTAATTTGCAGGCTATGCTACTGATTGAAATCTACTCATTGGTTACTCGACAAAGCCTGGTAAAAAAAACACATTGAATCATTGAAATAGAAAATGTGATTGACTAATTTACCCCTAATCGTAATTTCCTCGGGACAATACACCAAAAATTCGGGGATACTACAGATAAATAGTAAAAGTCCTACACACTTAAAAACACTAATTTTGTGTGTAGATAGCAACTCAGTTTCACACAAATCTCATATCGTAAGAGTCCTACATATATTCCAATTATTAAAATGAATTTAGTACCAAAAATCTAAAAATCTTTACAAATTAGGGTTTGGTAAATCGGGTTTGATTTGAAAAATTAATCTGAAAAAGGAAGTTGATGAAATTTGATTTATAGAAAAATGGCTGGGCTTCATCGATCTTCAAGTGCTCCTTCCAATAAACTTCCTCCTAAAGAACTCTTAGATGATCTTTGCAGGTATATTTGTTTGATATAAATCTTTATGCATCAATAACTTTATTCAGATTTTAATATTTAGCTCTATTGGTTGTTGAGTGAAAATGTGAGCTGATTTTGTAGTTTAAAGTGTTCTTTTTTTTATTATTGCATTGTAAGTGAAAATTCTGTGAAACTGCTGTCTTTAAAAAAACTGATTTAACCGGAAGCTCGTCATTGCGAGTAATATGTCGTGGCACCTAGAACTAGACTAAACCCAGTGGTTTGTGAAATGTTGTCTTGATATTAAGTGATTAGGTTCTTAAAAAAACTATCTTTGGGTCCATATGTAAGAGATATTGGTTGTGAAAATTCTGTTAGGATTTTGTTAGAATAGGTGGTTAGATCTATAAGAAGTTATCTGATTCTGTTATGCTTGTGGTTGTTGTTAGCAAGTTTCAGGCTGGTGTATGGTGTTATTATAAGAATTGAAAGACTTTGGTTGAGTTTGATGTTGTCAATTATACATCAACATGCCCAAGCAGGGTATGGGGAGGGGCGGGGTGTCGGGCGAAATGTGACCTTAAAGCTGTTACCGAACGCGCCCAAGAGTAAAGTGGGAACGTATCTATTACTCCTACCGTTTTGAAATAGATGATTGTCTAGCAAAAATTTGCTTTTTCATAATAGTTGATTGTTTAGGAACTGAATATACCGTTGAACTTATTTTTTTCATTTTTAACCCTAATAACTGCTTTTGCTTCAGAGATTGCTTTTTCTTTTGACAGTAATTGTATATATTATGTAGGGTAATTGTATATACTATGTAGAATATACTAGTAATTTTTCCTAACCCTTAATAAAGTACTTTTTGACTAGATGATCAACTATTAGGAAATAGAGGGAGGACTTCGTAATAGAAAGGCGCATAGGTATTTTGTAAACCATGCAAAATAGATATTTGATTTAAGGTCTTCGTTTTAAAAAAATGAAAGATGCCTATAATTAAGCCTTTTATGGATTATTGACCTCCAGAAAGGGTTAAATGGTGAGTTTCTATTGATGGGGCATGATATTAGAGTTGAAGAGGGTGCATGTTCAGACATTTGCGTTTTAACTTGAATTGCTATGTGTGAGATATCTGCTACCGTTAGATCATCAGGGCTTATCATAGTTTTTAGAATTTTATATGATACTTGGATGTTATCTGCCTCAGTCTTTTCAATTTTTTGGTGCAGTCGGTTTGTTCTGAATGTGCCAAAAGAAGATCAACAATCGTTCGAGAGGATATTGTTTCTTGTGGAGTATGCACACTGGTACTACGAGGACAATTCTGTTGAGAAGGATCCGTCATTGAAGTCCTTAACTTTGAAAGAGTTCACCTCATTACGTATCCTTATTAAAGTTCCTGACTTTTAAATTGGCATATACTGTTGAGTGCATACAATCACTTTTCTCTGCCTGTCTATAGCATTATACAGGATAAGTGTGGGTTTCCTTAATATACTGCAGTATTCAACAGTTGTGATGTTTTTAGGCCTTATGTGGCACACATTGATGATATATTTAAGGACTTCACTTCGTACAAAGTTCGAGTTCCTGTGACGGGCGCAATTATCTTGGATGAATCATATGAACGGGTGAGGATTCTAGACTTGTTTTTTTAGGGTTGGGGGCAGAGGTTTGTAGCTTTTTACCTTTTCTAGAAATGCTTTTTGTGTTGTGAGCATGCATGTTGTTTCTCTTCATCAACATATTTTCTTTGGCACTAGTATAACACATCTTACACTTGGTAAACCATCATAAGGGAAGAAAAGTAAGAATTAAACCTATGTTCCAAGAATAATATTCTGCAGTGCATGTGTTTTCTCTGATAGTATTGAAGGAAAAAGGTCATGCTGCTTTCTTAATAGTTCTAAATAATAATTTTGGTTGACTGAAGTGGTGCTGCTACTTGCATAAGTTCACTAGTCAAACCAAGAGGCTTGGAATCTCTGCTAGATATTGCATATTAATCTACCTTGTATATGCTTTTGAGACTTACGACTTTCCCTTTCTATAAAAATAATTTCTGTTGTTCAAGAGGGGATTTAAGCTGCTAGCTAATGTGGTTTATAAAGTTCACCTCTTAAAAAATCTCACTATCTCCTAACACATAATTTTTTTATGTGATTCTCAGTGTCTGCTTGTGAAGGGGTGGAAGGGTTCAAGTTGGAGTTTCCCTCGAGGGAAGAAAAATAAAGATGAGGAGGACCATGCATGTGCTATCAGAGAAGTATGTTGTACTCTTGCACATATAATTTTTATTGTTTGCATAAAAAACACATGCGCAGTTTTGCAGAAGTATTGCATACAATTCGAACCATGCAGAAGTATAATTTTTATTGTTTGCATAAAAGAAATGTACTGAATTCCATTGGTCAGAGTGCTACAAATTTTTGTAGAGAGCTTAACTGGTCCAATTTTATTTTCAAATTACCCTTAGCATCATGTAGTAGCAAGAACCTTCTTCAAGATAAGTGCAAAAGTGAACATTAGTATGAGTTCATAATAACAAACTGAAATCATCCCTTGCTTATTGGTAAAAAGTACTGTTTGCGAGCTATGTATAGGCATTAATAAGATAATAGCTTGCATGTCTTGACTCCTGATATCTAGACATTTTGTGTCACCACCTATTATATGTTTGCAAATGCAAAAATGTTAATGATGCAGGTTCTGGAGGAAACAGGATTTGATGTTTCAGAACTTCTCAACAAAGATTACTACATAGAAAAGATATTTGGACAGCAGAGAGTGCGGCTTTACATTGTTGCTGGAGTGAAAGACGATACTGCTTTTGCTCCGCAAACGAAGAAAGAAATTAGTGTATGAAACTTCACACTCATTTATGTTAGTGGTTATCTACTGTGAATCTACTTTATTTAAACTATTTGTATAATTGTTTTGTCAGGAAATAGCCTGGCAACGCCTTGACGAAGTTACACCTTTCAATGATGATGTTATATCTCGAGGGATTACTGGCCTCAAGCTTTATATGGTTGCTCCATTTTTAAAGTGGGGACTTCTACATTAACTTACCAATCTCTTTCCTTGAATTAACTGTTATCTGTATTGAATCTGATACAAAAACTTCTTCAGGGCACTGAGATCTTGGATATCATCGCATCAGCCTTCAGTCATGTACAGACCTCATGGGCCTCTGCGAGGTAGGCCAATAAGTTCGGCATATATATATCTATCTCTCTCTCTCTCTCTGAGCATCTTTTGGGAAAATAATAAGTTAGAGTTTCTCAGATACTCAACCAGTTCACTAACTTTGTCGTCTTATTGAGAATTTATGTGATCTTCTGTAGCGATGAGTGTGTGGAAGGCAAGAAATAGTTCTACTGGGAGCAACTGCATTGTAACAGAGAGTCTAGCGAACAAGCCAGCAGCAGATGTGCAGTCATCAGACCCAGGCCCTAGTCGAGGCTTCAAGAATTTCCGCTTTGATACTGCTCCTATCTTTCTTGCCATAGAAGCTGTCTTTTCGACTTAATTGGTGAATACAAAGCTCTTCCTTTGTAAAGCAACCCCACATGCACATATTCTCATTAGTGGTAAACAATGCTGTTTGTATTGAGTGTGGCTCTACATATTAAGAAGTCGAACAGTGAACGTTAGATGTTGTTTGAGCTCTTTGGTAGGGAGCATATACCATGTGCTGATGTGCAGAAACTGCATGGTTATACATTTTACTGTAATTGTGTCTGTAGATGACAGATCAAGATGTTACAGAGCATAGTATGTTAATTACTGGTTTGGACTCTGGTGTGTTTAAGCCGTCTATGTGATGCAAAAACAAATTTGCCAAAATTATGATGCTAGGAAGTATTTGGTGTTCGCGTCATCTTACTGATTATAGAGTTGTGAAATTTGCCTCACCAAACGCCTTTAAGTTAGCCCAGTGCATTAGACGAGTACCAAGTTCACCTGGCTGCGAGCGACTAACGAGAGTAGCAAGTGACAATTGTGCTGGAGAAAAGAAGAGTATAACAAAAGCCCAATACAGCTCACTTGACCACGGTATTCCTTGGCTTGCTGACAAATGGTTCAAAATTAAGCTCATGCCTACCCGAACCAAGCAAGATAACAGCATACATATCATTCGGCTTCGGCTTTGAGAGACCCTGAGCCTGAGAAGGGGCAAATTTTCTAAATCGATATCACACTGAAGTTCAATAATCCTAAAGCTTCATAATTACTGGAAATGGATCTAGTGCTAATTAGCTTTACTAGTCTCATGTTCAAAAGTTCACCATATCTGTAGTTAGCTGTTGAATTAAGCAAGACCGAGACATTGAAAAGTGATGGCAGAAAACAGCACTTTCAGAACGTACAGAAAATGAAGAGAATAAAACATATAGTACAAAAATTCCATCATGTAGGTTTTGTAGTCCAGGAAAAGGCAAAACAACACATTAATATCAAATTTTTAGTTCTTTTACTCCTTCAATCACAGGAGACTCCTGTAGCTTACCCTGACGGGGAACGTCACCATCTTCGGAATGCAGAGCAGGGCAAGATGAAGAGGCAACTGGAAGACTAGAGTCTGACGCTTCCGCAACTTGAGGGTTTGAGCCTTTGGTGACTGCCTCTTCTTTAGGCAGGACCAGAAGATGTTGAGAAGCTGCAAGCTGCTCAACTGGATCTGCAGAATCACCAAGAGTTGAGGATATCTTTCCGTGATCAGGTGCAGCCTTGGAAGCTTGGAGCTCCTGTACTTGAACAACTGAAACCTTAGGAAATTGTTTATCCAGTCTGAATGAAGTGTCAGATACAGTTCGCTCCTCTACAACAACAGGTGGAGCTGCAAACGCGGGTACAGCTTGTCTGATGCAAACAGGTGGCGCCATTCCCAAAGATGGAGTTCTCATCACAAGTGGAGGCTGAGAAGGAGGAGGAAGTGGCGGAGCAGAGAAAACAGGGATTGCATTTCGTATAGTAACAGGTTGTGCAACTCTGTGATGGGGGCTGTAATGGCGAAGCGGTATGTAAGGTGCTGCTCCAGCTGCAAGAAATTTCTGGGATCGATTTTTTTGGTTCTCTGCTAATGAGGGACCATCAGTTCTAGCTAGATTTGTCTGCAAGAAAGTGAGTGCATCTTGAAGACTAGACGCTGTTATCTCATTATGAGTAGTTTTGGGGCGTCCCGGACTGTTGTTTGCTGCATTCATAACAGATCTGCTGCGATGAGCTGTTCTAGGGCATATAAATGGAAGGATTTTTGATGTTGCAGGTTGAGAGGGCTGTGTACTTGGTGGTCGCAGACTCTGGGTAGGAAATTTAATTGGAAACTGTACCCTTGCTAACCTAGCCTTGATGAGAAACTTCTGCAGAGCACGAGCTACAGTCACATGCTCCTGCTCATCAGTGTTTGCTTTTTGTGACGAACTACCAGATTCTTGTGCCACTGATGCAACATATATTACCAGATTGTCATGGTAATGAGACAACAGTTTAAAACAGCAACTACACAAATAGAGACTGGGTATATGAATGTGAAACCCTTTATTTAAGCGTATGTCGAAAAAAGATAAGTGGACTTTTCTAACAAACACAAGTCTTAATCGACCAGTTGTTATCTAATGAATAATCTACCATAGTAATCAAATAAGAAACATAAAAGGACACCCAAGACATTATGGAAGGGTTGAACTTCGCATACTTAGTATGATTTTTTATAAAAATATCACATTCACATTCATTATCTAATCTAATAAGCAGAAAGAAGATTTTAATCACTCACATAATTTTAGTGATGACCATGCAGCCATGGCAGCATTTTTCTCTGCCTGCTTCTTGTTCTTGGCTGGGTCCCCAGTGAATGCAACACCTGCCAATTCGACAGTGCATGTAAATACAGGATGATGACCCAGGCCTGATCTAAAAGTTGTATATCCAGGCAATGATGCTCCTACTCGTTGAGAAACTTCTTGCAGTAAATTCTTATACACCCCTGTTTCATCCTGTAGAAATGCGCTCATCATTTGGTTACGAACATTCTTAAATCAAGTACATCATTATGGAACACAATGTATTTCAAGATATCTGGAAACGAAGTATAATAATTTTAAAAAAATGGACATGGGGAACTTCACTACCAACACTTAATCAATCCAACCCCCTTAAGCCCTTACTAAACTTAGGTAAGACCCTCTTTAGAGGCACCGGAGGAAGTTGTTGCTCGACCTTGGTAACTTCATTACATGCAAACAATATCTCTCAATACAGATGTCCAGGTATTTAAGAGCAGGGCAATACTTTTTGACGTTGAATAAATTCAAGAATACAATAAAAATGGCGCACTCCCAACAATTTACATATTTGATAACTCCGGGGGAAACTTAAGGTCATGTCTCATGACAAATGAAACTCAGATCCCACATTAGTGTACGATACTCCTAAGAATTATAGAGAAGGCCAAGTATTACTCATTTGGAATTTAGCAAAATTGAATGAGACTTATCATACACATGTACTGGCTTTTGTATGGCCAGCAGGGGAAGCAATTTCAGTTTACTCAACTCACCTCTAATGACCCTAATCAACTACATATCCCAAATGACACCATTCCTAGTGGACTACTATTATAACAGACCTCGACATTTTCACCAACAATGAACCCCAGTCCCCAACACATTATTTTATAGTATCCTTGTTTCACAGTAATACCTCAATTGCTAATTTCTGAAGTATAAGCATTATTCACCAGGCTTGAATAAAACGAACAACAAACAAAATCAGAGATGATTATAATGTCACTCTCCCTTCTTCCATAACAACAACAAAAAGAAAATTACTTTAGATATCATGCCCCCCAAAATCTAGGAAAGAGAAAAAGAACAATAATAAGGTACAAGTGCACCATCATCATAATCATCTCTGATTTTGCCTGATTAACAAACACTGCACATTAATCAAACCTTTTAAATTACAATAAACCATGATAATGATGGAATTCTCCCAGAGAGTCCCCCTAATTTCCTAATGCAATTAAATAATGCAACCCCTCTTGGAATTATTACTTTATTGAAGTGATCATTTATTATCTAACCTACTCCTGTATCACATTTCACATTAACTGTCTACCCACATGCAAATCACTTTCCCATTTCCTATATCACAGTAACAGTAACGGAACAATAGATCAAACCCTAACAGACACAAACAGAAGAAACACAAAAACTACAGCAACAACAAAAAAAAACTCGAAATCTCACAAGGATTCTAGCAGCAAGGGAGTTTGAAGGCCCACGATTTGAAAGAGAATCCAATGCCACCTCAGCAGCCGAATGTTCAGCCTGGCGAAGCGTCGAACAAAACGCAGGACTCTCAAATGTCTCTCCATTAAAGTTAACGGCGGCCTTAAACCGCGGAGCGTGATCGGGACCTTCCCTGATGCAAGAATAAGAAGGCAAGTTGAAGCAGCTCCTCTGTGCTAGCTCCTGCAACTGATTCTTATACATTTTTACCAAAAAATTAACCCAACAAAACCTAAACAACAACTTCTAATTTCTAAACTCCCAAAGTACTTCAGATCATATTACAGATTCTAGAAACTTCTAATGGGGTTTAAGCAAAAAGGTTATTTTTCAAGAAAATCAACCAAACAAAAGCTAACCTTAACAACTTCTAATTTCTGAAACACCAAATTCCTTCAAATCATATTACATACTCTAGAAACTTCCGAGTTGGGTTTAATTTAGTAGGGTTTAGTTAAATTTTAAACAAAATGTGACTTTTCAACAAAATGTTTCAATTTTCCTACAAAATCAACCAAACAAGAACTTCTAATCGCTCAATTGAGAGTTCCTCAAGCTCATTTGATGATTCCTAGAATTTTCTGAGGTGGGTTTTCATAAGAGCTCAAACAAAATGTGACTTTAAGCAAAAAAGATTCACTCTTTTCCTAAAAGTCGAAAAAAAAAAAAAACAACTAAACCCCTAAAAACAACTTCTACTTTAAAAAATTCCCAATTTCTTCAGCTCATTTGACAAATTCCAGAATGTTCTGAGGTGGGTTTTGCAAGAGCTCAAACAACAAGTGATTTTAAAGCAAAAAAAAATCAATATTTTCTCAAAGAATCAACCAAAAAAAGCTAAAACCATAAACACCTTCTAATTCCTAAAACTCCAAATTTCTTAAGATGATTTGAAGGATCTGAAGGGTTTTCATTTGCTAGGGTTTTGAACAAAATGTGATGTGTAAAGTTGGCAAGAAAGTAGAGAGAAATACATCAAAAAAAAGATTTTTCGATTTTCGTTAAATGTTTCTTTTTGTTGTGTTTGAGCTTTATATATAAAGTAGGAGAATGAGAAAATGAAAAGAAAACGTTGGAAAGTAAAGTTCAGAGTGAAGTGTGTGGTGATAAGATTACAGTGGGGTTGCTTTCTTGGGTGGTGGGGTGGGGTGGTGGGGTGGGGGGAGTCAATGGAGCGAGAGCTGTCTTAGATGTTTGATTGGTGGAGGTTTGCTTTTGGAGTAGTGCTGTAAATGATTATGTTCGGGTTGGTATCGGATTATTCGATAATTTGATATTTTAGTCTCGAGTTTGAACCATCAAACAATAGGATTTGCTTTGCTCACTATTTGTTGGTTTGAAATAAGATTGATTACTGAGTGAGAATCGAGTTTTTAGCTCAATCAATTCGTAAACGTGTTCATATGTGATGAAAATGATCTTCGTTCGAGCCAAGTCAAAGCGTCTTAGTTGACTTGCTGAATCAAGTGGTTGGGAGATGAAAATCGAACAAACCTTATGCCAAATGGACACAATTTGTAAATGCATTCTTTTGCAATAAAATGATCTTCCTTCAAGCAATTTTTTTGTCACCAACATGTTTAAGATGACTAGTATTATGTTACGTGCGTTGCACGTGATAAATTTTTGAATAAATTGTTAACGACATATACTACATATATCAAGATTTATATGGATGTGTAACTTTTCACATTAATCGAGTTCAATGTCAGTTCATGTGCAATTTGTAACTTCCTCGAAGAAAACATCAAAAAAGGAAAATTATACCATTACACATGATTGATTTATAGTAATCAACAAACACAAGTGTACAACCATTATAATTTATAAATATTTTACCAAATAATAATGAATTTAAAAAGAACATTTACCTATGCATAAAGTAATATAATATTGATATATTTAAGAGTACTATAGTATTGATATACTTAATTAAAGATATCCATATATGGATAATTGGTATACTATATACCAATAAAAATATCTCACAGACTACATGCACTCATGTATACGTTAAAGCTTATTATTAAAATTCTTCATATGTAGATAATTCATAGATAACGATTTAATAAAAGAGAATGAAAATTATCTCACATGATAAACACTTCAAATGTTATATAGTTTTTCATCACTAATAGATAACTGAGAAATACTATGAAATATTATTACCACTACTGGGTCATCGTTGCAGTAAATATATAAAGTTAAACAAAAATATCTAAATTTAAAAATATAATAAAGAAATCATTTACATAAGAACCTCTCTTTTAAAAGTACATATGAGCTAAATTGTCAACAAGGTTTGAAATTATAAATAACCGAAGACCTCCTTTTTCAATAATAACTTTAATACAACTTGATGACTACTTTTCCCTAAAACAAATAACGAATAAAATATATATTAATCATGAATTGTAAGGATCAAAATTCAAATAAAATTAGATATGTAATGGTAATAATTTTTTAAACTAATTGTAAGATTTATATGGTTTGATGACTACTTTTGCTAAAGTAAACTATGAATCCAACTTTTCTTACAATTTACATAGTTGACATTCATATGTCAGTCATGTATTATACAAAATTGAATATATTGCATATAAGTCATATATAAATACATACAAATACATATTTTAGCCTTATTTGAGTATCAATCATATGATTGCAAAATTTTATAAAGAAACAATGAATTAAATAATTTACAATGAAAAAGTTGTATATATTGATTCTAAAAGAAACTAAAGGGTCATATATAATTTCGTAAATTAACCCAAACATTTACTCCCTTCATCGCTAAATGATAGACCCATCTACTTTTTTACGGTCTCCAAGATACGACGTAAAACATAAATATTTTTAATTTTACAAGTGTAAAAATTATAAGAACTTGATATTTCAAAAATATATATTGAGACGAATCTAACAAGATCTCATATGACTATATTATTTCTTATCGAGTAATAAAAGTTTACGGTCAAAACTTTCGAAGTTTGACCCAGAGTCAAAATGGCTCTATTAAAAAGGAATGGTGGGAGTAATTTATATTAACTTATATGAATTTAATTTATATTTTAGTAATAACAATTTTAATTTTTTAATTTGACTTTTGATCCTTATAATTTCATCATGTATACATATATATGTATGTATATATATATCGTTTTAATATATAATAAAAGAACACTCTTACAAAATTTAAAATAATATTATATGTAGATTGAGCTTACGATAATATTAAAGAAATGTTTTCATACGGTCAAAACTTTCGAAGTTTGACCCAGAGTCAAAATGGCTCTATTAAAAAGGAATGGTGGGAGTAATTTATATTAACTTATATGAATTTAATTTATATTTTAGTAATAACAATTTTAATTTTTTAATTTGACTTTTGATCCTTATAATTTCATCATGTATACATATATATGTATGTATATATATATATCGTTTTAATATATAATAAAAGAACACTCTTACAAAATTTAAAATAATATTATATGTAGATTGAGCTTACGATAACATTAAAGAAATGTTTTCATAATATTGTTATTGAGTATTATATATCAATAGAAGACATATTATTATTTTATGCATAAATAAATTTATATAGAAAGAATATAAAAGTCATCAGTTAATTTTACATATCTCATACAAGTTTAATAATTAAATAGTATTATATGAATGTATTTTTTGTTTTATATATAGATATATTAACCTTAGTATATTGATCATATTTCTAGTTTTTATTGTGAATGAACTAACGATAATTCATAAAAGTAAGTAAATAACTATAATATAAAGGAAATCTTACATTGAGAAGTCTCAACAACAAACCAATATTCCTGATGATTGTTCAATTGTACATTGTATGTCCAAACCTGTAGATGAAAGATAAAAATGATGTTAGTTGATAAACAACAGAGAATTTGTGCAAATATGATTTTTTTTTTTCTTAATCATTGATGATAGTGAAAATGAAAAAGTGAACTGCTCGAACAAAAAAAATGAATTTACTTTAGATGAAAGACAAGAAAAAATGATAATAGATTGAAGGATATAAAGGAATGTTAAAAGTAAGGTAATTCAAGATATAGTGTTAAAACACATTTATTGAGTGTCATTATTTCTCAAAAACATTATTTATTCTCATTATTTTTTTAAATTAGATTTTTAATTGACATTATTACCAACTATATAGTGTAATTTTAAAAGTTATATGTTATCTTTAGTAATTGTTGTATCTTTTGAAGATCTTTCTACTAATTTTAACTTCTAACTTTTGTTATAGTCGAATTTGAACTCTTATAAATATTTAATAATTTTTGCAACTTTTATGTCTGAATATTGCTTTTTGATCTCATAATATGCATATTGTCATTTTTCATCTCTCAATATCAATTGATATTTTGTAATTAAATCATGTAAAAGAAATAGTTCTCTATATTATCATCTTTAGAGCTAAATATTATATTGATAAATATGAATTTTTTTACCTGTTTTTTAGACTCTCGTGGAACATTAAAAACTATTTGAGCATTTAGGTTATGTCATTAATAAATTTAATGGAGAGCCTTATACTCTTGATGATGTGATTCTTATTGGCTCTTGAAATTCTCTATCTTGTTATTATCACAAGGATTGTTGAAAATATAGTATTTGAATGTGCTATAAAATTCAAATTGTATTAGTTTAATTTGATTATATATGCTTAGTTTTATTTTGATATAATTATTATTAGAGAAAGTTGAATTGGCTCATCAAAGTGATGATCCTAAAATTACACTAAATAACACATTTAATTACATTTATTGTGTAGGAAATAATAACACTAATAACGGTAGTGAGGAACCTTCTCTGAGTTATTTGCATTCGAATGAAATAATGTAGTTGTGGCCAATAATTAATGGATACAATTGGTTGAGATGAATTTTTTATTTGTCAAATACTCCCTCCGTCCCTAAATGATTGTCACATTTTGACTTTTCATGGTCAACAAAACAAGAATTGAAACGTAAATATCTCTTATTCTACATGTAAAAAAATTATAAAAATTTGATATCTAAAAAATATATATTGAGACGAACCTAACAAGATCCCACAAGACTATATTATTTCTTATTGTTTGATGAGAATTTGTGATCAAATTTTGTAAGGTTTGACCACCAAAAGTCAAAATATGACAATCTTTTAGGGACGGAGGGAGTAATCATTAATATTAGTTCATAACGTACCCATCCCTTCAGCTTCTGATTAAAAGATACATATAATTGAAAAATTAAATTAATAGTAATATATGAATGGGAAGGGGTAAAATAGTCTTGACAAAATGTGGAAGAAACACCTAAGGGTGTTGGCTCTTTTATAAGTATTATAGATTTGTCAAAAAGAATGGTAACATAAATGACATAAAGGAAGCAAATTAACCAAATATATATGTGAATCTTAGATAAAGAGTTATGTGAACTGTGATAAATAAAGAAGACAAAAATTTAACGTTATTTCCTCAATAATATGTTACTACTACTCCATAAGCTCTAAACCACGAACAATTCACTATAATAAAAATAACGTTTACAAAATTAATCACTATTGCTAGAATAAGATTATAACACTCACTATTCCAACTTCCAAGATTCTTAATCTATGCAAGAACTCTAATAACTAATACTCCCTCCGTTTCATAATACTTGATTGTTTAGAAAACATTTATTTTCTTATAATACTTGATTGTTTATGGAATTCAATGTACTTTTGTACTCATGCTTTCTTTTTTTTACCCTTGCTTTAGAAGTTACTTTTCACTTTGAGAGTATTTTATAAAGTATAATAGTTAATTTTATTAACCCCTTATTAAAATACTTTTTAACTAAACAATCAATTATTATGAAACACAGGAATACTTGTTATTACCTATTTCTCCAAATATTTTCTTAATGAATCTGTCTATTTAACAATAAATTTGGTACTTACAAGACTACAACCATGAAACAACGCTTTATTGAATCGCCATAGTTGGTAAACGATTACGTTTATAACATTTACTATGCGACATGGGATTAATTCACAATTTTTTAGGGCAAACGGCCACATCATCATATCAATCACCTATGTTTGCAAAATGTTTTCGGTTCATCATCTATGTTTCAAACGTCTTATTTGAAATGTTCCAGTCCATCACCCATTATATTTATGATAATATCTTGTGATGAGAATGTGACTTGTCAATAAGGTTATTTCGATCATTTCATCTAATATATTTTGAGATAAAAAATTCATAAGAAAATATAAAATAACTCTTTCACAATCCTGAGTAAGAAATAACGCACCCTAATACAGACTTAACAAATAATTTATTGCCCGAGACCAAGCAGTCCAGATCATTGACAGGAACATTTTGAAACATAGGTGATGAACTGAAAACATTTTATAAATATAAGTAATTGTTGCCGCCATTTGCCCATTTTCTTAACCGAAACCCCGAAATTAATTTGCCTCATTTTTCAACTAATAGACTATGGAAAATGACAAAAGATATGTATATCTAAAATTTTGATTGAATGTAGTTAATTCACATGTGAAACGACTTCGTTTGTAAAACTCGTTGATCAAGTTATTAGTTCAATAACTTTGTCATAAAAGTTAAAATTACCTCGTTTTGCAACTATATATATATATATATATTCCATCGTGCTTATTTTGATTATATCTTTTGTTTTGTTTTGTTTTGACAAGTAGATTTCTCATCTTCAACTGGGCGTTAGACATACACAACATAACATGAGGAATGAAGTCCAAATTAGGAATGAAGTCCAAATTACAAACAAAATCATATTCATCCACCTTCCATTTAAATCACTAGAGCAAGTGTCAACTGCCAATCTCCTATTCAACTACTCATCATTAACCTCTACTACTACCACCAATTTTTGTTTTAAGGGAAATGATTATATGCATTTCATGCAATTGATGATCATATTGAAACTAATGCATGTTCTAATAGTTCATATATTTGGCAATCAAACTTGAAGGCTATCGGGTTTGAGCATCTTTCCAAGAGTTCTGCGAGTATGTTTGAAAACATTTTTCGGGTTTCAAGACAATTTCGGGGATCGAAATCATATGGATCCATGAAACAAAGTTCAGATATTGCGTGGATTATATTAGAGTCACATTAAAAAAGTAAAAATTCTATTACATGACTATTATTGTTTGAGAAAAAAAAACAGAACCCCTAGTACAAACACTACTCCTCAAATAACTAGAATAAAAAATGAGCATATGTGATTGTATTTGGATGTGTAATCTTATCACATACAATTAACTAATTACCTTGAAACACCATGCCATTATATACTAGTATATATATGTATATTTTCATGCTTGTATGGAACCTAACTTATTCTAGAAGGAGCACAGCCTCCTTTGTGCTTTTGATTCTTGTCATTTAGCAAAAGTTTCCTATTTAATTTACAAAAAGAAATAGATTAATTAACAAATGGCCTACATATTGGCGTGTTTGACTGATGAAAATTTGTCACTATTTTGGATCATAAGACATTCTGTAGAAGTTGAAACTTATCATGAACTTAGTATGTGAACAATATTTAGAAGATAATTACTGATTAAGTATATCTTTTTCGGGTAGTTGAGAATCAAAGAATATTTTCGTTATCATACGGGTAATTTTATGTATTACTTGATCTTTCCTATCATCTTTAGATAGAAATTTATTAAAAAATAATAGAACATATTAGTCGATATCGTTGATGAATATTCGAGATAATTTTAAAGGACATTTTAGATTTGGAGGAAATGAATGTTCCAAAGTAAGATGATCAAGATTCTAGATGCACTTGTTATTGTGTTGTTTGTTAGTGGAGATCACATTGGCGTAGTTGAACAAATCCATCTCAAATATTTAAACTTTTCCACACGTCTTCATCATATATAAAATGATCGCCAACTTACCATAGTAAAAGTTTGTCTCATGTCCGTTCCTTACACGAGTACAAACAAAGGAATAGTCAATAACTAAATAAAACACTCTTGCTAATATAGATTGGCAAATAAAGATCTAAAGATTATTGATTTTACGGTAACTCTACATTTAAACACTTTAACTAATATGATATAGGTTATACGCACAAAAGAAAGAATTAATCACTTTATACCACACATAACACATTGACATGTAAAATGACTTAAATACCTCACATTCTTTTCTTTTTTTGATAAATAATGCAATGCATAGATGATAATCATTCAATAAAGTTTACATCCGGGGATAAAACAAAAGATCTGAGCTTCGCAGAGCTCTCCATGGAAATATAGTCATCATTAAATTCATAGATAGAAACATCAAGTAAATTGAAAAGACATCCCACGTTCGTTGGGTGCCAGAAGATCTTGCAACAATTTTCCAACGCTTTCTTCAAAACAGAGACTCCCTCGTCACATGATAGTAATATGTGGATATGTCTATTCCAAGCATGTGAGAAGAAAGCATCAGTAATGAAGTAAATAGCATGAGAATTTCCTTTATTAGAAAGGAGAAAAGCAGTGATAATAGCTTGGACAGTCTGTTCATGATCAATCTCTATATTTCCTTGATCATTCTTTCATAAGATGTTATTTCTTCTGATTGTGGATCGAACTCCCTTGTGATAAAGAATGATGTTCCATAGGGGACAATCATCGTTAGAGATACCTAAGCACACTTTGGAATCTCTTTTGGGACAAGAGTAAGGATGTCCTTCCTTAGAGATGATGAGATGTCAGATGTTGTCAAGATTGCTATTATCCTTGATTTTTAATCTTTGATTTTTGATGATTTTTTTGTTTTTTCCTTTGGGGAAGGCACTTTCCCAATTTTGCATGAGCTCCAAAATTCTTTTTCTGAAGAGATTGAGCTCCGGGGGTATGTTCTTAAAAATAAGATCATTTCTGAAAAACCACATTGTCCATAAAATACTATAGAACTTTGAGATGTTGGTCGAATTTTTACAAGAGTGAATCATGTGTGAAAGTAGATCTGCTATATCAGTAGATCTTTGATCGAATTTGAAATGGAAATCATTCCAATGAAAAGCTGCGAAATGGCTTTTATTTGAAATGGAAATCATTCGAATTTGAAATACCTCACATTCTAATATCTTTAAATCCTAAATTTTTTGAAGAATGCACCCTCCCTTTTATTTTTTATTTTTTGTCTCTCATGATTTGTTTTGGATTTGGGTACAACCTGCTCAAAAAATAATTATTTTGCCCTTAATGAATTTTTTTATATTCGAGTACCCCTCTACCTCATCTTTTTCCCTAACTCTTCTTCTTGTCATCAACCATAATCACTACCACCTTCACAAACTCACCGCCACAAACACCCCGAATTTGAAACCACCATCACCTTCATTTTTCTCCCCATCTTTCTTTCTTCTTCTTCACAACCCATTACCACCAACAATCCCAACTTCAGAACCACCACCATCTCTCTCTCTCTCTCTCTCTCTCTCTCTCTATCTCTCTCTCTCTCTCTCTCTCTCTCTCTATCTCTCTCTCTCTCTCTCTCTCTCTCTCTCTCTCTCTCTCTTCTTCTTCTTCTTCTTCTTCTTCACAAACCTACCACCATCAACAACCCTACAGCCCCGCCTCCACCTACAAAAATAGTTTGCCCCCTCCTCCACCATTAAAAAATGTCTCTAGATGCAAAAAAACGGCATCTTAAACACATCATCGTGCCATGAGGTAACGATGAGGCTCACGTTGGATTCACGAAAAACTTTACCATTCATAAACATTGATACACACGCATTAACACTGATAAACATTAATAACTATTGTTTCGTCATCATGCAATAATCACAAGTAAGTGCATGGAATTATTGATGCACCGAAACCGGACTCCATTTCGAGACTGCCCAATAGAAAGGATTTCGTCTAAATTTGAAGTTCCCGAATTGAGCATACGGACGGACTTTTTCATGGCTTCCAGATCAGTAGTCAATCTCTTATCCTCCTCTTGTAATGATGATCATGAGCATCTTAGTTTTTTAATCAATAAAAGCTTTATTCTCCTCCTTTTATTTCATGAACTTACTTGTTAACTTGATACAATGGTCAAGTAGGTATTTATAGTTCTTCATGAATTCGTCAATCTCTTCACTATTCAACTATGCGTTCATGCTCTAATCAGTCTCATATGTAGGTTCATCGACTTTGGATGTCAACGAAAACATCACCCCAACATCATCGTTCCCTTCACCACTGAAGGTAGTATTTCCTTTCTTTCTCTGGGAGTTAGGACACTCAATCTGAACATGTTCATCATCTTTACACTGGATCTCATTATGTTATTTCTTAAATCATTTTTTAGCTTTCGTATCTCGCTAAGACCAACTGTCAGACTAAAAGTTACTGATAACTGGTCTACCAATGCTAAAGGATCTGTTCTTTAGTTTTTGAAGAATCGTGTTAAAAGGCATATTCAATGAATCAACAAGATAATTATCAGAATCTTTGTTACTCTTTGGGCCCATTCGTTCTCCTTCTTTTCGAAGATCATCAAACTCCATCTCATACGTTGTAAGTCTACCAATTATGTCGTTAACTTTCATGGTGAAGATATCATTAGCTTCTTCTAGTGTGGTTATTCTTCATCATTTTACTTTTTTCCTGTGTTGGAATATGTCTTGAATCTGCGTTTCATTGGGACTTGGTCGGAACTTTCCAAATCCCGACCGGATTTGAAGACGCGAGAGTTTTGGCAGTTTCTGATGGGCTTTGGGCTTTCTCTACTAATCTACTTAGATTTTCCTGATTACCTATAAATAGGGGACTTGCCCCTTAGACTTGGATGAGCCGAAAAGAAGACTCAGAGAATAGATTTTCTGTTTTCTATTCTCTGAGGTCTAGAAGTTCTGGAATAGTGAGTCCTATAATCCTATTCTAGGAATAGTGTAGGCTGGTAATTCTATTCATCTGAGATCT
Source organism: Echium plantagineum (assembly GCA_003412495.2). Classification (NCBI taxonomy): domain Eukaryota; kingdom Viridiplantae; phylum Streptophyta; class Magnoliopsida; order Boraginales; family Boraginaceae; genus Echium; species Echium plantagineum. The sequence continues at coordinate 21,401,986 of CM016563.1, read as the reverse complement.
GAACCATATAGTGAATTTGTTTGTGGCTTGTTGTTAGGACTACCACGTTAAATTCTGGTGTTCTTTACTTTCGTGCACTTTACATGATTCTTTGTCTAAGATTCGCATCCGATTGTTAAATCGCTTCCGCCGTTATAACATCCTGTCTTCGCTCTGGATTTTCTAACTCTTTCATTTTTCTATCTAGAGGACGTATTCACCCAAAGGGTCTTGCTAAAATACTGACTTGTTCATCCACACCCCCCCCCCCTGCCCCTCTCTCTCTCGAAGGCTTTGATATATATTTGTACTTTCACGTATCAATATCTCTCAACCAAAATCAGTATTTCTCTTATTTCCAGATATGGTAAACAAAGAAGGGTTTTCAAATTTCCATTCTCATGATAAGCAAAAAGAAGAAGAAGAAGATGATGATGATACTCTTTCTTTTTGTGATCTTCCAATTCAAGCAAATGAAGATCAAGAAAACAATATTCCAATCACTAAAAAAATCCCATCACCATCTCAAGAAGACCCTTTTGAATTCTTCAACAACTTACTATTTCAAGAACCATCTCCAGCAACTCCAAGAGTCATAATATCCAAACAAGACCCCATTGTGAAGCACTCTTCATCTTCATCATCCTCCTTGTTGGTACATTGCATGTACGGTTGGAAAAAGTTTTTCACTAAACCAAGTGTCAACAACAATGCATTTAATGAGGCTATATTCAAACATGCATTGGACAAAAGATTAATCAAAGTCAACTCCTCTAAGAAGATCCGAGGGTGATTAATGCAGAATATATGATGCGGACGTAGGTGATTAATGCAGAATATATGATGCGGACATAGGTGATTAATGCTGAATAAGAGAAGTTAATAATACGGACTATCACCAAAGTCCGAATTGGTTAGTAATTAAATGCAAACAAGGTGCGGACAAAGTCAAACAATCAAGCATTTAATAGGAGGATCACCGAAGACCAAGATGCGGACAAAGTCGAGCAATCAAGCATTAAATAAGCGGATCTTTGTCAATCAAGTATTCATTGACGATTGACTGAAAGCATAATAAGTGGATCTTTGTCAATCAAGCATTCATGGACGATTGACTGAATTAAAGATTTGAGGAGCCTGCGTCTAGTATAAAAGGAGACAGTGTATCACACTTGTTCTCACACCTTTTATTCATTGTATTCACATACACACCTAAGAGCTTTTAAGCAAAGGCTTGTGTATTAGTGTTCTAGGCATATTTGTATAGAAGCATCATCTAGCTTCTATACTGAATTTACAGTTGTTAATCTTTTAACAACAGTGAGGATTTTAGACAATTGAAGTTTGTAAATCATCTTTATCTAAAGAAGAGGAAAGCCTATATTGAAAAGGCCTAGTTAGGGCGATAGAGAGTATCGGGCATACTAGTAAGTCCCTCCTTGTAAGTCACCTTTTATATAGTGAAGTTTTCCTTGGGCAGGCTGCCCCCCAGATGTACGTGTGTTGACACGGAACTGGGTTACCAATTCTGGTGTGTGATTTAAATACCTGTCATATATCTGTTATACCTATTGTCTTAACAACTGGAATAACATACGGTGTGAAGAGTAAACTTTCATTTGGTATCAGAGCCAAAGCTCGATATACAGAGTTCACAAAGATCCATACTGTTCACACGACGAGATGACACACTCTAATCAATCACTCAGACCACCAGATCTAAATGGTAGTAACTATAGTTTTTGGAAAAATAAGATGACAATTTTTCTCAAATCACTGGAGAAAAGGACCTGGATGGTGGTTGTAAAAGGATGGGAACCACCCACCAAGGAAGTCAATGGCAGAATTGTGTTAAAAGACGAAGAAGAATGGACCGATCTTGAATCGGATCTGGCGCTGGCAAATAATAGAGCCATGAATGCATTAGGTTCATGTGTGGATGAGAATGTTTATGAACTAATCACCATGGAGACCGTGGCAAAAAATGCTTGGGACATCCTACAGAATACTTATGAAGGAACAACCCAAGTAAAGATAGCTCGTCTACAACAATTGGCATCAACATGGGAATCCATGAAAATGAAAGACGATGAAACCATCAAGGAATATGGATTTCGTGTGACTAAGATTGCCACTGAATGCGCCTCACTTGGAGAACCAATGAGCATGGAAAAGATGGTCAGAAAAGTACTTAGATCTTTGCCAGCTCGATTTGCTGGAAAAGTTCTTGCAATAGGGGAAGCGCAAGACTTGACCACATATAGGCTAGATGTTCTTCTTGGAAATTTGGATACCTATGAGAAGGAACTCAACATTGAAAATGAGGGGAACAAAAGTCTAGCTCTTAAGACAGACTGTAAGGATATTACTCCAAAATCCGAATGCTCAATAGAGAAAAGTCCGGGCCTTACTGAACAGATCGGTATGCTGGTCAAAAACTTTAATAAAACGTTCAAACGTATCAACAAGAAAGGGAACGATGGTTCAGAATATCAAGGGTCCCGAGAGAAAAGGGAAGAAGGATTTTCCAAAGGAAGTGAGAACAAATTCTCAAAGGGAAGTAGCTCGACATACAAAAATGGGAACAAAGGTAAAAGTATCCAATGTCGAGCATGTGAAGGGTTTGGTCACATTCAATCAGAATGTCCCACTTATTTGAGAAGACAACACAAGAACTATTGTACCACGTTCTCTGATGATTCAGATGATGAAGAAGATGATGATGAGGTAATTGCTTTCATCACAATAGCAAATGTACCTGATCAGGAGGAACCAGTTGTTGATAACAACGGGAATGACAGTGATGAAGAAGCAGAAATCACTCGTGAAGAACTGGTGGCTGACTATGAAAAACTTTTTCATAGCTGGACTAAACTAACTGAGGCCTATCTTGCTATCACAACAGAGAAAGGTAAAAGTGATGAAAGGAATAAGGAGTTGGTTCAAGAAAACAATCAGCTTAAGAACAAGGTTGGTGTTCTTAATGGAAGGGTCCAAACCATGGAAAGAGGTATTAAAATGATGAATTCAAGTACAAATCTACTTGATGAAATATTGGAAAATGGAAGATCTCATAAGTGTACCAGTGGGATAGGTTATGGAGAAGATCAAGGATATCATCATAACAAAAGAGACTCTAAACCAAAATGGAGGTGTTATCACTGTGGGAAAAAGGGACACATAGCTCCTTATTGCTACAAGCTGTATGGTAAGGGAGGAAACAGGTATACACAGGGTAACAAAAAGACTTGGAAACCTAAAACAAAAACTATGTGGGTTCCCAAGAAACAGACTGTTGGAAATGTTGTTCTTACCTCTCTGAAAGCTACAACTTGGGAAGGTTGGTATTTTGATAGCGGTTGCTCAAGACACATGACGGGCAATCATAGTTATCTATCAAAGATAAAACCTGTGAAGCAATCACATGTCACATTTGGTGGAGGGGCAAAAGGAACAATCGTTGGAAAAGGTGTACTAAATGTCCCTGGTCTACCACAGTTAGATAATGTGTTGCTAGTAGAAGGTCTAACAGCCAACCTAATTAGCATCAGTCAATTGTGCGATGATGGCATGGATGTACAATTTAGCAAAAGTGCTTGTGAAGTAAGAGACATAGAAAACAATCTGCTCATGAAGGCTGAACGATCCAGTGACAATTGTTACCAATGGCCAACACAGAAGGCTTTAAGCTGTCACACTACTCATGAAGCAGAGTTATGGTACAAAAAATTGGGGCACACTCATTATAGAAATCTCCAGAATTTGGTTCAAAAGGAACTGGTCAGAGGACTACCCAAGCTAAACATTCAAACTATCCAATGTTCTGAATGTCAGATTGGCAAACAGGTGAAAGTGTCTCACCAACAGTTACAACAAGTGGTATCGGATCGACTACTTGAACTGGTACATATGGATCTAATGGGGCCCATGCAGGTGGAAAGTATTGGAAGGAAAAAATATGCCTATGTGATAGTCGATGACTATTCAAGATACACATGGGTAGTATTCCTATGTGAAAAATCTGAGTGTTTTGATGCTTTTTACAAGCTTGCTACTCAGGTTCAAAATGAACAGGAAGTCAAGATCATTCGCATCCGAAGTGATCATGGTAAAGAATTCAAGAATAACAAGTTTGATGACTATTGTATCTGCCAAGGAATTCACCATGAGTTTTCTGCTCCAATCACTCCACAACAAAATGGCATTGTGGAAAGGAAAAATCGAACTCTTCAAGAGATGGCAAGAGTATTATTACATGCGAAGAATGTTCCTTTGAAATTTTGGGCTGAAGCTATCAACACTGCCTGCCATATTCACAATCGAATCGTCCTTCGGCCAGGCACACTGCAAACACAATATGAAATATGGAGGGGGAGAAGAAAGCCGAATGTGCAATATTTCCATATGTTTGGCAGTGAATGTTACATTCTGACTGACCGAGAACATAGGCAGAAGTTTGATGCAAAAGGAGAGAAAGGAAAGTTACTTGTGGCACAAATATATGTTGATGACATCATCTTTGGAGGAATGTCAAACCAGTTGGTAAAACAGTTCATTCAACAAATGGAGTCAGAATTTGAAATGAGCATGGTAGGAGAACTGAAACATTTTCTTGGGTTTCAAATCTATCAAAAGAAAGAAGGAATATACCTGAACCAAGCTAACTACGCCAAGAATATTATTTCAAAATTTGGAATGGACTCCTCTAAAGAGAAAAGGTCTCCTATGGCTACTCACATAAAAGTCACCAAGGATGAAAATGGGAAGAGTGTTGACTCAAGTTTGTATAGGAGTATGATTGGTAGCTTGTTGTACCTCACTGCCAGTAGGCCTGACATCACTCAATCTGTAGGAGTCTGTGCTAGATATCAATCAGATCCTAAAGAAAGTCACTTGTCCTTGGTTAAAAGGATCA
>CM016563.1:21300835-21396992 GCA_003412495.2 Echium plantagineum | reverse complement strand
TTCATTAGGCTATTCGATCAATTAAGTATTGGTAGGTGAAATCGAATGTAAATTCACCTCAAATTATATGACATGTCATAAACCATCACACACACTGTTTCTTTTACATTGTTATTCGTGAACCTAAATTCAGGCGGGATTTATTGATCGTGAGTTCCCACCACCAAATGATAACAAACGAATGCTATTATAACGTAGTACTATGTTTGTTTGTATTTGAATGCACTTTTCTCGAATTGATGAAAAAATAATAACTACCTTTCCATTTTTTATTTTTTGTTTATGTTTTTTTGATCTTCCGAAGCTGAATTTATGGTATGATGATTATATGTGTCCCCTTATTCAACAATAATGAGAGGGAATCATATATTACAAGTCACAACCCATTTTTTAATTTGTTTGTTTACAATCCTTAAGATGAAGATAATTGGTATGCCTCAGAATATATGTTATTATATTGTTAACCAAAATCATTGTTTAGAGTTTACCGTAAAATTATTTCTTCTCATAGATCAAGAGACAAGAGTTGTAGTCCTTGTAATTTACTAAAATATAGTGGAAAGTGAACTCCCACATCGAAATATTGAAGAAAAAGTTTCTAGATATGATATTTTGATATGTTTGCATTGCTACGAAAATTGTTTAAACATGTTTAAGAAATTTAACATTTTAGAGTCGTGATTGTATCGATGGGACGCCCTATTCCTCTATAAGACTAATTATTGCTCCATTATTCGTCCATTTTCCTGTTTAGGAAATTTTAAAATTAGGTCCAGTTTGCAAAATAAAATATTAAAAGAAACATTTGAAGTGGTTAATTTAAAATTTATTTTAAAAAAATTAGATGGGCAAAAAACTTACTCTTGATAATTCAACTATTTAAATGAGTGTGCAACTCAAATTACACAATCGAAAGATCAAATTCTTGTATGGATACTCTTCACAAAAACATAATCCAAATATTACATGTATAGAATAATACTTTACTATATTCCAATAATGTACCTTAGAAAAGTGGCAAGCTAGAGTCAACTAGATTCGTTAAATTAATTTTGCCGACCTTCTCGTTATTGGACAACTAGAAAAACTTGCCAGAAGTTGTAATTATCACGATATAACACTATTTTGGGACCAAATAATTATGTGGGCATGGCATCTTTCTAGTTGGCATAAATATTTTCTAGCATATGCATCACTTTTATTTAATCAATATATATATATATATTCTAATTTTTAACCAATTCAAAAGTCGTACGGTTACTTATTTACAATATAAAAGGCATTATTATTCGTATAATCTCCTCAAGATTTTCTTACCTTGCTTTTCAACTCATTATCAATATCGGGAACCAACAAAGAATTTTTAGCTACTACATTGTTTTTTTAGATTCTACTTTTATTTTTCAAGTCAAACTTGCACAAATGATTATTAGACTACATTTGATAAAATATGTTATCTTTTTAATATCAATAGAACATAAATGCAAAGTAGTCTAATATATTATTTTTTGTATGATTGTGTTTCAGAGATAAGTGTAAATGCAAATTAGCAATAGTCAGATCACTACTTATCGAATGTACACTTAATAGACCTTGATTGAACTTATATGTAAATTAAGTTACAAAGATCATGTACAATAATTTCAATATTCAACACCCTCTTTTTATATTCCAACACTCTACATTATTTCCTCCATCTTTCTCTTAAAAGTTCAACATTCATTTAACTTTACACCCTGCAATGATTTTGTTTAATAAAATTCAACACCTTCTAACTAGTTACCATCTTAATTAAAATTTAATTCTTTTTAGTAACCGAATTAAGTAAACAAAATCTATATTTGTAGGGTACATAATTGATGAATTATTGGTGTAATGGAGTTTTTTTAAAAATAATTTGATATGAAATAATTAACATCAAATAATTAGAATGTGATCAAAATAGAAAAAGTAATCTATGTGGACTCCATTTATCATGTTTCAATACGTTGAATCCTTTGAACGAGTTCGGATTCGGTGCATCAATAATTCGGTGCACCCGGTGCATCAGGTACCCATTTAAAGGTTTTACGTGGGTACTGTACCCACTTTAAACTTCATCATTGGTACTTGTACCCAAATTGTACTATAACAATGGTACAATACCACATATTATTTTGGATTGATAAATATGTGGTATTGTACCATTGTTATAGTACAATTTGGTACAAGTACCAATGATGAAGTTTCAAGTGGGTACAGTACCCACGTGAAACCTTTAAATGGGTACCTGATGCACTGATGCATGGAAGTATTGATGCACCCAATCTTTTCACCCTTTGAACACCCTATTAATCCACATCATTTCAACAATTTTTAAATACTCCATTATAAACATTTAATAGTTGAAACTTATTTTCAACACCTTCATTGTACATGTCTAATAAGATCAATCATATTCGACAAATTCAATGTGACATGGTTCATGTTAGTACTTCGTAGGTTGGAGAAATTGAATGATAAAAAGGAGAAGACAATTTTATAAATTTTTATCAATAGTCACTGTACTATGAAATCCCATCAAATCAACAATCAATCGAATATGAGTAGTGGCCAACAGTGAAAACAAATATTGCAAATCGTATCATATGATATCAATATATCATGTTACATTTGATGCAAATGAAAACTATATATGCATGAGGATGGAAATTGGAAGGTAGCTAGATAATTAGAGGGCAGCTTTTATTTCTCACTCAACAATAAAAGACAGAAAGCAACTTCAACCTGTTTCCATTTGTTTTATTATTCATTCCCTCCATAAAGTTATGCCCACAGAATCTTGCACCAAATCTTTCACTGTTACACAATTAGATACTATATCAAAATTAACTTGCATATGATATAAAGTTCATATATTACTCTATAAACTAAATCTTCACTTTTCATTCTAACACAGGAAAAGGCGAAAACTATTTTCACTAACATATAATTTACGTTCGTATATAGAATTTAGCACATATCCGATATTTTTTTATTCTAAATATATTGAATTATGCGAAATGAACATTGATGGTGCAGAAATAAGGGCCGTGGAAATATACATGCCCCAACATAATTTGATATATAAATCTCTAAGTAATGAGTCGAAATATAATTGGCGATATTAATATTTGTTTATATGAAATATTTATCAATCACTAGAAATATCTAATTACATGTAGCAAGAATAAAATAGAAAAACTACAATAAAGGTACATTTAAATAATATGATGAATGTTCTAATGATAGCCTAGTGGTAAGTAAGTGGCAACATGATAACTGAGACAAACACTCATGTTTCGTGGTTCAAATTTATATAGAGACAATACTTTATTGAAATATTGTAGGGGTTGTTTCTGATTTCGTGTCTCGTTGGTCCTCTCCTCCTACTAGGATACATCTCTCAATTTACAATTCACTTGATCAATAGACCTCTGGCTTAGTGGCTAGATGGGACACATTCTAACTTCCTGTGGATAATAATAATAATAACAGGATTAATGGATGATAATTAATTTGAAATATAGTATTAGGATAAAATGGCAATTAAATAGGATTGGAGGGAGTATTTTTCAATTGACCATCAACTTTATATATATTGCATGAAATGATTCACTCCTTTAACCACTCCAGCCTCAAACTTCATACAAAAAAAATATCAGAAGATATTCTCCATATCACAAAAAAAATGTCAAGCTCTGTTCATATTAAAGAAGCAATCTTGATCACTCCACTAGACCAAACTCCATCAACAATTCTTCCTTTATCTTCATTAGATTCCCAACTATTTCTTCGCTTCACTATCGAATACTTGCTCGTTTATAAACCAGTGCCCGGTTTAAAGAAACCGGGTCTGGTCGAGCGGATCAAATCCGCTCTAGGCCAAGCTTTGGTTCATTATTACCCTCTAGCTGGACGGGTCAGTTCGAGAACTGACTCGCCCGGTCTAGAGGTTTGTTGTGGAGGTCAAGGTGCGTTATTTATTGAAGCGGAAGTTTCGGACCGTACATTGTCCGAAGAGTTTGAGAATACTCCGAGGTTTGGAGCATCTTGGAGGAAGTTCTTGTCTGTCTACGTGGCAGATGTTCTCAAAGGGGCCCCACCTGTTGTCGTTCAGCTGACGTGGCTGTCGGATAATGGTGCCACGTTGTGTGTGGGGTTTAATCATTGTTTAATTGATGGTATTGGGAGTGGAATGTTTTTGAACTCGTTTGCTGAGTTGGCTACAGGGGAATGTGGACTCGGTGGATTGAAGCCAATGCCTGTTTGGGATCGTCATCTAATGAGTCCGAACCAAAAGATTCGGACTCGAGCTAATCTCTCGAGTCACCGGGAATTCAATAGAGTCTCGGATCTGTGTGGGTTCGCTTCTCGGTTTATTCAGGAGGATCTTGAGCCAACCCAGATTATCTTCAATAAGAAAAAATTAAATGAATTAAAGAAGTTGGCCGGATCAACGAGCTGGCTAACCGAGTCTTCATGCACGGTGTTCGAAGTCCTTTCGGCTCATGTTTGGAGGAGCTGGGCTCGAGCTTTAAATTTACCATCAAACCAAATCCTAAAAATGCTCTTTAGTATCAATATCCGTAATCGTGTCAAGCCGAGCCTACCGAATGGTTATTACGGCAATGCATTTGTTCTAGGATGCGCGCAAACAAGCGTCCGCGAGTTGACAGAAAAAGGACTCGGTTACGCGACCGAGTTAGTAAAACGAGCCAAAGAGCGAGTTGACGACGAGCACGTCAGAGAAGTGATCGAATTAGTGAGTTCGAATCAAGTATGTCCCGACTCGGTAGGAGTGTTGATTGTGTCACAATGGTCATGGTTAGGTCTAGATAGGGTTGACTTTGGAATGGGAAATCCTAGTAATGTTGCACCTGTTTGCACTGACAAATATTGCATATTTTCTCCAGTTCCAAATCAACTTGATGCTATTAAAGTCAACGTTGCCATCCCAGCTAGTGGAGTAGACCAGTACTTGTACCTTGTAAGGAATCCTTGCACAGAATGAAGATGAGGAATTTCATTCTGTTTGACTTTTTAAATTGCTTCAATTCAATTTAATTACTAGTTTGGAGTTTCATATACATGCTCAATAGTAATACGGAGTATTAATCTAAAAATATATCGGAATCTAAATGATAATGTCAATTAGAATTCGAGACTTGGTCATTGTAACATATTATTGTAAGGACTGGAACTCGAGACTTGGTCATTGTAACATGTTATTCGAAAAACGTAAATTTAAGTTTGAATGACAGTGCAACATATAAGGGGATAACATAAATTTGTGTTGGTAACTGTTGAATACAAGATTCTTACATAAATATGAACAGCTATATTAGTAATCTCCAGTCTCCAATAACAATATTACCAAACCATATGTGGTTTAGTTAGGAGTGCACTGATTTGGTCTGAAAGCCAAAGGTCCAGCACTATATATAACAGCTTGATAATGAGCCCCCATAATTAGCTTCTCTTCATACCTCAATGGAGCACCATTTAGTCCATAATTGACATTAGTCAACACATTACATTCCTCAAGAGGGGAAGACACTAGTTTCACTTTGCATGTTTGTAGAGGGTGATCGAGTACGGGGTTGGTAATCTTGAAGCCAACTAGTGGTGCGTAAAAGTAGCCGTCGTCATTTGTTTTGAATGGCTTGTAAAAAATAACTCTGTTCCTATGGTCTTTGCATAGGACACTGATCGTGGCTTTGGCTATCGGTTTGGAACCTGTTAGTGACCACATGCCGCGGCTGTCACAGCTTTGGCAATTGACAATGCCTTCTACAACGATTTCGATGTCTTTGGGAGGGAGATGGGCAGTGATTGTAGGGAAGGCTAGTTGGAGTAAGAAGAGTGAGATGAGGATTGCAGATTGAACTTTTGCCATCTTATCTTTTTTTTAATGAGTTTTAGGAAATATTTGTTTGTTTTACTTGTTTAGGATTGTTTATATAGTTAGTTTGGTTGCTAGACGTGAAGTCCACTAAGATGTATTTGAAGAATTTGTATGCCTAAATTGTATTGACGTGAATGCCACCAAGTTGGGTGTTTAGTCGAATTGCATAATATGTTTGTTAAGTTACAATATCATTGTACCTGGTTGTTTACAGATATGAATGATCATGTGAGGTAGGCATATAAACGAATCGAATTATACAATTGATAGAAATATGTAAAGATGCTTTTTCAAACATGGACACACATTTTGTAGACGTGTGAACTAGTCGAATTGGTTTGGCGCATTTTTGGCAATGCTCTAAATGGTACATCAAATTGTTTTCATCCAGTGACTTAGAGGTCCTGGATTCGATTCTCATTGTAAGGGGGCGGTGGGTGGACTTAAAAAAAAGAAATTGTTCTCATCCACTAAACAAGGCTAATCTACTTTTTCCTTGCTTAACACTTTTTTATCGAGCTTATCATACGAAACTTGTCTAGTGTGATTTACCCATCTAACATAATCCCTAGACAATTACGTGAACCCAAGGTCTATCAAGTGTGCATTGAACGAGTAGTGACTTTTGGTCGTATATTCTACTACAATATGATATTAGCATCATTGGTTGGGACTTGGGAGTGACTTGGAGAGCAACTAAACAATTTACTCGTATGAGTTGCTCCTGCTACTATTTTATAAGGCGAATTTACAGATGAGTTTTCTGCAAGCAATTCAGACGTTAGTTATGTACATATTTTCATGGCTAGATTTTGCACACGATTTCTCACAATGAAAAAATCCAAAACAAGGGAATGGCAGATAAAGTCACTCCAACGATCAAAATCGCAAAACTTCAGTTAACTTCTGTAGATAAGATCTCTAGCTCTGCCCACCAAAGAGGCGAAAGTTTCGGGATTGCTCCATCAGGCCCTATCTTGGTGATCTCTCTCAATCTAGCAGTGACTTCCCCGATTAATGGTCTCAACTCGGCGTCTGGATTGACACACGACTTTATCAACTCGTTGAGCTTAGTGAGCTGTTCCTCTTGGAAAGATGCTAAGGTAGGATCAACCGTTTCCCTGAGATCTCGAATGCCTTGCAAATAATCTGACGCCCAATCATCAGGGGAGCCGTTGTCAACAAAGAATGGAAGCTTGCCACTTATTATCTCAAACAATATCACTCCGAAGCTGTAGATATTACTTTGTAAGTTAGCAGCTACCTCGCCTGGGAAGGCAAACTCTGATAGTTTTGCTGCATAGTCTTCAGTGAGATAAATGGCAGATGAGGTCAAGTTCTTGTGGGGTAGTTGAGGAGTCAATTGATGCATGTACTCGAGGCAGTAGGCGGTGCCCATCATAATCCTCATACGCATCTCCCAGTTTAAGTGTTCGGCTTCTCTAACTGAAGGACACAGAATTTCAGAAGAATTAGGACTCTGGAGTACTTGAATGAAAAATTACATTCCTGAAACTAAGAGCACTCATATCAGCTCCCTCATATTTTCCTCTATAATTCACTCGTAACCGCCATTTTCTTATTTTTGGCACTAGCATTTTATGTTTGTACTTTAGCAGCTTCCTTATTATTCACCAAACATTAAAACTAATATTTCAAATATATAAATATTTTTAAAATTTTCAACAACTATATCTTTTAAAGCGCGTATGTGACTCAAATAACTTACCAATAAATCGTAAATTTTCTCATAAGATGTCAATAAATTTTTGTAAGGTAATTCTTTTATTTTAAATTTAAAAGTAATTTTTAATCTATTTTGTAGTTCAATAACTTCAATACTATTACTTACTTGAAAACACAACTTGCATTTCAACCTTTGAATAAAAAATAAATTGATTTAATTGAAATCATTAGCAAAGAAAATGGCGGCAGAATTTTGGAGAGATCGAAAATAGAGGGAAGTGAGGAGATTTTTTGAGGGAAGAAGAGAAAATTGTGGTAACTGCAATATTGGTACTGGTGAATATTTGTACCATTCATTGGTGTGTGAAAAAAAATTGTGGGCCCAAGTTATTTTAGGGGAGTTGATGTAGTACTATTTTTTTGTATTCTTAGTTTTTCAAGCCCAAAAATAACTTTTGAGGGAGCTGATGTGAGTGCTAAAAGGTGTAACAAAAACAAATGAAAGCATAACACACAAACATGCATATATACTATTAATACAGCAAATTTTCAGTCAATTGGCTATATGATTTTCTTGCAGAAGAAGGCTGAGAGATCCAGGAAACTCACTGTGCAGGTGCTCAAAGAGAGTTCCATTAGGAGCATATTCGAAGACGATCATTCTTGTGAAAGGAGTCTCTTCCTCGCAATAACCAAGGAGGTTCACAAAGTTCTTGTGGTTCAGTTTTGATAATGTTTCTATCTGATAACCATCCGAAATTACAGATATCAAACAAAATGTGGGCAGTAAAATCATCAGATTTATAGCTGAAATAAGTGCAAAGCTATTTAAGTTCTGAAAACAAGCAAAGAGAGTGCTTAAATATTTTATCTGCTTATGATGTGTACAACAAATAACAAGCCTTGAAAACGTTTACTTATATTTTCACTAACCTAGGTACCGCGTTGTAGTTATCTTAAACTTAAGAACAATTTCACGTAAGCGGGCATACCTTTTTTCTAAACTGAGTTTCACAATTCTTTGACCAATCTTTTGCAGATTCCACTGCAAACGATACTACTGCTATTTCAACTCCGCTAGACAAGGTACCCTTATATAAATTCCCAACTGACAAAGCACCAATTACGTTGCTGAAACCTTCACAAGCTGCCTCAATCTCTGATCTTTTCAAGCTTGGAACTCCTGGAATGCAGTTAGTTTAGCTAGTGGTCTATTTTTCATCAAGAATTAGCAAAGAAAATAAATAATGAAAAACAATATAGAAAGGTATAGTTCCAATAGTAATTGTTACAGTGCTCTCTAGTGTGAATAAACTAGTTAGAAAAAAAGTACTACCAGTCACAAAGGCTTTCTGCAGCTGTCCACTTAATCCAGTCACCCACGGTTTGACAGCAGCAACCTTCTTTCTTTGTACAACCAATATTAGAATGATTAAGATAAGTAATGGACCACCTATGGCAGCAGACAAAATTACTGCTAGATGAGGACTTGATGAAGCATTCCTTGTAGGAGAAAGAAGTGGTGGTGAAGGTGAGGGTGATGGAGAAAGCGGTGGCGGTGAGGGTTCAGGTGATGGAGAAAAGGATGACAAAGGTGGTAAAGGTAGGGAGGATGATGGGACTGGGGGTGGAGGAGGAGGAGGGGGAGGTGAAGGATCTAGTATACGATCCAGTGGGGGTGATGGCGAAAGACGGGGACGGGGAAAGAATAATTTTTGTTGATAGATGAAAGGTGATTCCACTTGTAGCAACTTCCTAGGAGCCACTCCTTCAATTTGTTCACCAGATCTAGAAAATAAAGCTACTTTTGTTAATTTTAAGACAATCACCACTTATGAAATCAGAATAAAAAACATATAGCTTATTATTATGAAGAAGAAGAAAAACATAAGAATACTATTGTAAACTAAAAAACACGTAAACTTGAACAATTAAACATTTTAGTAGCAAAAATCTAACATAGTAACCACAAAATGGGGTCATATTGACAAATCTCTCATGGCCACAATAGTTACTAATTGTGGCAAATCTTTAATTGTTAGATTTTTATGCTTAAACAGAAAAGGGCTTAAGTTCAGAATGTCAATTAGAATTAATTCGTTAAACTTTTCCATTGAGCTACGAGGCAGTTCTTCATTTATAAGGCCGAGCTCTTTCCCTGAGATGATTGCACAGTTTCTGGCACTGTGGGATCTCTCAGTTAGGTGAGATTTGGCAAGAACATGTCTCAATCTCATAATCTTCACGTTTCATCCCTATAATCAACTCAAGAAACCAATAGTTACAAAAAAATCATATCAGGAGCGGTGTACCTTGAAGAAATACGTGTCAGAGTAGATAATTGGTCTTCAACCCCTTGAGTCTTTAACACCATTTGAAGTTGGGTTGTTTCAGAAAGTTTTGTGTTTTCATGTAACCTGCATCAAATAAATAAATAAATTATAACCACAAAAATGCTTCATACTAAACAATGCTGTTATCTTATTAACTCACATTATCTTCAGTGATGCTTTGTTCTCCATATCCACAGGAAGTGGTCCGGTGAAGTTATTATATCTCAAATCCAGCACCTTCAGTTCTTTTAGATTAGAAAGCTTGTCGGGTATTGTACCAGATAAAGAGTTGTTTCGTAGACTTCTGCAAATTACAACATGATTAAGAAGCCGTGCGCTCGTATAATGAAAAGGATTAAACTACAACGAAACATTGACTATTCAAGTTTTTATGACTGACTTGCATAGACACAGCTAAGTAAAGAATTTACTAAATGTTAATCAGGAGATTAGTTAAATTCAGGTATTCTTACATAAACTCGATGTGAACTAGATTGGCAAGATCAGGAGCAAGAGTTCCTTTGAGACACAGATCTTTCAACTCCCTGCAAGATGGCATTCGTTATTTTCTCTACGAAAAAGCATTTATAGGATTCAGAAAAGGAAATATCAATCTTCAATTATCCCACCCCCTCCCTCTCCACGCGCATGCCAAACTCTTATATATACTGTAAAAAAAATGAAAGATATACTTACAACACAACAACATTTCCATTTGAGCATCCCACTCCAAACCAAGAACATGGATTTACTTGATCAGCATCATTGTTCCAGCTTGATAAAGCCCCAAAAGGATCATTCGTTACCCTCTCCTTAAATCTCAACAGAGCAACTCCTAAACAATAAAAAACAATGACAACTTTATTCCAATTAAAGAATCCCCCCCCCCCCCCAATAATGAAGAACATTCTCAATTGAACATCACAAAAAGGCTCAAAGATGAAGTCTTCTTAGTAGCGTCCACAGTAAAACCAGTTCGTTAGAGATGGATAAAACCTAAAATCACATAAACAACCTCGTATAGTTTGACATATGGATAAAATCATATAAACAACCTCGTATAATTTGACATATTCAATGCGCGACAAATCCTAATTCGATAATCCATACCTTCATCATTGAGACACCAGCAAAAGCTCAAGTCTTGATACACCAAACAAAGAAAAAGGGGCAATAACACAAATCCATGATCTTTAAATCTCCAAAATAGGAGCATATTACCACAAATAAAAACCAACTAACTCAAAATGAATCACCTTTTAACTTCAACCTCTAACTAACTATTAAACTACTGAAACATTAAGGTTGACTAAAGAAATCATTATGGGTTGACTAAATGTGGATAAACAAGAAACAGGGGTACAAAGAAGATGAGGAGAAGAGTATGTTTGTTTGGTAAGCTGAATTAGAGTAATTGAAAAATGAGTGTTTTGTTTAGAAAAACGCGTAGTGTTCATAAAATGGACCATTTATTACACGTAACTTAATTTCATTTTGGTTGTTGGAATTATTTATTACTACTAGGAGTATATATAATCAGAAAAATGAGTGTTATGTTCATGGTTTTATTATTCTTGTGTTTGCGCCGGCTAATGGAAAAGATTTGGGGAAATTTTAATTGATTGAATAATTACCTTGTGGTAGAATTTTAATTTCAATATTTCGATGGTTAATTCAAAATAATTTATAGAATTAGTACAGTACGTCCATTATAGGAAATTGTTTGAATTGAAAGACTTATTTCAATATGATAGATTGTTTAGGCATGATTGACATCTTTAAATTATTTATCATTAGGTGATAATGTTGGTTATCTTATAATTATTGTAGATTGATAGCGATTTTACTCTTATTATACTAACAAAGTACTTTTAATATACGGAATCTCTTAAATGCACAAAGTACTTGTAAGCTATGGAATATAGTTTTTATCTTTTCTTAATTTTATAATTGTAAGCCAATTTTCTTCAAACACATGTTTTTGTCTATTAATATTAATTAATACTAATTGTAGTTTTTATGTCGGGATTTGGGCCTTATATTTATGGTGGCTGCATAGAGTTTAGAGGTTTACATACAATTCTAATGTATTTTGATACCAACACAATTAAGTTAAGCAATTGTATGATCTTTGACCGAATAATTCTATGGTTTTTTTTAAATATGCCTTTAGGATACAGATTAAGAAGCTAATAAGGAGTATTTTTAAACAATTGCATGAGTTAAATGATTCATAATAAATTTTTCCCAACCAAACATGTAGTTTAGAAAAGTAAGCTAACTTTGGAGGACCTTTAATGAGGATTTTACATGGGAAAGAGTTGAATTGAGTAATTATCGAGCAAGTAGAGAGTGGACAACTACTAGTGGGACCAATCGTGGGTTGAGACTTGAGAATAAGAAACACTCCCTATATGGCTATATATTATAGAGTTTGAGATTTGACAAAATATGGATGAGTTAGGCATAACATTTTATAGTTATTGGCAACATGCCAACATGGAAGCTGACGGCGATTGAAAGTTGGATGGGACCATATGATGGCGGCTCTTCTCCAATAATATGCTTACTGCTAACATGGCAGAAGAAGTAGGGCAACCATATTTCACATTCATACAATAACATGCATGTCTTCTTTTATTTGTCGGTTGTCTATACATCACCCACCTGTCCAATCTCCCCCACCTCATCTCACTTTCATTTACTCTTCTCCATTTTTATTTTAACCCTATTATTATAAGATATTTTTTCGATTTTTTTAATTTTATGTTTTTTTTTTTTTAAAATTATGTTTTTTGATAGATTGTCTCTAAACTATCAAATTATTTTGTTTGAGTCCATGAACTCTTTATCTTTTGTGAGATGCCCTTATGCTGCTTTTATCAATTTTAAGAAATCAAACAAAAGGTTGCTCTCACACCACATGCTTTGAGCAAACTAGCCCTTCTCTTGGCAGGATAGTGTACCCAAACTGTCATTTCATTCGAGGCGGGATTGGAGGATGAAGTCTCGAACATCATTTCTCGCAGCCTTCAGATAATCGTCAGATTTTCAAAGCCGACAGACTTTCACGCCCCGACCCGTAGATGCGGGGTCCACTGAGCAAAGGAGTAAGCAAAAGTTACATATTTTAGACTCCATCTTCACGAAAGTATTTAAGGAAAGGCTAACCGTCTTTAACGCTGCTTTTTAGGTATTCCCCAATAGAAAGTCGAACCCTCTTACGTTAACCTATCTTCTTGGCAGTAAAATCCTATAACCTCCTATGTATCGTGCTCTTGAGGTCCCCTTGGGATGATATGGACGGTTGTTGGAAGTGAAAGGGGTAAACTCCTACTCGGATAGGATAAGATTGTGGGTGCTGAACCCTTCAGGTATCATGTTTCGGCCGAGTTTTGCCGTACCCCGGCACAGAAACCATTACACACACTCAAATAGTGTTTTTTAATCAACTAAATGATTATTGTGCCCTGGCTGAAACTTCCTAAAACACTACACTTATAAATAGGGGGACAAAATAGTCATTTCACTTCTCAAAAAACATTATTTTGCACTGTATTGGTGTATCTAGGCAAGTAAACGAGCCGAACCCCATCGAATATCGGGAGGGTTCGAGCTCGGCTCGCTCATGTCATGACCTCGGCTCGGGTGGCTCGATTCGGCCGAACCTCAAAAAGAAAGGCTTGGCCCGAGTTCTAGGGGCATTTTTTTCATCACTGTTCGGCTCGAATTCGGCTTGGTCGAACCAAATCGTTCGAGTAATTCGATTCGTAGGTGATAAAATAATTAAAATTGTACCAAATATGTTAGATCTACTACAATTAACACTAAAATCTAAGCTTCACCATAAGTTATCGGCGTTGTTGGCGGCGGCAGGATGGGAGGTGTCGAGTCCGGATTCGGTGCATCAATAATTCGGTGCACCCGGTGCATCAAGTACCCATTTAAAGGTTTTACGTGGGTACTGTACCCACTTGAAACTTCATCATTGGTACTTGTACCCAAATTGTACTATAACAATGGTACAATACCACATATTTATTTTGGATTGATAAATATGTGGTATTGTACCATTGTTATAGTACAATTTGGGTACAAGTACCAATGATGAAGTTTCAAGTGGGTACAGTACCCACGTAAAACCTTTAAATGGGTACTTGATGCACCGGGAGCACCGAAGTATTGATGCACCGAATCTTTTCACGAGGTGTCGACCAGTGGACTCGAGTCATGAGTCGAGCTTTTTCGAACCGAATATTCGAATCGAATCGAGCTCTCGTGTTCATTTACAGGCCTAGACTGTGTACAACAGATCAGCTCCGGCCCTCGCCAGAAAGAAAAGGTTTCACACGAGCTCTGTTCTGCAGCGTGATGTCATCCCTCCCCTCCCAACCACCACAAAATCCAGCGATCACCGCCTCTCTACTCAAACCAGCCGCGCGACCCTCAACCATCACCATCCCCGTCGATTGTGTCTAACCTCCATCTCCCCAACACCTCCCTGAAATCTCAACCCCGCTCTGCCAAGTATTGTCCTTTTCTCTGTGCTCTACTCTGTTCGGTGGTTGTCGGAGATGATGGAGAAGATAGTGTTGAGGTGCTGTCGGTGGAGGACTACATTCTACATAGATCTATTGTTCGTGCGTATAAGGGAGAAGAAGGGTTGGGGACCTGAGACTATCTGATTCTCAAACATTCAATTGAATTTCTAAATGTTTTCTATATTGATATCAAACATTACAAGTCTATTCAAACAAGACTCTATCGGGTGTCTCTAAGCTTCGATGGTCTCTTTGCTCATTTCATTTTGCAAAACCATCAGTTTTTCTAACCCGATTACACATGAAAAAGTACAAGAAAGAACAACTATTTCCCAATGTAGGAAAATTCACACAACTATATAAATGGACTCTTACATAAAATTGACCCTAGAATTTATCTTGATTATGTCTCATGTAAAGGTGTTTGATGATCATCAATCAGCAAATAGGCAAATCATTTGGTGGAGCCTCTAATGTTTGTAATTCCCCAACTCCATTGTCTACAATAAATGCCATGGCCAGACCCCATCCTATATGAACATCCAAGTGACAATGCATAATCCAAACCCCTGTAACACAATATTGGAAAACATTGTCACACACTTCCAGTCGATCGAGTAAACGTAAACGTCAATTGAATTAGATTGAAGGTTGTATTCAAGATTCTTTTTTAAATGTTATCGACCTCAACTTTAGTACTCTGTCTATTTTTGTAGCTTGTCAATAATCGAATTGGCACGAAAGTTAGAATAAAATAATACAGTATTATATTTGTACCTGGATTATCAGCAACGAATCTGATAACAGACCATCCATTAACAGGCACACTAGCTGTATTTCTCATAGGAGGATCAACAAGGTTGAACTTTGAGGAATCTTTCTTTGGATCAAAGTTTCCAAATCCTTCAGCAAGAATGTAGAAGTCATACCCATGAAGATGAATTGGATGATTTTCACCAGTAAAAATACTAGTCCCCTGCAATACAATCTGCACTCTAGACCCGAATTTCAGGTTGTAAACTTTAGTCCCCTTCAAAGGCTGCCAAAGTGCACGGCTCACATTTCCAGTGTAGTCGAATTTGACAGGCGGTGCAACGGGAAAGTCCGCTGTGAAAACTCCAGGTAACCCTTTGTGGTGTGCTTGGAGCAGGGAGAAATTCGAAGGTAGAACAAATGATACATTGTTCATGCTAGCAGCAAATCGTGTTCCGTTAGGGCCCTGGCATGTGTTGTTACTAGCACCAGGAGGGCAGTTTTGCAGTCCAAGTCCAACTGTGACAAACAGATTCTCGTCGATATCAGTTGGGACTTCAACTTTTCTTGGACTTCTGAAGCTGGTAGTGAAAGCAGAGGCTGTGGCTGTGTCATTATAAGCTGGTAAACTCGGCATGATGGGCTTTGACGACAGGCATTTAGCTTGGCAAGGTGTGGATTTGTATTCAAGAATTGCTGTTGTGGTTGTGTTGTCGAATGTGGCGCCTTGAGCGCTTGCGTAAGCACGCGCCGCCATGT
This sequence comes from Echium plantagineum, assembly GCA_003412495.2. Lineage (NCBI taxonomy): Eukaryota > Viridiplantae > Streptophyta > Magnoliopsida > Boraginales > Boraginaceae > Echium > Echium plantagineum. The sequence goes on along the minus strand of CM016563.1, from coordinate 21,380,994 downwards.
AGTATCGTGCGGGTGGCTGATCGGCTGTGATGAGGACGTCGGTGGTTTGGCCGGGACCCAACATGATGACTGAAGTTGTGAAGGGTTTAACATAAGATGCATCGGCTCCGACTACTGTGAACTTGTGGTTTGCAACTGTGAAGAAAAGTTGTTGGTTGAGTGCTGCGTTGATGACTCTAAGAAGCATTGTTTCACCAGAGCCTACTGGGACTAGAGTTGTGTCTGCATCAACAATAAAAAAAATTTGAGTTACTAGTACTATTTGTTGTTTGTTGTCTCAATTTGACTTTTATATTGTTATAACTTCATTGTAAAAAATGTTACAAAACAAATCTAAGGGACCCGCTATTATCAGCATTGTTTATTAAATTGACACGTGTCCTTTTGTCAGGAATCGAGACATATATTGCGACAGATGATCTCAAACGATATTTAAAAGTCTCGGAAGCAAACCTTTGGTAGAACAGTTGAAGAGATCACCAGGTTGGCCATTGATTGTGAAAGCGTCGGAGTTGTTTGGAGCACCTCCACTTCGTGTTGCTTCTCTAATGACATCCATAGGATTCGCGTTCCACCATTCCCCTGAAATAATTAGAATCAACATTTTGTTTGTTGAAATTATTCTTTTAACTTAATATCAATCTGTTGTATGTTATCTCTGCAGAGATGAGTTGTTACCTAGAAGAATTGGGGTCTCTCGCTTTGGCTTGGTGAACGGGTATGAGTCTCCTTCTTTTGGGCGAATAACAAGAGCACCATAAACAGTTGCTCGAAGCCATGAACTATGTGCATGCCACCATAACGTCCCTTCTTGCCCTTGAATCCTGAAACGATAAGTATAGCTCCCGCCTGGCCTAATCGGGCACTGGGTGATGAATTCTGGTCCATCTGCCCAAGCTGTCCTCATTTGTCGAACGCCATGCCTAAGGAAATTTACATGACTGTTAGAATCATGCCAGAGATGCATTACTGATATACGAAGTAGCCTACGTACCAGTGAATGGTGACATTATATTGAGCTTTGTTCACCACGTTGATCACGAGAGTGTCGCCATTGTTCACTTCCAAATTTGGCCCTGGAAATTGACCATTTACTGTGATCACATTTTGTGTTTTGCATAATCTCTTCACTTTAGCTGCTTGAATCTGTATGACAGAACATATTTGTAAATTACTAATCACCCCTTATGTATAAACTACTAGTAGAAAAAAAAAAGTTATGCTTACAACAAAATCATGATGATGAGTTTTGGCATCTGCCATGCAAATCCCATCTGCAAGAACAAGTGATAAAACAAATAGGATGCACGAACACGAAAGGAGAGCGCCAATGCGATTGAAAACCGACGCCATTTCCGCTCTGTTAAACTGTGTACTAAAAGGATAATGTAGTTGTGTTGGAGGTTTGTTTGTGAGTGAGTGAAGCTAGGAATGACTAATGCTTATATAGAAGAAGAATAAGGAAGAGAGGGTTGTTTTAAAGTTGGCAAATATTGATTCAAAAAAGATGGTCAGAATTAGAGAGCCTTAATTAGTTCAACCTTACAGGAGTTGGTGCACCCACCTGTGTTTGATGAAAACAAATTCACTGATGCTTGTTTTACAAGTATATTTACCTTCATGGTTAAATAATAATTCGATAATAAAACACCATTTTATAAGTAGATGGTAAGGTGACCCTCATGATCGTTGATTTACTTGGGTGTTGAATCAAACGAGTACAACGTAGTTTGTAATGGGAGATCGCAACCGTTACTCGTGGATAGTGAATGCATTGTCTTGATGTGGATGTTCTTTACCGTTTGGTGAAGTTTATGAGAGTTTCAATAGTACAACTGTACAAGTAAAGTGGAAAATGTCAACTCAATTTCCTTACGAGTCTAGAAGATGTATGGAAATTTATTCACACTTACTTTTGTTTTATTGTGTTGTAATAATCTATTCATTTTATTTTTAGTTAATGAAGTAGTTCAGTTTTTCTTGACTAATAATAAAATATAAGACACAAAAAAATTCATACTTTCACATGAATGTTTTATGTATATATATTTTTTGAATACATCATTGTTATATCTTTCAAAATGTCCATTAGTTTAGTGGCAATCAAATTACACTTAATTATATCTGGAATTTGTTAATAAAAAAAGTTAACTAGCTCATTTAAAATTAAGAAAATGTCACGTATCAGAGTAATATAAAAAAGTTATGAAGGAGGTGCGAAAACAACTTAAACAAATTGTATTAGTTTAGGTAGTTAAAAGTCGACTACTTGAAGTGGACATTAATAAAAAGAAATTGAATAATCCAATACGCAACAAGAAATTGGAACACATAATCATTTATCCAGTTCGCTTGTGTTTTGCATGGATTATGGGTGAACGAACCAATTGGACAACCTTATAATAACTGGAAGGTGTATTAATTAAGATTACAAAATTTATTAATTTTTAGCAGTTGAAAATAAATTGTAAGATTTTTAGAGATGGATGTATATATGTAGTTTAAAACCTTTAATTGACACCGATCTAATGATGTCAACTTTTCTTAATATTGATTTAAGATTTGTCATTGTTTACGAGCATAAGGTGTTTAATCACTTTAATCCTCACATATGATTAATATTATGGTGGTGGTATGTAACCGAAGCTTTCAACTAATAAGTCTTGATTCAATTCTTGTTGGAGATAATTAGTATCATATTTCAAATTTAAAGACATAACCATTTAATCGCTTTAGTTAGCTTAGCTATCGGGTAGAATACTTCTAAATTATAATGATAATGTTTTTGGTTGGAGTCTTTGTAATAACAAATGAACCAAAATTAAAAAAGATTAATCCAAGGTCAACAATTTGAATGTTAAACATTTGGTGGAGTTAGTTACTTACCTTTCTTGAATCATGAGGATGGAAAAAGATTAATAAGATGTCGTTAAAAATCGTTGAAATTAGTGAGCGATATTGATATTGCACCTGCTGTGTTGCTGGTCAAAAAATGATGATATTGTGTTGCTTGATTTACCATCTTGTTGATTGTGTGAATATATTTATATTAATTAGTATGTTTTGTTTTCTTCAAAATTCATTTTCATTGGTTGTTAGAAGTAGTTATGAAAATATTATGACAACTTTGACAATTATTATAATTTCACTTTTTGCTTACAAACAACAAAACACTAACTAAAATGTCCACAATTAATAATGATATATGAAACCTTACTTCACTCTATAGAGTTTCACAATTAGTAAGTCAACTCTCTTTCATGAACTGCATAGAGAAAAAGTAATGTTCATTTTTAGTACAAAACCATGTCTCGTTATAATTTTGTGAATTACTCATGAAACTTGTATAATTTGTCAATTTCTTGAGATCTTTCATCGACAAGAGAAGGAAATTCAAAAGGAATTCGAATTTTTGGCGCCATAGTTCGGCAATTGATACAATTAACATGGTGGTGTGTCTACGAATATTAAAAACTGAAAAGAATCATGAAACTGGGAAACTGAGTTCAAATGAAATTCGGGCACTCTTTCTGTTGATAAATCGACAAGGCACACTCTTACCTACGTATACTACAACCAATAAAATAGAGAAAAACAAAAGAATTTAAGAATGAAAGAATATTGGAACTTATAAAGTTTATGCCAACAGTTCTGCCTTCCACACATCAATCAGTTGCAGAAGGGGCTGCGGTGAAACCTTCATCTCCAGAACTGGCTGCTGTTTCTGGCCTTATTTCCTCCAGTTGCTGCAGAACCTGATGCAGTTCTGGCCTGGCAGATGGAGATGGATCAACACAGTGCAGAGCTAGTTTCAATGTGTTCAACAATTCGTCGCCAATGACTGATGCATCTCTCATTAATTCCAAATCGAAAACCTCATTGGTCCATTCTTCTTTCACAATTGAGGCAACCCACTGAGGCAGATCGACACCATTCATTGCTTCGCCTGGTGACTTCCCGGTAAGAAGTTCCAGAATAATGACACCAAGGCTGTAAACATCAGTCTTTGAGTTGGCCTTCTTGAGCTTTGAAAGCTCAGGAGCACGATAGCCTAATGCTCCTGCAGTGGCAATCACATTTGAATTTGCAGCAGTCGTCATCAGACGTGAAAGGCCGTAATCTGTGATCTTTGGGTTGGTTTGTTCATCAAGCAGAATATTGCTTGAAGTGAGATTTCCGTGAATCATGTTCTGCTCTGTGTGAAGATGTAGCAAGCCTCCTGTTGCACCTTTTATTATCTTCATCCTTGTCGACCAATCAATTGGTGTATCAGGACTACGAGCTGCCAAGAATCACAACTAAGATTAGTTGCCTTATGATTAAAAACAAAATTGTGAACTCATTCCTTGAGGAGAACTATTATCCACATTCTATGGAGTTAAATATTTTATGTTCTCTGGCTTATGGATATGACGAAATATACCGATATGACCTATTACAGTACCTACGCTTCTTTTCAATTGTAAACAAGTAGAATGTGTTTGCATTTCATTCTTGGGTCAAGTCATAAACAACTTCCTGGTTTGTACAAGGGGTATGGTTGTGCGCTACAAGAACCCCCCTTACTCCACTTAGGCGGGAGACTCTGTAAAGGCATTGGGGCGTGTTAATGTGAAATTGATGTATGTTAATAGAGAAGAACCGACTTACCATGAAGGAATGTTGAAAGACTTCCCTTGGGCAAATAGTCAAAAACCAGAAGCTTTTCTCCTTTAGGACCTAGGTAATAAGCCCTCATGGCTAGAAGGTTTGGATGCCTGATTTTCCCAAGAACATTAGCCTCAGCTTCAAATTCTTTCTGCCCTTTTGTTATCTTCTCTCTCAACCTCTTTACAGCAACTTGATTGCCATCCTCAAATGAGGCTTTGTACACTGTCCCGTATGTGCTTTTGCCCATTATCTCTGCAGTAGCACATAGAAGATCATCTGCAGTGAAGACCATAGGTCCATCGAAGTGAACAAGCTTCCCCCCGGTCTCCCCAGCTGCTTCTGCTTCACCAGCAGCGGGCAGAGCACCCTTTTCGGCCTTAGCAACAGCACCGGCTTTTCCAGCCTCAGCACCGCCTTTCGATGATTTGGCTGAAGCCTTCTTTCTGATCAAGCAACAGCAGAGAATACAGCATACTATAAGCAAAACTATAACTAAACATCCAGCTGCTATGAGGAAAATATCCTTTGTACTCAGTTTATTATGCTTCTCTTTCAAAATCTCGTCTGATGGAGACGAAGGGCCACCAGGGGCGGGCGCAATAGAGCATGGTATTGTAGCACTAAACCCACAGAGCTGAAGATTACCAACAAATGCACTTGAATTGAACTTTTGGGCAAGCCTAGAAGGAACAGGTCCAGAGAGGTTGTTGTATGAAACATTAAAGGAAGCAAGAGTTGTCATACCTCCAAGGGAATCTGGAATTACTCCACCTAGATCATTATATGACAAATCGAGGAATTCCAGCGTCGAAATGTTCCCAATGGTAGCTGGTATAGGGCCACTAATGTTGTTACTCCTTAAGTTGAGAACAGTGAGATTCTTAAGGTTCTGGATGGACTCAGGTATTCTATCATCAATATGATTATTCTCCAAGTTCAACACACTAAGAGATGTTAAATTAGACAAACTATTTGGTAAACTCCCATTAATACCATTGAATGACAAATCAAGATAAATAATTGAGTGTGACTGAGTAAGACTAATGGGAATTGGACCAGACAACAAATTATGACTGACATTAAACCTTATCAACTTAGTAGAGTTAGCAATATTATGCGGTATAGTCCCCGAAAGTGAATTATTACCAAGATCAATTGTCTGGAGACTAGGACAAGAACCAAGTGAAAGAGGAATCGAACCGAAGAATCTATTATTGAATAGCTGAAGACCTCTGAGATCCCTAAGATACCCCAATGAAGCTGGAATTTCACCTTCAATGAAATTATCATGGAGACTAAGCTTTCTAAGAGCCTGAAACTGACCAATTTTTTCACTTAGTCTTCCACTTAACCCTCTCCATGGAAGCTGGATTACAATAACTTGGCCTTGAGCACATTTAATACCAACCCAACTACCAGAACAAGCACCATTTCCAGTATCATTCCAGCTATTCAAGAACCCATTTGGATCAACAAAATCATGCTTCAATGCTTGAAGACCTTCATAGTCTCCTTTAGTGATAACTATACCATCATATCCACTGCTTGAAGCAGGTTTAATGGAGCAAATTAGCAAGAAAATGAAAAAAGACTCAATTTTTCCAATCTTGCTGGAAGTTTGATGCAACCCATTTTGAGTTTTAAGTGAAAAATTGAATCTTTTTAGTGAATGTGAACAAGTACAAATATGGAAAACCATGACCCAAGACCCAACAAGCTAAAACAATGACATACAAATGAAATGTTGGAAAAACAAAAACTATGAATAAAGATTGGAACTCTTTTGTTGTTTGATTTGGTTTTTCTCCCCCCCTCTTAACTTCACCTGTGTAATTTAGAGCTAGTATGGAGAAAATAGGTAGCTAGATCCTAGGAAGAAGTAGACTGTTTGAAGTGAGTACAATGGGATGTCAAGAATTTGTAGTGAGGATTTGTAATGCTCCAAATCGGAAAAATGACTATTTTGTCCCTAATTGAAATTTCCTTCTAAACAATACTCCCTCCCGATTACTTAATTGTCATCCTAGCTATATTCACGTTCAATCACATCTTACATATATATCTCTAATCTATAAATTCAATGATAATTTAATGAGCGCAATTGTATTAGTATTAAAGCTTTTATTATATATTTATCATACATAGATGCTTATAAAGAAAAGTATTCATTAATATTCTCAAAGTGATAAATATTTTAAATAACTTTTTTGTTAGAACGACAATTAGAAAATAAATCAAGGCAGTATTACCCTTGAATATTTTTGGGATATCAAGGGTAAAATAGTAATTTAATTGCAAAACACTATAGCATCTCGTGGAGGGGTAGATGGAGAAAACAGAATAAATGCAAGAAAAAAATCTATGGTTTTGGAGGTATTCAGAAAATTGTCAGGTGCCAAGTAGATTAAGAGTGGGTTATACAGTTTTGCCTGAAATGACAACTAACGGCTAGTTTTGATAAATAAATCTGTACATATGGAGACATTATATTAATAATAATGTTAACAGTATTTTATAATTGAAGGACAAATTTGTCTGGACCCTGGAACATGGAAACTGGTTTAATACTGTAGTATTTTGCGAACCCCACTCCTTACAACGGCCTTCTTTTACATGCGGGTCCGATTGGCACAAGGTAGACTGCACTTGTCCTAATATTAGGTTTAGAAACGGCAAGATTAAATAACTCACAGATAAACGGTAAGGGTATAAATGTAATTTAACATAAAAAGAAAGTAAGTTATAATGAGTGTAAAAATCAAAGCCCTTTTTACATATGGACAAATGACAACTATGTTTGTAATAAGAGCGTTGTCATAGCTTGGAGTCTCCTACGATATAGTCTAGTGGTAAAGACACTAACAAATTGGATCACAAAGAAGTTAGTTCAAATTTCAAGAGGCACGGTGGAAGGTTTTATTGTAATTGAGCTCCTTTTATGGATCATGCATTTGATAACTCAAGCCTAGGTCATTATGCTTCAACAATTGTCGGAACGAGGTGTAACAATTATCGGGACGAGGTCTAGGTGTAACTACTTTTTGGAACCCCAAAGAGACCTATAGTACTACTAACAACATTGAACTAAATTTGGTATCTTTAAGTTTGTTGTGGCTTTGAGTTTTGGTTGTGATAATTCGATTAATTACTTCGACGAATTCGGACAGCTCGGTTGAGTTTTCTCCTAGATCATGTTATAGCCAATGTACGATAGAGTGATAATTTTTGAATTCGACTTCTGGCATTGCAAGGACTCAAATGCGGCAATGCATTGAAACATGATCATATAATGATTCGTCATAGTTAGCACTCGTCCTGAGTGCTAGCATCAAATGGAGGATGGTTACAAAGTGTAAAGACTAGGAGGAACAACTCGTCCTGAGTGCAATAAAATCTGCAATCTATCTGCATAACTGCATTTCTGATTCAACATAAATGCACAATAAATCAACCAACACCCACTGAATACATCAAATCCATAAAAAGATTTGCAATGAGGTTAATATTCTTCCACATCTGCCATATTCCCATCGCAAGAAATATACAGAAAATAATTCAAGCATTCACAATTTCACATCATACATAGCCTAGACATTAGTCGATGGATTTACCTTAATCTACTTCCGTTGATGCACTACAGTAACAGTAGGCCGGGTATGAATGCTTGAAGAAACTTCCACTAATCGTTTCATACCAAAATATTCTCTCATTCATGTACCAGTATCACTTTCTAGTATTCGAATCACGTCACCACAGAGGCACAGATTGTTCATAGACTGAGTACGAATGCTTGAAATAACTTCCAATAACCACTATCACTTCCTAACATTAAAATCATATCACCGAAGAGTATCGATATGCCTGAATATAAATGGTTGAAAGATCATGTCAACCTTCTCTCTTTGAGTTGATGGATTCATTTAACAAGCCAACCAACTTTCAGCAAATGCATGATTAAATATGACTTTCAACAAATAATGAGAAGCAAGAACAGTAAGTTAATGCCAAAAGGAGAAAATACATGAGTAGTAAAACGGGTTTGCCTTCCACAAACACTTTGCAAGTTTGTAGATATAAATGAACAAATTCAAACTAATTTAGCAGTCAGAGTCTCAGAGAGTATAAGAATTGCCGATTTGGCTTAATCTAAATTAGCCGGACTGCAAGGGTAACACCTTCTGCAAAATATCGAAACCATGCACAACTGCTTTGGCTCGAATCTTCACTGGATCCCATTCCCATGAAATGACGGCAGAACAGCAATAAGTGGGTCACCGTAGCCAACAGCTTCTGAAAAACAATGCAAGTTGAAAACATGAGACTGTTTCCCTCTGAAGCCTAAGTAAAACTGCATGAGAGCGAGGAAGAAAAAACGTGGCAAGGGATATATGTGAAACCCAGCCCCATCTTATCCACACGTATAATTTTGCAAAATATGTACAATATCTAAAATTAATTTTCACCTACATCAAGCTAAAACATCATAAGAACCAATTGGTCCGAGAGGTAATACGAAAATCGATCATGTAGCAGTAAATTATATGACAATTTAGCAAAGCTTAATACAAAAATTATGTACCTCCATCTCGATAGAGAACCTTCAACACTTCCCCAGCAACATCGGACTACTTGGTCCAAGGTTTGAAACAACAAGGAATGAAATGGTTAAACACGATTCTGTAGAAACATTCAGCAAAAACAGATGTAGTTGATTTCTTACCCTGATAGAAAGTTCATTGGCAAACTGATCCACAAAGCCTATCACTTGTCCTTCCTTGATCATATCGCCCTATGTACAATGGAGGTGTCAAATATGCATTATACATGTAATAGTAATTTAGACTGGAACATACAGAACAGTCTGAATAAATAAGACTTTGACATTCAAATTACTAGTGTATGTTGTCGATGTGTGCATGCAAACAAAAAGGGAGAATATGGGGCGTTGGGGGTGGGGGAGTTTGTTGCTTTCTCAGGGAAGTGGTTTCGTACTGGAGTTTATGGTAGTATAAAATGTGTCTTGGTAATCATGGTAGGCTGTGTATTTTAAAGTAAAAATGTATGGATAAGTGATATTTCACATGTTGACATGTGATATGTCCTCTACAAAGTCATGAAGAAAGGGCAGAATCGATCTGCACTATCGCTACCAAGTCAACAAAGAAATGGACACAGAGCAGTGAGAGCAATACCTCTTTACAAGCAGAAGGTTGTTTCTTCCCTTTCAGAGTTCGTGATCGACGAAATGAACCAACCTGGTAACAAAACAAAAGGTGGTTGAAATTTCATTCTAAAAAATATATGAAGTTGTAAGCCACAGACGGAAAATTAACGCGTACAGTTGAAGATGCTACTAATACATATCCGGTAGCTCCAGAAGCCTCTAAAGCTGCTAGCTTGGAATCCACCTCAGAAGATACATTGGTAAATGGGCTGACTTTTCCTTCAGGTTTTGGTTGGGATGAAGTGGCAGGAGGCGCTGCTTCAACCACAGCTGTACTTGGGGCAGATGGCGGAGACGAAATAATTGGTGGAGGGGCCATTGAATCTAATTTCCTCTTCAGATTCATTTCAAAACCGCCAACCTATAGCGAAGTGAAAAATAGGTGCACGATGTGCATCTTAAGTATTCATTTATGAAATGAGTAACTAATCAACTGTAAGACCACAAACATAATTTAGTTGCTCTCTGAGAAGCCCCTTAGTGCCTGATATGGAGCATATATTTGAGATTTTGGGATTCCAACATCGATATCCACACCAAAATATATTTTTGTGTTATTTAAAAAAGGCCAATTCGGTCTAATCTCTACATTCTGGAGTGCCAATATATAAACCAGGCAATTATCATAATAACTAATCTCGTAACTGTTCCTAGTTAAAACATAAACTCCATCTGACAGTTGCAACAAAATTCTACATTCACGGATGAAGTTACCTTAACTTGCAGTTCAGCAATCTCTGTTTCATCACAAACTTGTTTAACGAGATCCTGAAAGAATGAAAAGGATTTTTGGTTTTGAATTTGAAGCAATGGTAGACAACTTAGTAGAACTAGATAATACATGTAACAAAATCTCGTTATCCATTTACATGCAGCTTCCCATTCATAAGCATTGATGGACTATTAGTCGATATGGCACATGTATTATTTCCGCAAAAGTACCAGGTAAGTAAAGCAGCAGACCATGTGGTCATCACTAAAGACAAGTTCTATAAAATAGAGTTTGACTTGAAGGACAGCAATATGAAGATATTTTGATACGGCATGCTTTGCTTATCATATATCGCGGCAAGCCAATGAGGAGTTCCCCTGACATTTCAGGAGTAGTCTATAAACCTAAAGACAGACTGCTGAAATAGTAGACTTGCTCATCATTATTTATTGAATTGAAAGACAGATGATATTCCTGACTAACAGCGTGCCATTGCTAGAAAAAAAATGTGTGAATCTTCAAGAAAATATTTATGAATTCATATATTCAACAAAATAAGTGGTAACAAACTAAAACTGGTTATATATGAAAAAGAAATATATTGTTCAAAGTGACAAATTAACCTGAAAAACATTTGGAAATGTTGCTCTCCGTGTTGAGTTATTTTCCGACGAAATCTTTGCAGAGCCATCTGAAAATAAAGCTTCGTTAGGATTTCCAGAAGTGGCACTAAAAGGTAGTAGCCTTCTATAATAAAATTTACGAATATGTAAATGATAGTAAGTTAAATACAATTTCAAAGGCAAACGACATTTGTCAGGGTTTAGGTGCGATAACTTTAAAGAAGTATCCAAAGAATTACCAGAAAAGTAGCTCACCTTCGGATGTAGTTGGAACCTTGGTCTCAGATGCTTTCACACATGTCACATGTAATCTTCCACGAGTAATTGATAAAAAGTTACTCTTCATATTCAGACCGGGAAATACTCCATTCTTTATTGCAAATATACCAGGTCTTTCAATTGGATGGGAGACCTTGCCTGTCAAGTCCAATTCAGAGACAAAATAACAAGTTAACAACAATACTTGCTAATAATACTCTTTATAACAATTTACAACTACCAGGAAACTCCTCAACAGTGGGAATACTAAAAATATATCAATTCAGCAACATTCGAATAAAATGGCTCATTATACTACCTATGCTTCTTATGATCTTATCTTTAGCGAAGTAGTAGATAGTCTTCGCATTTCAAGTTGGGTCAATGCGGGAACAGCCTCCCTGTTATTACAAGCGTAAGGCTGCATAGCATCCAATCCCCTTACCCCTCTTAGGTGGTATCCACTTCAGAGATATTAGGGCATGTCCTTGTTGTAGGTACATTTGACCATATATCTACAACATTATTGTTCCACGAAAAAAATGTTAATCGTTGGATCCCCATCTTTCATTCTCCTTGACAGCCCCTTGTTTTTAGTACACTCCATACATACTAGAACTTATCCTTACATACAATATCCAAAGTCAAAGACAATAAAAGCTTCACAACAAATACTCCTGTGAAGACACATTTAAATCCGATTCAATGTAATAATTGGATCCAATGTTCAAATATATCACCACAAGCTAAACATCGCCACAAATGATAAAAGGTTCAAGTTACAAATAACAGAGAATAAACCGACAGGTATATAGCAAATCAACAGTGCATATAAGACGTTTCACCTCTAACCGAAAAGGTCGTGTTCGACAAGAGTAGGTAGACACTGTTAATTTATTAAAGCATATACATTAACAGGGTGATAAAACGATTCAACTCTAAGGAAAAGTTCAAGTTATGTTACATTATATATTCATATACAGTAAATAATAGGAAGAGATAAATAGAGAGCATACATGTGAAAGAGCAGATACCAAAAGCAGAGTCCATGAGCAAATGATTGAAGAAGAAGTAATATTAAGTGAATTATTTGAAGATCTAAACAGAAAAAATGATTGAAGATTATGTAGTCATATATTTGTAACTCAAAGTGGAGAAAGTAGTAATTCTAGGAGAGATGTCCTCTTAAATGCTCCGCCCACTTCATCACTTTCTTCTCCCTGGCCTATTTATTTTCATATGATCTGGATATTATATTTTCGTGCCCTCATCTATTATACTTTCGTGCGATATTTTCTATAACATTTACATATTTTACTTATATTTTCAACTTTTCAAACATTTAATCTCAATAGATTATTTTTCTAACATTATCTAGGTAAAGTTATGTTTTCCACTTTTTAAATATTTCAAACATATACAAAAAGAATAAAAAATATTGGCTTATTTTTTAATTACTCCATATAGTATACATCCTTTATTTTCAATAGATTCCTAAAAAAAATCCTTTAATTCAATGTCTTAAATCACTTTTTTATTTTTAGGGTCTTGATTTAAATTTTGGTACAAAACCAAATTCCCTATTTTTACACCAATCTCAATAAAATATTATTGTTAAAGTGCAATACAATAAAATGAGAGAGATGGAGGAAAGATAAAGTGTAAGAAATGAATAATTTTATTGTGAAAGTACAATTTTAAAGAGGTGTAAATATAAATTTGGTAGACTTTGGTAGAAATTTTTTTTGAGATTTTTTGTACAATAGGGCATCTGATATTTTGTATTTCTTCACTTTTTTCAACCTTACTGTTCTATCTATAGAATGAGGAATTATTCGAGAAATCTATTGTAAATGTTCTAAGGCTTAAGCAAGGTGGTTAAGAGTTCTTTCTCCATTATTATTGGGACACCTACGTTTACAAAACCAAAGTGTATATTGCACAATTGCAGTTTTGCACATAATCAAACTTATCTCTTTTGAATAAGACATGTTTGAAGTGATTATTATTTGTTAGAGAATTATACTAATAACAGAAATTATTACATCTATAATCCAAGGTTTGTTCTGCACAAGTATATGCTACATTCATATGAAAGATCAATTGACATATGATAGTCTCGCCTCGAGCTCGAAGCATATACATCCCTGGTTAATGTTTAACTGCTTCCAATTATATCATTGTATGTGTCTTTCACTTTTCTTATCAAGGCTTCCCTGTAAACAAAATCAAGGATGTAACAGTAAGCCTTTGATGAGCATGTAAATTCGAATAACTCGACTCGATAAATGAAACAGAAACACACACATTACTTTATACGTCCTCCATCTTAAACCTCTAACAAATCGAAACAAAAGTACTATGTACAAGGCTGATAAGTTACCTGTCTGGTTTGAAGATCAAGTTCTTGTATGCAAACCACTGCATCATAAGAAAATTAGGCTATTACTGGTACGTTTATATAGTTTGGTGTCATTACACATTATGTACAAATCAAGCAATCATGAATTAATTTTAACGAAGTACATGTTGATGATATTACTACCTCCAAATCAAACTAATTGATATTTTCGTTTTTCAGTTGAAGTGATATCTCATCCATAGTCAACGTTTTGCTTTCAAAAAACGAAGATTCAACTAATTTAAAATAATGGAGGGAGAATTAAGATAGAGTTTCATTGTTATTAAAATGATATATGCATTCCAATTGTTAGGCTGTGAGTACTTTGTAGAAAACCAAAATGCCCTTGTTTCTTTGACGTGCAAAATGACTACACATATACATATATTGAACTTAGTTTTCTCATATTCAACTTGATATGATAAATAAACTTCAGTTCATTTTCCAGTTTCGATTATATCTAACGAGACTCCGTGGAAGCATAGGGAACAATAGCACTTACACCAGTGTAGCCAATTCCTACAAGCTCAAGAACACCAGGAACTAAGGGAAGCCTATCAATTGCCTGTTGCGTTGTGGAAAAAATATTAAACCGGTGTAAGAGCAATATATACCTTTCAGTCATCAAGTAATAAACAGTTGGTTGTAAATTTCATTTTACTCTAATTCTGCCATTCAATTTCTCAAACTGCGTTATAATATCTTGATATTCAACGGAATGCTTCTAAATTAATGACAAATTGATTCATTTTTCAAAAGATTTATTCCATAGTTCATTTACATTATCTATTCAGATTAAAAGTAGTGTGTAATTGATAGTATGTGCTTACTGAGATCATGCCAGACGATCCCACGAGAGCCACAGCTCCAGCTACTGCAAGTGAACTCACTGCATACTTGTCTTCGACCTTATCCCACTGATGATTCAAAGTTCTCCAGATTAGTTGATCTACAACTATACAAAAACAAATCAAGAACTAACATCATATATACACTCTAGAAGTCTCACAGCTTCTTGAATCGTCTTGATTATCTCAGGCGTTTCAGTTGTTTCAGATGTGGCTGCTTCAGTTGCTACTGGTGCCTCTCCAGTTGAAATGGCCTCAACTGCCGCTACTTCAGTTACTACTGGTGCCTCTCCTGCCGCCATGGCGATAACATTCCTAGCAATTTTTTGACCTGAAAACAGTAAACCAAAACAATGGGTATTCTTAAGTTATAGGTTTATAGCAATGTTTGCTGTATTTTGCTTTAGTTTATTAATCAATGGGGCTTACAAAAGGCAGTAGTCCTGGAGGCACGGCTTTGGAACTGCGCTGGAACAGGGGGGAGGCTAGGCAGGTTGACCCGTTGTGAAGGTGTGGCGGTGGCAGATTGGCGAGAGAGCTTGGCATCAATAGTGGCTGTGGCTGAAGAGGAAAATGAGAGCGGAGTTGAGCCGGTTGAGGCCATGGCTTCACAAGTCTGAACCCCTCCCTTGAGGAAAATACAATAGTGGTGGCCAAATAGAGGGAGAATGAGTGTGAAAGATTGATCTAAAAGGAAAATAAATGAAGTGGAGAAGAAAAATTACTTGATTTTTTTGGTATTTTTTCTGGGGAGGAATTCATGAAATGTGGACTCAGATGGAGAACCACTCGTTGGTTTGGGTAATCTGGATTAGGGGGTTGCTGAGGTGGCTCTTATGGATAACAGTTTTATGGTGTTCCATTAGAAGATAGATACGGGGCAGCCGCTCACTAGCACCCAAACAGTGGATGCTACTTAAACTCGACAATCACCTAAATATAGTTGGCAATCATAAGAACGACCCACCACGGCGCCACTCATACTTGTCGAGCACACACTGAACAGATTTCGAGCTGACCTTCTAAACTCGCCTAGACGATACTCGAGTGTTGGACTGCAAGCTTGAATCGTAAACCTCAAAAAGCATCGTTCGTCATATAATCAATGTATAATGTACAACATCTTTGATACTTAATAGAATAGGATATATTAAGTTTTTGTCACAATGTTGGTTTCTTTATTACAAAACAAAGGATGGTCTTCTCTTATGTCGCTTCTATTACTATAAGTTTTTTGGCTTAATTTTGCACACACCCTCCAAACTACTATTAACACATTCATTTCAGGGGAATTTGACTTTCTTGTATGTCAAATTGCCCCCGTAACCGGAAAAACTTTTCAAATGGTCCCTACGATTAATTTTTAACCGATTGTTATTTCATAGAAAGATGCAAACTCGAAAGGCAAGGCCTAAAACATGAGGTAATAACTTCGGCACTACCTGGACGGTCATCAACAAGGCGAGTGCAGAACTCATTACCCTAACAATTAAGTTAAGTATAGTGAGACCTGAACTCAATTTTCAAAGAAGAAAATAATCTGTCCGAGTTCATATGCAGTGACTATAATTGAAAGCAGAACACCACAGGTTCTACAAATACGAAGATGTAAATCACAACTAGAGATGTTAAAGTACTCTGGAGACTGGACTTGTACACAATTTCAATGGAAGAATTAAACATGCAACTAATATGGGGAAAGTTTCTTCATTTTATGATTGTTATCTCTCAGTGTCGGTGCAGGGAAATGACTATCGGATATGATCAACAAAACAAGAGATTGCATGAGGAGACTCATAAAATATATCAGCTACGAAAGACTAAACGTTAATCTATCATATGTACAAAAATAAGTGACCACCAGAGGAGAAGTAAAGGCACTCCAAGTATATAGGACCATAGTAAAATTGGAGTTGCCAGATGAAATTAGTGAAGAGCAAAGCTTGGCAAAAAGGCACAAAGCCACAGCTACAGGATAGTATCTTATGAATACAATCTGATGATAAAAGAGTTACAATTCTGATGCATTGATTCCAATATAGCTCAAAGCGCACTGCAGAAGACAAAAATCTTCTCTAAGATTAACAAACAATCAAAAGTCAGAGAGATGAAAACTAAGTTAATTCCGACAAATCTTATGAGCAGTACAAATTAAAGATTAACCTTCAAGCTATGTGTCTGCACCTACAAATGTACCAAACTAGAATAACTGGTCCTTATAACTAGTGCTTGGCCATCAACCAGACATACTACAATAACAACAAAATCGTATGGTCAATGGGATATTAGAATACTTTAACATAAAGTGAGCAGACTATGGCTTAAAGAAGAAATAATCATTTCAAAATATCCATATTTCTTGTCCATGAAAAAAATAAATGAAGACGACTTTTTTGTGTTATTAACAGCTGCATTGCATCGTATACAAGTTAATACCTGTTTCAAGAGGAAGGAAATTAAGCTTCTCTAAGTCAAGAACAAAATAGAGAAGATGGTATAAACAACAAAAAGAACAATCATAAGAAACACTAGAGCATTAACAAAATGGCATATAGAAACAAAATTATTAAGGATGTTTAAACTCACTCGAGCTTCATGTTTGGTGCTATTTCCCCTTGCCATTCCCATCAACTGAATCAGAATCACTGGCATTATAGCCTAACCTCAAGAACAAGAACTTCAGCATATAAAAATTTCGTATAGACACAAATATCACGAAGAATCATGACAAAGGCCACACACCTGGTTGCTTATCTCCCACTTCTAAAGCAGATGACCTACTCCTCGAAGCCCTTTCGATCCATGCCTTACCCTAAAGTCCCAAAGATCCTAAACTTCAGTCACTTTCCATATATTTAAACACACATAGATTGATCTTTTGTTACAAAATTACTCCACAAAACTTTCAACCAAGTACGACAAAAATAACAACATGCCCCAATGCCTCTGAATTTCCCGCCTGAGCGCGAGAAGAGGGTCGATAGTCCATACCCCTAGAGGTTGTTCCGAATTGACCCAAGACAGAAGCGTAAACACTCTCTACTAGATCTCAAAATATAAGCCTAGGTAGTACAATGCGTCACTCGATTTAATGTTGCACTATGTTAATATCATGACATAATATCAAAAATAAAACAAACACATATACGCAGATTAACAAATTAAAGCGTAGCATACTATCCAAACTCGGACATGAAAATTAAAAAAATATGAAAATACACCTTGCGGGCATTTTGGGGGACACCATAGCCACTATGATACATCTGGCCCACAAGGACCTGCATGGACAAGTCCCCAGCTTCCGCCTCCTTAAGCGTATCCGCAAACCACCGCTTCACACAATCCGCCACCACAGCCGACAACGGCAACCGTCGCTGCTCCACCGTAGAGGATGATGTGGAATTTCCCATTTCCATATTCTTCCTTAATTGTGGAAATTTGGGTTGAATTGATTCGGGGTTGTGAAGCCCAGTGGGCTTGACGAGTCGGGCTTTGGAAACGGGCTTGAGTTCGGGCTGGGCTTTGTTGAGTCTGTTGCTGATAATGAGCCTTGTGAGGCGTTGAAAATTAGGTGGAGATGGGATTGACTTTCCCATAAACAAACAAACCAACAAAATTAGGAACACAAAGAATAGTGGGAATTTGATTATAGTTATATTAAATCAATCTTTATTTTTTCTATAGCTGATTTATCTTGCGTATCTTAAATATGGAGAAGGGAGAAACTCTACCAAAAATCATAGAAATCAGTGGGTGTAAAATGCCCTAAATAATTCTAGCAAGTAACTAATAATCTCATATGCCATAGAGGCTGAACTGTTATGCACACACCAAAATAGTGAATTTTAAGGATAAAATTACTCTCTCCGTCCCTAAAAGATTGTCACATTTTGACTTTTGGTGGTCAACAAAACACGATTTAAAACATAAATATCTATTATTCTACATGTGAAAAAATTATAAAAAGTTAATATTTTAAAAATATATATTGAGACGAATCTAACAAGGTCTCACAAGATTATATTATTTCTTATCGTTTAATGGGAATTCATGATCAAATTTTGTAATATTTGACTAATAAAAGTTAAAATGTGACAATCTTTTAGGGACGGAGGGAGTACTATTTTGTCCCCTTATTTGGAAGTCTAGTAAATAAGGAGTTCATTAGTGCTAGAATTGTAATTTTTCACATTCACTAAACACTGTTATGGTGTGTGTATAGTGTTACATGAGGGAACATCATAATAATTTTAAAAGAACTATATGATAGAACCGTAATTGTGGAACACGACACTAATCAAATTATATTTTCTCTATATTTGTATAGCTATTTCAACCACTAAAGCAACTATCGTACCGCCGATTGAACCAAAAAATAGTTCTGAGAATTTTTTTTCTCGTTAACTTTTGATAATTATCTAGTTTGATTGTTGTTTTGTTGGTCGTTCGAATATTTTTGTGCAATTTACTAGTAATTTGTACTATGAGTAATTTTGAAGAATGCCCCACCTCATAATTTTTTTAATTTTTCCTCCCATGTCTTTTTTTTGGATTTGAGTACCCCTTCCTTTCATTAAGGGTAAAATAGTTACTTTGAAGGGGAGTGGTACTCAAATCCAGGAAAAAAAAAGATATGAGGGGCAAAAATTGAAAAAATTATTGGAAGGGGGGCATTCTTCAAAAAAATTCTATGTACCACTAGATTATGTCCTTTAAGGACGGTAATTTGCATTTCCTTTGTTACTTGATTGTAGGTTAATCAATTTTAGGTCCTTACGAAACACATTTGTGTACATTCAACGTGTCAACTTTAACCCTTACATAAGCAACTACAGTATCTTTACAAATCAGTACAATAAATTCTTCCCCATAGTTCAATTGGTAAATGACTAGAATGTTAAATACATATAATTCTTCAAGTAATATGATTTCGACTCCCTTAAACAGGGGCAGACCTGCTACAGTTAGGGTGGGCCTTGGCCCCTTATTGGAGCAAAAATGTGATCACGCTCACATTAAGCGCCCCCTCACGCCGAACCCACAGCTTGAAAGAGAGTAAATCACGGTATGATCCCCAGAACTAGAGTGTATGGAGGCCTGTCTACGCTGCACACTTAGCCTAGGATAAAACTCTCAAACTGCCGCTGGCGCGATACGAACTCATGCCAATTGGAGCAATCTGCATACACCCTAACCACTGGGGCAACCCGTGGAGTTGCCTTGGCCCCTTATGTTTTGAATATTAAGTCATATAGTAAGTATAGTATGGATAGAACTAGGAAAGTGGCAGCCCAATTAGTAGAAATTCTCTTTAACCTGTCCTGGGAAGCGAATTTTGTGTTAAGACACATTTGACGGTTTATTTAATTCATTTACGCCAACAATTTTATCACTTTGGGAATCGAATTTATATTAAGATATATCTTGCGATTTACCTAATTTATTTACGAGAATAATTTCATCACTTTTACAAATCGGAGCAATAATGAAACTTACCAGTTACCCCCACCACCCACCCCCAAATGCACCTAGCTAGTTTGCACTGGGCTCTTTATTCTATTCATACTAAACGGAGTTACTAGCTAGTTAGTACCAACTTATCTACTCCATATATCAATGGCAAACTAAAGTCAAAATAAAACTCCCCTCGGCAGAGTTTGACCAGCTGCATGTCTAGTAAAACAAATGATTAGGTAATAATTCTATTGAAAAAACTTTGATATAATTAATTTACTAAATCTTTTGAAAATTGTGATTCGATTCGGTCAAAGTTTTTGTTTCCATATTACTTTTGCTCCATTTTCTGAGTTTTGAGTGATAT
The DNA here is from genome assembly GCA_003412495.2 of Echium plantagineum. Lineage (NCBI taxonomy): Eukaryota > Viridiplantae > Streptophyta > Magnoliopsida > Boraginales > Boraginaceae > Echium > Echium plantagineum. The sequence continues at coordinate 21,360,457 of CM016563.1, read as the reverse complement.
ATACTGAATCTCTCTATTCTACAACCTACTTGATTGACCGAATAGTCAAAATTATTTTAATAGTTTACCTAAGCAGGGAAGCATCATACGTTGTGGTTGGGTTTATATAATGAGTTAATCGAATAGTCTAGTGGAGGTGCTAGTGACTAGAAGGTCCTAGTTCGAATCTCTCCTCATCGTTAATTTACAAAAAAAAAAAGAACTTAGTATAAATTCAGGCATTTAATCCAGTTTTTTGTAACACGTTATCTTTTCATCTAACTAATTTAGTCTAATAGTAATGCGGTCTGTTAATAAATGAGTTATCTCCGCTGATCTAGATACAAAACTAGATTTTGAACCGAGAACCCCAATGCTCTAAATAATTACAGCTAATAATCCAAACATCATTATAAGAACTTATTCCATATCTTGAAAGATGTATTTCTCAAAATGATCCTCAATATTATCTTAACTGGGTTAGTTTCAAATATTCAATACTGAACAAATTTGAATTACAAATACATAATTGAATTGAAAAATCCATACTTCCCCAAAATTGCAAAGTTAAAGTACTCGGTAATAAGCACACCCTAAATGAGTACTCATATTCAATCGGGAATTTGGTTTTGTGTCGCCAATAAAGTGAGCTTTAATTTAAGTCAACTGTCTGTCGCCATTGTCAAACAACGAACCACTCATAAGAAATAAATTAAAGATGCTAGTAGTATATTTCTACGCATGCATGAATGATCAATCAAGCACCTTGATATGTTTTCTTACCTTTTTATTTTTCAACATATCATCTTTTTCCAGAAGACACAAAAATGGAGAAATTCAGCAAAATACCATAGTCAACGCATGGTATTTGCTTTATTGACCAAATGTAAATTAAATTGGAGTTTAGCACATTTCACACGTGAACTGACTATTTTACCCTTAATGAAAATTGATGGCATTAAACAAGTTTTTTGGGCTCAAATGGCTATTATAATCTATTATATTACGTTGTAATCACTTTAAATCTACAACAAATTGGACACATTGAATACAACCATAAAAATTGGATTAATATATTAAAATTAGTACAAAACACAATGCATAATACTTCATTATACTTCAAATTGATGTTACAAAGTTTAACCCAACAACCATTGATTTGATATATATTACAAATAAATTTTACTAATACATTTGAAGACTAAAAGAACTATGCAAAATAAATAAATAAAAGCAAATTTATATTCTTCAACATAAATCCTTTATCCATTGTCCATTCGCGTTACTTTAGAACTTGAATTCTCTAATTCTTCAACCTGAAATAGTTAAACAGATTACATGAATTGTAACAACAAATAAAATACATATATTATAATTTGTATACTCCATTATACTTCATTATAATGTATTATAATCAATTATACGTAATTATACAGTGTTATCCTTATAAAAAAACGAGACTATATCAACATAATACCCTCAAGATTCGAACTTTTATTACAAAACAATATCAAATCTTCAAATCATATACATGTAACACACATAAAACATAAATTCATAGTTTAAACATTATCTAAACTCAAAATCTTGTGTTCAACTTAAAAAAAATCAATTTTTGTTCAAAAACAACATTAAAGTACCAAAAGAACAAACTTTACACATATATCTATACTTTTTAGTGCAAAATTACCCACATATTCATAAAAATCTTAGAAAAGATTCAAACTTTTGTAGGAAAGATTCAAACTTTGTAGAAAAGATTCAAACCTTTGTTCAAAAACCTTCAAATGACATAAACACAATACATATAAAATATAAAATTAATTAACAACATGAGTTTAACTCAACTAAATTGAAAAAACGTGATTTGACTCTACTAAATTGAAAAAGATTGAAACTTTTGTTAAAAAACCTTCAAATAACAAAAAAACAATACACATAAAATATATAACTAATTGAAAACGTGATTTTAAATCGACTCTATTCAAAAAACGGGATTTTAACCCAACTAAATTGAAAAAGATTCAAACTTTTGTAAAAAAGAACAACTTTAAAGGAGCAAAAACAAATAAGTAGAAAGTGAAGATGACGATTCCGGTGAAGAGGTGGTCGGTGGAGTGTGCGTTGAGAAGAAAAGAGAAAGAGAGATGGAGTGAGATGAATAGAGAGATGAATAGAGTGTGAAATGAAGAGAAATAGTGTGAGGAAGAAGATAGAATGATAGTATTTATAGTAGATATTTGTAAGGGCAAAATAGTCAGTTCACGTGTGAAATGTGCTAAACTCCAATTTAATTTACATTTGGTCAATAAATCAAATACCATGCGTTGACCATGGTATTTTGCTAAATTTCTCCACAAAAATGCCATGCAAGAAGCTATATAGTCTTCAAGTTAGGTAAACCTGCCGACCCAATACCGTGTATGTTCTTCATCAAACCATACTTTTAGGCTTTAGCTAGCTTATTATAGTATAACAATAAGCAAGGTAATATGCTTTCACGACAAAATAGTGGTAAGTGACAAAGTGATTCGGATGGAGATATATCCCGACATTATTACAAGTTCATGAATCCATATGACAACAATAATTTGACGAAATATTGTAGGAGTATTTCTGATTTTATGTCGTTAGTCCTATGACTTGCATACCGCGGCCGGCCTATTGTCAGAGCACATTTCTCGACTTACAATTCGTCTGACCAATAATAAACATACAACTCATGTGGATTAAACATTCCTTTCCAAAATTTCAAAGCATTAATACTAATCTTGGTACTATATATAAGCCCATGATGTCCCATAATAACATACTTACAAACCCTTAGTTTCCAATAATAATATTTGAGACAATTGTGTCACTAATTATGGCTTTACCATCAATTAGTTGTTCTCTTAAGGTGACTACTCTAGTTTTATCCATCATTTTTCTCTGCTTGGGGAGCTCCTCCGCCCAGCTCTCCCCGACTTTTTACTCGAAATCATGCCCGAGACTTCTCCCCGCTATTAAATCCGCCGTGACATCTGCCATATCGAAGGAGGCTCGAATGGGCGCCTCTATCCTCCGTTTGTTTTTCCATGATTGCTTCGTCAATGTAATGCTTATTTCATCACATTGATTTCCTTGATTATGTAATTAACTTTTATTCATAATCAGATGTCTCTTAAAATGCATTGAGACATGTAGACGTACATATTTTTTTATATCTAAGGTAAATAGGTAATACTCCCATGATTAATATTTCAAAAAACTTATAAAGTGCATTGGATGTAGCTATAATAGTGCATAAGTATAGCCCTAAGGCCTCAAATAATTTTGCACTACTTGAAGTGTCTTCAATTTAATTTACAACAACTTGGTTTGTTGATGCATGCATGCAGGGAACATACAAAACTCAATATTCCCTCAATTTTATATAATTAGGAAACAATAATTTATTTGTATTATTTTACTTTTTTTATAGAAATAATTAATATTATTACATATTACATGCCAAAGAGTCACTATTGAGTTCTGTAATTGATTAGTCGAGCCTCACAGTCAAATTGATATGGACATAGTTATTAATCATATAAGAAAATTCAGAGTACTTGAATTTCCACTTTTGATATTTATTTGTTGTTTTTCTAATGAAATAAACAATGTTGCAGGGATGCGATGCATCAATCTTGTTGGATGACACATCTTCATTCACAGGGGAAAAGAGGGCAACTCCCAATCTCAATTCTGCTAGAGGCTTTGAGGTGATAGACGCTATTAAGTCCGCCGTCGAAAAGGTCTGCCCCGGTGTGGTCTCCTGTGCTGATGTTTTAGCCGTTGCATCCCGCGACTCAGTCGTTGCTGTAAGTCGATTTTTACTCGTGTGTGTATATTGAGGATCCAGTCCCACATTGGTTGATTAACGATATAAAATATTGCAGCTCGGAGGACCCAATTGGAATGTGAAGCTAGGGAGAAGAGATGCAAGAACAGCAAGCCAAGCAGCTGCAAATAGTGGCATTCCTCCTCCAACTTCTAATCTCAACAACCTCATTTCTAGATTCAGTGCTCTTGGCCTCTCTACTAGAGACATGGTTGCTTTGTCTGGTTAGTACGCAGTCTTACTCTTATGATAACTCGAAAGGTTGATTCCGAATTGACCCAAGAGTAAAGTGTAAACACTATCTACTACTTCAAGATTAATAATCTACTAATTTGACTATTTCCAGGTTCACATACTATCGGACAAGCAAGGTGCACCAGTTTCAGGTCACGTATATACAACGAAACCAACAACCTGGATACTTCACTAGCTCAAACAAGGAGGTCCAACTGTCCCCGGACATCTGGAACAGGGGACAACAACCTTGCTCCTCTTGACTCCCAAACTCCAACATCATTCGACAACAACTACTTCAAGGACCTAGTAGGCAACAAGGGGCTGCTCCACTCTGATCAGCAGCTGTTCAACGGTGGATCAACTGATTCGATAGTGAGAGGCTATAGCACCAACCCGCGATCCTTTAGCTCGGACTTCGCTGCTGCTATGATCAAAATGGGAGATATTCGTCCCCTGACAGGAACCAATGGCGAGATCAGGAAGAATTGCAGGAGACTTAATTAGTTATATGCCCATTGTTTGGCTACTTTGTTTTTCGAATTGCTGTGTTTTTATTGTATTTTCTGAATTCTTGGACTTCTGCTCGTTTGATGAGGTCTGTCTGTCCTTGTTGTAAGATTTGTGTTAACTGCAGTTTTATATCAATAAAAACATAAATAATTTGTGTTCCTTATTTTCATAAATTATAGAAACTCTGTCTAATAAAAATTCCGAAACAGTCTCCCCGTTGTCACGACATGAGCCAATTAAATGCTAAGAATATGTGGGCATCCATACTAAAATCAATTTGTTGTAGATAGATAAACCCAAAATCCTTATTAATACACCCGAAAGATCTTATTCAACCAATGTGGAACTAGATCATCAATTAGGTTCTTATTTATATTTTTCCATTGCCCTCACTTATGGAGAGCTGGACGCAGAACAAGACTGTTTCTACAAATAAAATCAACAAACCAGTCCAAACTAAATGATTTTAAACTAAATTTGGTGGGGTGTGCCAGGTCTAGGCAAAAGTGCAACGCCAAGACGACACATGAAAGCCCAGATAGCAAGCTATCTTGATGGACTTTCCCCCTTAAAAAATTGAGTTAATATCGTGTGAACCGGTGGTCCACATATCAGATATTAAACTGATAAGAACAGATACTACACTTGATCTTAGCCAAAAGGCCGAGAAAGGTATGAGCTTACACTTCACAATACTGCTTATTTTATAGGCTTCACTGCTTCAGTATGTACTTATTTTGTGTGCTTCGCCGATGTGGGATATTGTAACCATATAATCTAGTCCAAAGGTTCTTTAAATTTTAAACAAGTAGTCTTAGATAGCGAAGAATCCTGTGTAGAAGAAGAAGTTTCTGAAGATTCAGAAAGTGTTGTAGTAGAAGTAGCTTGAGTTGGCTGGTTTTTGGAGAGGGGAGATTATACACTGTTTTAGTATATTTGAAAATAACAATATAGAATTTCCATGAATGAGTGAGTAGGTGTGCCAAGGATTTAATAGAATGTTTGATTTTATTTGTGCAACTGCCTTTTACAAAATGAAATACACAGAGCATTGAGGTTAAAGCCAAACCAAGTATTTGTCTCTTAATTATTGTATATACTTCTTACATCCCTTAATCTAAGGATCATTTAGTAAGAAAAAATTGAGGAAACATTATAGAAACCTTGTCTGATAAATTCGGAAACAGTCTCTCTGGTGTCACCGACTCACAGGACCAATTAAATGTTAAGAATATGTGAACGTCCATACTAAAATCAATTCATTGTAGATGGATAAAGCCCAAGATCCTTATTAATACACCAGAATGATCTTATTCAACCAATGCATAACAAGATCATCAATCTAAGGTTCTTTATTTACTATTTTTTCCGTTGTCCTAATTGATGGATCTTACTCAACCAATCTGTCTGTATGATAGATCAGTAAAATCGAATAAACTACTTGTGCTCTTTCAGCCTTGCAATAGGCCAATCATTTCATTGTTGCAAATTCGAAATTGATGCTATACGAAGAGGAACACTTCCAGGAGCAGCTCTTTGAACGATATTATGGAGAGCTGGACATGAAACAAGATTTCCTACCTACCATCATTGAACACAGTGAATTTGCAAACAAGTGCACCATTACAAGAATTGCTATTATGTATGCTCTACAAATGAAAACGACCAACCAGGCCAAAGTAAATGAGTTTAACTAAATTTGGTGGGGCGTGCCAGGTCTAGGCAGTAGTGCAACGCCAAGACGACACATGAAAGCCCGGATAGCAAGCTACCGTGATGGACTTTCCCCCTTAAAAAATTGAGTTAATATCGTGTGAACCGATGGTCCACATATCAGATATTAAACTGATAAGAACAGATACTACACTTGATCTTAGCCAAAAGGCCGAGAAAGGTATGAACTAAAACTTTGCACAACCACTTCATTTTATAGGTGTCACAGCATAAGATCATAATTATATTGTGTGCTTAGTCGATGTGGGATATTTGACGAAACAAATTCCACTGTTTTGATCATTGTTTACTCTTTTGTACTACTTTTGTCTATCAGTTAAAATGGACCCCCTCTAGTCATAACTGGCAATAACATCTTCAAACATATTAAGTTGGTTTATGGAGTTGAGAGTGTACCATGTTTTAGGAGATACTATCGATGCTGATAGCAGTTCGACGGCTTGAAATAGCTGGATCAAATCAATGAATCAGTAGACTTTAGTTGTTGAACTGCATCTACAATGTTCTGTACTCTTTCAAGATTTGGTCATTCAGACGAGCGACCACAATATCTACAAATCAGCATTGGTCTTCCATGACAGCGTGTGATGCAGACTAATTGTTATAGCATCCATTTGGCCTTCATTGTGTATCATTTGTATTTATGTTGGACTTCATTAAACAGCTAGAGTATTTCTGTTTATGTGTATACAAGTGAACATTGACTCTAATTTCAACTTGATTTGGTGGGGTGCGCCAGGTCTAGGCAGTAGTGCAACGCCAAGACGACACATGAAAGCCCAGATAGCAAGCTACCGTGATGGACTTTCCCCCTTAAAAAATTGAGTTAATATCGTGTGAACCGATGGTCCACATATCAGATATTAAACTGATAAGAACAGATACTACACTTGATCTTAGCCAAAAGGCCGAGAAAGGTATGAGCTTCTAGAATTTCGTGTGTTTATTTTTATTAGTTGCAGTATCTACTTATCTTTTGTGGTGTGCCGATGTGGGTTCATGCGAGTGAACAAAGTCCACTATTATATCAATAGTGAGTTCTAATTTTACCAAGCTACAATTTATTTCGACCATTATGAGTTTTGCTTAACAACAAAATCATAATATGTCTAATTCGCTGTGAACGGAGTGGACCACCAATCGCACAGTAAACTATAACCGAAATCCTTGAGTCAGCTACAAACGGTATCCGATAACTTAATTGGCCAGACAGGACGGATCTAGGGAGGGGTAGGGAGGGCAACAACCCCCTAAGTTTTTCGTTATCATTATATACTATAGACCGGAGCAACTTATCCCAAGAACCAAAATTCGTTAGCATGTTCAATTTTGTGCACATCAACAAAAAATGGTTCTACATGACAAAGAAATCGGAAGTGATGAAGCCCAAATTCCTTGAATAGCTGGAGTCTTTTGGGCCCTTGGACTAGAGGCTATCAAACCCACAAAGGAGCCTTTGTGGACCTTAAAGGGGCTGAAGGGAGGGAGAAGGGAAGAATCTCAGCCACACACGTGATATTATCTTAGCACGTCAAGACAAAGAGGCTCAGACCTATAAATACACATCCACTAGCACTAGTGGCAGGTAATGCTTATTTTGCTCCATACCTCTTAGTCACTTCTTCGGACTCTTACTAACTTGATTGTCGGAGTGGTCGCGACCTAGCCGGTCGTGGTCTAGGTACCGGAGCTGAACATGGACACTTAACCGGAGCACACAGGACGGGGGAATAGATCACGGGGATCCAGGAGTCCTCCCCCTTTTCACGGGGATTCCTAGAAGACCCCAGACAGGACCATTGGGCAATCCTCTTGGGCCGACCGAGCTGGAGCCCAACACGGGGGAAACCCAAGAACCAGGAAGGACCCAGCCAGGGCCCTTCATCATATCCATAATAGAAAGGAGACCGGAGTCTCTCATCCATCACAAGGTGGGCAAGGAGCCCACTGATGACTGTATTGAAGTGGATCCCCCAACCGGGAGAATTGACCCACATCAGGAAGCATATTATCTACTTCATAATGAAGAAGAACCATTACGAACTTGTCAAAGTAAGAACTACATTGGGAAAGTTATGTTTTTTGTTGCAATGGCTCGTCCTAGGTCCGATACCCCATGGTAATGAAACATTTTCGGGTACGATTGGAGTATTTCCTTTTGTCAAAATGGTACAAGCTCAACGCCGTAGTAGAAATCGAGATGCATGGGCATTATAAATGAAACCTATAACATCAATTACAAGAGAAGTAATACGTGCTTACTTGGTGGAGGAGGTTATTCCAACAAATGTATGGCCCCGAGACAATTCTAACGAAGGGATCTATATTCAACAAGACAATGCACGTACACATGTTGATCCGAGTGATACAACCTTTCATATGGCGGCTTCAAGATCAAGCCTTAATATTCAGTTAATATCTCAACCGCCAAAATCCCCTGACCTGAATATACTAGACCTTGACTTTTTTAATACTATCCAATCATTACAATATAAGGAATCTCCAAAGACTATTGAGGAGCTAGTCCAAGATGTCGTGAAATCTTTCAATGAATATCCATCTCAAAAAGTAAACAATGTGTGGCTTTCATTACAATTATGTATGTACGGGATGTTGAAGAATGACGGTTTAAATAGGTATAAAAGTTGAGTCTGGTTTCGGTGCATCAATAATTCGGTGCATCAGGTGTATCAGGTACCCATTTAAAGGTTTTACGTGGGTACTGTACCCACTTGAAACTTCATCATTGGTACTTGTACCCAAATTGTACTATAACAATGGTACAATACCACACATTTATTTTGGATTGATAAATATGTGGTATTGTACCATTGTTATAGTACAATTTGGGTACAAGTACCAATGATGAAGTTTCAAGTGGGTACAGTACCCACGTGAAACCTTTAAATGGGTACCTGATGCACCGAATTATTGATGCACCCAATCTTTTCACATAAAAGTTCCCACATCAATAAAATGCAGCTAGAAAGAGATGGACTACTTCCAACACAAATATCATGTGATCCTCAAGTTATAAATAATGTCGTAAATATTTTGGGTTAATAAGGTTGTTAGATGATGATGCGGTTTGTTTCGTAAAGCTTTTGTGTTAATATATGGAGTATAGAGTTAGGCAACATTCATTCACTTGAAAAGTGATAACTCATTCAATTTTGTTGCAGAAATCACAATCAAGATTCACTTTTTAATTTTGTCGTCTATATATATTTCCATCTGCCCATATTATTAAACTACAAACTTATTTATATTGCAATCTGGGATCTTCTCATCAATAATAGCTCATGGTCAAATGAAAAATGTGATAAATATAGCTATTAATATTCTTCTATGTAATTAATGTAAATTGAGAATGTTATCAACATAAAAATAATGGATTACCTTTTCCTATGAGTGTTTAATAAAGGATAAAGGGGAAAATATATCTAAATATTGCATTGAAAATTGAAAACATCAACTATTTTGGGACAAAAAAATAGTGTCAAAACGTCAACTATGTTTGAACGGAGGGACAATGATTTTTGGGCCGGGGTTCTGTGATATAAAAAATAAAAAATGTAAATAAATCAAGTGAAAGTTTAGCTTAGTAAAGAACTATACTTCATTAACTCATTTTAATTGACATTTCAGTTTCGCTATCAACATCATTTTAACAAATTTCAATATTTTAGCAAAAATCTTTCGCAATGTTATTTCTCATAATTTTTCATTATGTAATCGAAAAACTTATTTACAATCAGATCCTTGTCCAACTTCGAACTTCGATTAAACTAAATCGAACATTCATTTCATTATTTTTAAAAAGTTGTTGGAAGATTCAACATTCATAAACCCCATCCCATCAACCACCCCCTCCATCAATTTCCCGCCATGTTATCCATTTCCCTTAAACCCTTATCTTCTTCATCCTTCACCTTCTTCCTCAGACCTCTCCCCAAAACCCTAAACCCTCTCCCAATCCCTTCTATATTATGCAAATCCCAATTACACACGGAACGAGGCCTCGAATTCGACGTTGGGGACACCTTCTTCCGCCACGAAAGCGCCATTGGACGTGACCTCGGGGTCCTCTCCGCCGCCCTCCACAAGAAAACCAACGGAACTCTCCGATTGATTGATGCAATGTGCGGGTGTGGAATTCGCTCAATTAGGTATATATCTGAAGCTGAGGCGGATTTTGTGATAGCAAATGATGCTAATCAGGATTATAAGGGGCTTATTTCGGATAATTTATCGAGGGTTTCAGAGAAGGAGAGGTGGGAGGTTAGGCATTTGGATGCGAACAGGTTGATGATGGAGTGTTATTTGCAGAAAGATTTTTATGATTTTATAGATGTTGATAGCTTTGGAAGCGATTCGATGTTCTTGAGGGCTGCCATTGGGGCTGTGAAATTGGGGGGATTATTGTATTTGACTTCTACTGATGGGTATACTTCAGGTGGTCATCGACCTCAACAGTGAGTTTTATTACTTCATCCCAAAAAGATTGGCAAGATTTGATTTTGATGGTTGAGTAAATTTGAGCTAAACTTTGAGTGTTTATATGTTGTAGAGCATGATATTTGGTGAAAATGTATCAAAAGATAGTTTCCTTAATGTGTTTTCCGATTACTGAGATAATTCTGATTGAAATTCGTAGTTTGTGTATTGGTTAAGGGAATAAAGTTTGTTAATTTTTACAGTGATCTATCTGTGTGTTACTTCAGCAAGAACTTGAAAGTAACAAATTATTACTACCTTCGTCCAGAAAAGATTGTCCATTTCTTAATGTTTATGGTTAGGTTTTTGAATTTTGAACTCAAGTATTAGTGTACATGTTGTACAGTATGATAGTTGGTGAAAATATATTGAAAGATATTATTTGATGTGTTCTACTATCGATGAGGTAATGTTGATAGCAAACCGTAGTTATGTGTATCAATTAAGGGAACAGAGTTTGTTACTTTTAATGATTTAAAGTAACATCATTTTAGGTTTGTTGGGAGTATATGATCGAATTGAATAATCAATGTATTATAAATTTGGTCGTCCACGAATGATAAGTTAAAGAACTCTAAGTTTGGCATATATTGTTATACAATTAGTTTAATCAGCCAATTATTTAAATTTGGATATAAGACTGCCTATGTAATTGCCTGAGTGAAGCTCCTGATTATAGATCGCTTGGATGTGATTCCTAGAGTATCTCCAGAACTGATGTGTTTTAAATTCGTCGTTTTAGTTCATTGGCTGCTTATGGAGCATATATCCGACCAATGCCATTTTGTAATGAGTTGGGATTGAGAATGCTAATAGGTGGAGCTTTAAGAGAAGCTTCGACCCTGGGTTATCATGTTGTTCCGCTCTTTTCATATTATTCATACCATGGTCCTGTCTTTAGAACTTTGCTTCAAGTTAAGCGGGGAAAGCTACCAGATAACAGGTCTTGAATCACTCTATATTTGATTTACGACTAATTTATGATTAGTGCTTATGGACATTTATATGTTCTGCTACTTATATCAGGCACTATAGCTTTATTAGCTACTGTAAACAGTGTGGAAGTTCTCAAGCATTCTCGTGGAGCCAACTTGGTAAAATCAGATGCCCCTGCAGTGCAAATGTATGTATTAGTTCTTATTTGATCTTTCTTAAAATAATCTCGACAGTGTATAGGCTAGTTCTCTAGTTTGAGACTTTTTGTGTCATCTCTTCCTTCTAATTTACATCTCAATAGGTCATTACTCACTCCTGATAAGTAGTAGCATTTCTTTTCTTTTTTAGTTATCTTCCTTTCAATGAACTTAGACAATAACGTATATTTATATATTCATGTTGCGGAAGATGTAATAGTATTCATTGAAGACAGATGCAATTGGGCTGCAGTTCTGCATGTGTTGTATGGTTGGGATGATTCTGAGTTGCTGCCTGTCTTAGGTTGCAGGCTCATGTGTCGTCTCAGGACCCCTTTGGACAGGACCACTTCACAATGCGACTTACCTTAGAGATATGCAAAAATTGGCTTCTCAGTGGGAATGGATATCTGATGGTGTGGGAAAAGATTTAGAGAAGCTATTAGAGCAGATGATTAATGAAAGTGACCCCAAATTACCACCAGGGTACTTCAAACTTGATGAGGTTAGCCTAGCCAAGTACTTCAACAAAATAATGTGCCTATATTCAATTTGTACATTCTCTAAATACTTCTGTTATTGCAGATAGCAAGCCGTGCAAAAGTGAACTCTCCATCTCTAATTAGCATTATCAACATTCTACATGAGGTACTGCTAAATGCAATACTACTTTGATAACTAAGGACATTAGGCTACCTCAATTTCTCCTCTTTGTCAGTCTGTAGAGGTTTTATTTGTTACGACATCCACTTAAATTTAATTAAGAGGTTTTATTATGCACTTTAAAAACTCAATTTTGACCATGAATTAATTTAGTCAAGTAATTTTTCTAATGTTTCAAATTTGGCATACAAGTGTTCGGTGTGTAGTATGTAATGGTATAATTGTTCTTATAAGAACTCAAATGTCATATGGATAAATTTCTGCAGAAGTAGGGGAACTATATTGTTGAAAGCCTCCCCCACTTAAGTTGAGATGGAGGGAGTATATTGCATTTCACGTCTTAAAAAAGTTTGAAGTTTCTATAGTAATATCTTATCATGTTTGCAGAGAGGATATGCTGCTAGTAGATCACATATTGCATCCAATGCAATTAAGACAAATTGCACTATGACAGAATGTGTGAGTATTGTGAAAGAACTCCAAGAGAGTTTAATAGTGCAGCAGAGTAGAGCAACCCTTTGATTCTGTTTGCTGTTTCTGGTGTATATATCAAGAGATAAGTTTATGCTTAGGCAGCTTTGAAGACGAGTTCGAAAGCCTCCTGGGAAAAAAATGATCTAGTTATACATGCCATCTATCATGTTGAGTTGGTCTCAAGTGCATGCCAATGAACTTCACTCAGATTCTTTACACCAACTCTAAAAACGAAGGTCATGGTAACTATAGGATCCCTGTGTAAGTGATGTATAATAGTGTATGGTCCTTCATTAGCTGCAAGGATAAATCAATCTCTATATGAATGGTCCCAATGTTTACTGGAATCAGTGTGGCGAAGAACAGCAACAACCAAAGTAGACTTATTGATGATGCACATGAGGATGTTCGGTTATTTTCGGCCTATGGCTTGGCACCTTTTTTAGGAGTGTAGTCCTGAAGATGTAATATGGAGTGAAGGAAAACTGATTTTTCCTGAAATTTTTTTACTGTGTAACGGGAAAAGCTATGGTGAACATTCTTTATGTTCATCTTTTGATTTTCTATTTTATCGCGTTGTTTCTCATTTTATTCTTTAAAATACTGTAAAATGCAATTGGATTATGTTATCTGAAGCAAAATAAACCATTAGACATGAATTGTTGGATAGTTCAAAACATAGTTGTTTTCATTCTTGTTCTTGCACCATTATTTTATCTTCATTTTGTATTTCTCTGGTCCATTTAGTTATTGTTGTCTGGACTTTTTGTTGTTTGTTGCTCTTTCTATGTCTTCCAAGTATTTATGTCTTTTCGCAACTGCCAGATCCATCCTTTTCAAACAAGCTGGCTCTCAATTTTGGGAGAAAAATAATTGATGAATTCGAATATTATGTATATTAAATAAAGTCATACTTATATATTGTTTCCTTAAAAACTGGCACCTTGAAATCTTGAAGATTCTCATGTTAATGACATCTTATCAGACAAAGAATGTAATATTTCGACCAGTAGGTGATGGGATAAGAGATTTGAATAATTTTGAAAATATTTATATTGATTTATGAAATTGGTTCATCAAATCTAATCATGTAGTGATCTAGGGTTAGAGTATAAAGCGTTATAAATATATTATTCGTTTGATATTTCTTGGTGCTTCATTAAGGTGAAATGTCATGTTTTTGAACGGCTTCTTTATTTGTATACCCAATAGTGTAGTACCAGTATTTTATTTTAGTAAACTTCTCCCTCCATCCCTTTTTTTAAGCACCAATAATTTTTGCACAAATTTAAACAAAAAAATTGAATTCATCTCACAAACATAATATTTCCTCCACTTTTTATTACTACATTTGGTAAAATGGATACCTTAAAAGAGATTTTTATTTTAGGTATATGACTCTTAGATTAAAGGACGGAGGGAGTAATAATTTAGTTGTTAAGTAATGATATGTTTGACTTATAACCAATTGAAACGATGATAAACCTTAAATTTAATTAATGTAATGATAGTTAAGGCGGATGAATGTGACTGTCTTAAAATATTGATTGTCCATTTTACATAATACTACTTAACTAAAAATTAAAAACATCAGATCTAACAAACGCATCTGCTTAAACAATGTATATCTTGACTTCTTGTATAACAAATAACAATTCAAATATAAAATAAGTTTACTTCTTGGATTTACAATTTATCAAACTACCTATTACTTCGAGAAATAGAAGTGATAATATCACATATGTTATAGAAGAATCACTAAACAGTTGTTACTTCAAAGACCATAATAAATGATCTTTCGTTAGAAGGTTTAAACTTAGACTCGTTAAATATATTGAATCAAATATAATCATTCCTTTTTTATAAGGTTGAATGTGATTTTCAATCAAACATATAAATATTGACACGTCACAATATTTTTCAAGATACTTCAAATCGAAACACGATAGAGAATCATGTAATATGAAACCTTATTATAACAATGATCGAATGTATTGAGTTCCCATGGTTGCATGTGTCCAAACGTGTAAACAGGTGAAATTGAGAGAGATGCGTACTTCAAAAAATGTCTCACTTCTTCTCAACCTATATAAACTAAACTTAGCCACGATTATCACAAAGTTATCAGCATCATAAAAAAAATAATTTGTCAAAGACAAAGGATCTTTTTGTGGGGGGATATGTTCCTTTGTTATTACAGCTTATCACAACTTTACACTAGTATATAAATGTCTGAAATTTATCATGTCACACACATAATCCCTTCTCTTCTTGAATTTTACCATTTTCTTACTTTTGTTGGGGTAATTTTAGTTCACTTCAGTGTTGTAATTTTCTGTTTTGTGTTGTGAGTAAAGGGTTGTGATATTTGTATTTTTGATTAGCATTATGAAGTTAGTGAAACAAGCCATGAATGATGAGGTAGAAAGATGTTTGGATACCCAGTTGTGGCATGCTTGTGCTGGTGGTATGGTTCAAACGCTACAAGTTAACTCTAATGTTGTGTACTTTCCTCAAGGTCATGTTGAGCATACAAATAAGAAGATAGATTTTGGGAAATTTTCAAGAATCCCACCTCTTATATTTTGTAGAGTACAATCTGTCAAGTATTTGGCTGATATTGAGACAGATGAAGTTTATGCTAAGATAAGACTAATTCCTGTGAAGGGTGGTGAATGTGATGTTGAGGATGGTAGTAATTTGATTGAATTGGAGAAGGATGATGGTCAAGATAATGTGTCTAATTCATTTGGAAAGACACTAACTCAGTCTGATGCTAACAACGGTGGCGGCTTCTCGGTGCCGCGGTATTGTGCTGAGACCATCTTCCCTAGGTTGGATTACTCTGCTGAACCCCCTGTGCAGACTATTTTGGCTAAGGATGTACATGGGGTTGTTTGGAAATTTAGGCATATTTACCGGGGGACTCCTCGTCGCCATCTTTTGACGACTGGGTGGAGTAATTTTGTGAATCAGAAGAAGCTTGTCGCAGGAGATTCAATAGTGTTCCTGAGGGCTGGAGACGGAGATCTTTGTGTTGGAATTCGTAGAGCAAAGAGGGGAACGGATGGACCTATCGCGCCCTGTGGATGGAATCCAGGAGGGGGAAGTTGCGGCCCTTCTATGCACCAAGGATTTCCAGGATATTTGGGTGAAGAAGATAGATTCCACCATAATGGCAGGGGACTCAATGGTAAAGTGAAACCCGAATCAGTTCTTGAAGCAGCAAGGCTTGCTGCAAGCGGTCAGTCTTTTGAGGTTGTCTACTATCCTCGAGCTGGCACTCCTGAGTTCGTTGTGAAGGCTTCGGCTGTTTTGGCAGCAAAACGAGTTCAATGGTATTCAGGAATGAGGTTGAAGATGCCATTTGAGACGGAAGATTCGTCGAGAATTAGCTGGTCTATGGGAACCATATCAAGTGTTCAAGTTGAAGATCGAGTCCACTGGCCTAATTCTCCATGGCGTCTTCTCCAGGTAAACAACTAGCCAATCTTTAGATTCATGAGAACAGGCTTCATATTCAAACATGGATATGCCACTATGATTGTTTATATGTATTATTTCAATGTTCTTAATGAGTACATTAGGAGAATATATAGTACAAAAATCCATAGATTGAGCTGAGTTCTCATCCTGATTTAGAAGTGAAAATTGCAGAAATGGTAGTTGTTCACTTATCACTGTCCTCTTGTTCTCGGTCATTCAGGTAGCATGGGATGAACCAGAGCTACTACAAAATGTAATGCGAGTAAGCCCGTGGTTGGTTGAACTAGTAAATGTCATGCCTTCCATTCCTCATCTATCCCCTTTTTCTCCTGTAACGAAGAAGTTGCGGCGTCCTCAACCTCCAGACTTTTCCTTTGTTGGACAATTTCCAACGTCATCAACTTTCTGTAACCATAGAAATCCCACTAGCCCGTTATGTTGTTTGCTCGATACCATTCCTGCAGGCATACAGGGAGCCAGGCATGCTCAATTTGGATTTCCATCATCAGAACTTCGTGACAACAAATTGCAGACAGGGTTACTTCCCTTTGGATTCAGACAACAGCTAGAACAAACTTCTACACTTCCTAAAATCTCTGGTAGCAGCTTATTAGCAAGTCGTGGGAATGGCGAGGATGTATCATGTTTACTGACAATGAGTAGTTCAAGTACAAGTTCGAAGACAATTAAACATTCAAAAGAGCCCAAGTTTCTGTTGTTTGGTAAACCAATTCTGACAGAAGAGCAAATTTCTCTAGGAAATTCTGAGGATACAGTTGTACGAGATAAGATGGCAAATCATTCGGATGGTTCAGGTTCCATAGTTCTTCAGAATGGTCCATCAAAAAACTCTTCAGACGAAGTGTTCCCGTGGTTCCGAGATAGAAAATCAAAGTCTGAGGCAGAGATTGATCAGTGGAAGGTGTTCAGCGAATTAGCTGCGACCAAGTCCTTTCCGACTATACCAAGTCCCATTGGCCAGCAATGAACAATGAAAGTTGCTGGAGAAATTGATCCTCCAGGTGTACAGATGAAGAACTGCAGAATGCTGTTTAGTCTGTTTTTTTCCTCGTCTTTTTGCTGTTGTTTGGAATAATTTCCTAGGGGAAATTAGGTTAAATGGCACTTATGGAGGAAGTAAATTAACTTGGAGCACCTTTTTACAAATCTTAGCAAAATGGCACAAATGAGTTGTAATAAGACTAATTTACCCCCCTTTAAACATGAAAATGACAATTCACAATCACAATTTCCCACACTTCCTTCTTTCCACACTTCCTTCTTTCCACTCTCTCTCATCCTCTACCTACTCCTTTTTTCTCTCCTTCCATGTCCAAAAATTTGGAGAAAACTCCAACAAAACTCAAGCAAAATTAAAAGCTCCAATTTTTGTAAGAATCTTAAGGGTTTCGACTTCTCCATTCAAAACAAAAGTAAGTAGTGTAATTGTGAGTTGGTGACGATTTTTTACCAAGTTTGGTGGCGTTTCTTTTGTTTTTTTTTTAACTTGGTTGCATATTCAACAATGGATGTATGTTTTGGTATTTCGTGTTAAATGCAGCTAGATCTATGTAAATTTCGGGTTTTTTTGTCTTCAATGTTGTTAGGGTCTTCAAAATTCGAGATCTTGAATGTTTTTAAGGTTTCTTTTTTGTTTCCATGTTTGTGAGCCTTGCAAATGTATAATTTTTTGAGATAATTGATGATTTATGAAGTAGTTTAGTGTAATTTAGGGTTTTTATGTTTTTATGTTTTGAAAAGTTTGAATTTTTATAGATTACTTGTAAAAATTGTTGATGATTTAATCTTTGTTGCACATTATTGGCGATTTTGATGTCGTTTTGGGCAATGTTGGTCATTTTCATGTTTTTATGTTTGTTGGGTTTAAATTATTTTCATTTTAGAGATTAGGTGTCGATTATTTAATGATATGTACAGATATGCCATGTTATGCTCTGTTATACAGCGGTATGCAATCATATGCAATGATATGCATATATATGCATTCTTATCTTTTAATATACTATGTAAATACACATGGATATTTACACTAATGTTTATATATCTTGTTTATGTGTAGATATGGGTTGGATTGCCGGAGTAATAAGTCTAAGCCTAAGTGTTTGCAAGAAGTACGGTCGAAAATGAGTAAAGCATATTATGAGCGAATGCGGAAGGATTAAAGTAAAAAACGTATACAATTTGTTATAATTCTTAAGTTACGAGAACCAGAGACCTCCTTGTTCCTCCATCCTCTATCATATTGAGCAATGTACATTAAAAAAAAGGTTGTTAATGTATACACACGATAAAAGAAGTAATTATATGTATTTTACATCATATTGTATTGTAACAACACCTAGGAACTTCTCTACATACTATGCTTTACTCATTCGCTCATAATATGCTTTACTCATTTTCGACCGTACTTCTTGCAAACACTTAGGCTTAGACTTATTATTCCGGCAGTCCAACCCATATCTACACATAAACAAGATATATAAACATTAGTGTAAATATTCATGTGTATTTACATAGTATATTAAAAGATAAGAATGCATATATATGCATATCATTGCATATGATTGCATACCGCTGTATAACAGAGCATAACAGGGCATATCAATACATATGATTAAATAATCGACCCCTAATCTCTAAAAATGCAAATAATTTAAACCCAACAAACGTGAAACATGAAAAGGACCAACATTGCCCAAAATAACATCAAAACCGCCAATAATGTGCAAAAAAGATTAAATCATCAACATTTTTTTACAAGTTATCTATAAAAATTCAAACTTTTCAAAATGTAAAACATAAAAACAAAAAAAAAACCCAAAATTACACTAAACTAGTTCATAAGTCATCAATTATCTAAAAAATTATACATTTGCAAGGCTCACAAACATGGAAACGAAAAAGAAACCTTAAAAATATTCAAGATCTCGAATTTTGTAGACCCTAACAACATTGAAGACCAAAAAACCCAAAAAAAACACAGATCTAGCAGCATTTACCACGAAATATCAAAACATACATCCATCTTTGAATATGCAACCAAGTTAAAACAAAAAACAATTACATTACTTACTTTTGTTTTGAATAAGGAAGTCGAAACCCTTAAGATTATTAAAAAAATTGGAACTTTTTTTGCTTGAGTTTTGTTGGAGTTTTCTCCAAATTTTAGGGCATGGAAGAAGAGAAAAGGGAGTAGGTAGGGGATGAGAGAGAGTGGAAAGAAGGAAGTGTGGGAAATTGTGATTATGGATTGTCATTTTCATATTTAAAGGGGGGGTAAATTAGTCTTTTTATAGCCCATTTGTGCCATTTTGCTAAAATTTGTAAAAAGATGCTCCAACTTAATTTCTTTCTTCATAAGTGCTATTTAACCCAATTTCTCAATTTCCTAGTACTAATGATTCTCTTATGTCAATTAAGACCAAAAAGTTCGCCCCTTCTTACTACAACATTGCGATACACTTGTGCTCCCTTAGGGGCTCTCACATCCCGATCCGACAATCTGTAAGGGGATTAAATCACCACCAGTCGAGCATCTGGTGCCCACAAAGAGTTCACTTAAAGCGAAACTCCCACATTGCAGCCGTCAATACTCGAACTAATATTTTTGGGATCGAAGTGGTTAGTGACTTAGTGTTTTATCATAACTATGCATTATGGTCCAATTAGTGAAGAGATACATATGGTTCAGCAAAGACAGTGTTTGCAAGTTGTAATAAGCATAGGACTCATCACTTATAATTAACAAGACATTCAACGAATCCATGATAATCACTAAAGTAGAGAGCGTTGCACGAGGAGAAAGCGTTGAGAATGATGCATTATTCGACTTCAAGATTTCATGGTTTTGCCCATATGTACGTCAGTTTCATCATCTTGCACTGTCCTCTACTCTGTTTTCTTCATATTAGTCCATATCGATGACCTTGATCTAGTCGAGATCCAATATTGATAGGACCAAACCAAAATTCACGCATGCTGGTGGCATGATGTTCAAAATAAGGATCGAGAAAACACAGCACGCATAACACACCGAATTAGTACAACGCTAGAACCCCATTAGTAGATAGCTATGATCCTAAACACTCAATTAAGTAAACCATTTCAATCAATTATCCATCCCTACAATAGTATTATTCTGTTTCATATCATTAAATCGGACATATCGAGCAACTACAATTCACAACCCCCAATTTGAAGTCTTACGCATGGTCTCGCATCATATACCATAGTTTTATTAATTGAGGTTGACTACACGAGATGCATGCTGATAAACCATTGTTTCTACTTCTTCAATCAGCAAACTAAATCGTGGTCACTTCGCCCATAACTATAAATACAAGAAATTCTAACTAAGAAAAACAGAAAGTAACAATCGAAGCACCGCACCATGCACACCATCAAAGCCTCAAAGGCATTTTGATGTTAAACACGGGCAGGGTGGGGGATTATAAATGACCACATCTGATCTCTAGAGGAGACTTCCCAACGGGAGTTGGTTGCTCAAGCATAGTGAGAAAAGTGAACACCAACGATTGTCACTTTAGATGATTCAGAATGCAATATTACCAATATGCAGATATCATAACAAAATTTCAATTTGCAACAATTGGATCATACATGTTCATTGTAAGAGAAACAAAAAATCCATTCTGAAGTTGCTATGAGATGAAAAAAGCTAGAGAAATCCATCGGAAGAGAAAATATTAATGGCATAAATTACTTCTCTGACGAGTTGGGACCTCTCTTCTTCCCAAAGCCAACAACTGCAAAAAAAAAAAAGAGTATTAAAATCATACAATTATATGCATTGCACTTCTAGCATCCATGATATGTAGTACTCAACCGATTAAGAAAAACAAATTCAGAGCTTTCTTCATCATATTATGGTACCGGAAACTAGATACATTGCGAATTTTGGACTTGCATTTAGGCGTAGGAACTAAATATATAGCTAAGGCATTTCCCAATAAAGAACCCATTTCTTTACAAATTTATGATATTACTAAAATACATCAAACTCAACATGCCCCAATGTAATTGAAAAGTCTCCCACCTGAGCATTCTAACAGAGTCGATACTACTCATCCTTTCCTTACCCATGTAATAATAAAGAAACTATTTCCTAACTGAACTACGAGTGAAGTGCAAACGCTATACACTAATTAAAAATAATTAAAGGCATAAGTAATGTAATGAGCCATTTGTATTTCTTCCATTATATCGAAGAGTCGGAGAATACGAATCATTTCCACTCACCGGCTGTGACGAAGCGGCGATTGTACTGCATGCGCTTGTGGGCACGTCCACGTGGCTTCTTCTTCTTGTCTTGCTTCGCCACTTTTGGTGTTTGGCCTCTAACCTTACCAGCTCGAGCCAATGACCCGTGTACCTTTCCTGTATTATCACCAACAATTTTACCCAATTTACGCTAAATAACCAAACAAAATTACTTAATTTAAGCTCAATAATCAAACAAAAATACTTCGTTTAAGCTCAATAGTCAAACAAAATTAGTGACATATATATTGATTCAGTTGATTATGGTTGGAGAGAGATGTTACCCATGATCGATTGATGATAGAGATAGTTGGTGCTGCTTCAGACAAGACAATTGTTCGATCGGTTGGAGAAGATGTTAAAGCTATGGACTAGGGTTTTGAAGATGTTTTATTACAGCTTATTTATTGATATGGGCTTGAATGAAAATATTGGGCTTGAAGTATTTTTTGTTGGGTCATTACCGTCAATTTAGAGGTGTAAAAATAACCGGGTCAGGCCCTCTTAAATACTGGACGGGCCACTAAAGAAAACTTGGCCTCTATTCCTTCAAAACCCACTTTTATGCGATCCTTAGCGGGCCTCACCGTACCCATTCAGACTTTGGCGGCCCCCGATTGGGGCCTTGCGAAGGTCCATTTGAGCATTTCTCCAAATCATTTTTAGGAGGAGGGATACTCAAATCTTAATGAGGCCGTTGTATGTACCAGGTTTTTTGTCACGTGCGAGGCATGTGCCTCATTTTATGAGCAATTTAGTCATCTTAGTAGTGATTTTGCCTTATTTCGTAACTTAAGTGATGAACTGAGACGTTTTGAAACGTGAGTGATGAACTGGAACCAAAATGAAAACATGTATGATGAACAATGTCTTTAGTCCTAAAATCATATACTTTAAGAGCCACAAACTTGTAATTTTGCTTTAAAATTAAATACATGTATATTTTTTTGAAAATATCACAAATAAAAATATTTTAAACAAAATAAGTATATACTTTGGTCGGTTGGTTTCCCCTCGATTTATGCTAAAACCGAAACCCCAAACCCTAACATCACCTCAGCCGCGGACATAGTCGTCATGGCTGCTGGTGATGGCTCTATCGGCCACTTACTCCATCTCTTCTGCCCTCGTAACTATTTTCACCCTAATTTTCATTTATTATTATTGTTATTAGCTCTATTTCAAAGTTTATCCTGTTTTATTTCATTGTGGTTGCTCATGTGCCTCATTTTATGGCCAATATAAAAAAAATTGCATGAACTAGGCCGGATCTTGGTCTGACTCAGTTGACTCAATCGGCAATACAGTGGGTCTTGGAACCCGACCTGGGACATGTGGTGACGCTTATTGAGAAACTTAAGGAATATACTTGGTCGATTATGGTGGGTTGGTTGGAAGGTTGTCTTCTCCGGTGAGTTTGGCTGGAATTTTGTCGAACTCAAATCGGACACGGTGGAGGCCTCCTTCAAACTGGTTAACTTGGTTGGAAATGGTATTTTTTACCGAAAAATTTGACCTGAGACGGAAGTTTCCTTGTTCTTCTTCATCAAGTTTTCCTGGATGGAAAATTACATCAATTATAAATAGGTCAAAGTGGATACATTCATTGGTGTTTCAGGAGTACGAAGGTATCCTCACATAATATATACAAGAAAAAAAGATTGTTAGAGAGATGTTCCAGCTCATCACTCACGTTTTAAAACGTCTCACTTCATCACTCAATTTACGAAATGAGGTAAAATCACTACTTTGGTTAAAATGACAAAATTGCCCATAAAATGAGGCACATGCCTCGCACATGACCAAAAAATGGTACAACCAATGGCTTCACTAACGGAAGTAGTGATTTTGCCTGATTTCGTAACTTGAGTGATGAACTAGAACGTTTTGAAACGTGAGTGATGACCTCGAACCTAAGTAGATACGTGTATGATGAACAATATCTTTAGTCCATAAAAATATAAGAGGCAAAGATTAAAAAATTATAGAAGAAGGGACATTCTTCATAATTTCTCAATTTTAAGTGAAAGATACTAGACTCTAAATAAACACAAAAGAAGGCGAAGAACATTAAAGACTTCAACCAGCTTGCGTCTCAACAACAACATTTCCGCAAGTTCGGTAATCTTTATACTCAAGCTAATGAATTTATTAACTTTGTGGATGATTGTGCTTGTGCTTGTGCTCTGTCTCATTCAAATTGTTTGAAAAAATTACTGGTGGTTGCTTTTGTTCTTAATAAAATATCAACTAAAACTTTTGTTTTCAGTCGATCGATGATCGACACCCTAAAAAAATGTTGGATTTCCATTGACACCGACCACGAGATACATACTCTCGTCCGCTCATGTCATTTAAGGTTATTCATTCGATTACTTTCTCTGTTTTTCGAGTACCACAATAATTTTCTTATCCAGTTAAACAGTGCTTTTGCACAAGTTGACATCACCCATTTGCCATGAGTTAACATTTGTTATTAGTACTCTGAGGAGTATTTGGATCGGGAGAAAGCTTCACCCTTATGTAGTGGAATTTTATAACAATAAAATATTCAGGATCACATAATATGATATAATTTAAATCGAAAAACATATATATTAACACATATATAAGGGCCAAAAAATACCTCTTCCAATTGGCAGCGGAATTGTTGAAATATTTGATGGAAGAGATCCTCGCAGTCCTTCGAGCACCTCACGTGTGATGCCTCCAGTTGATCCACACCAAGAGCGGTTGAATCACCAAACACTATTTGCTTGAATATTTTGAGTGTAGATATGTGTTTATTTTGTTATAAAAACAACAAAATATTTAGGATAGAGCGCGAGAGGGGCTCGGCCCTATGGAGGAGGAAGGAGATGAAAATGAAAACCTTAGGTTTTATTTTCCATCTCTTAGCTTATATACCCCAGGCCCCGAGTTAGCCCGACTCATTTAATGTTCAACATGAGCTTGACTCGTTTTAAAGTCAAATTAACTCATTAAATCGATTAACTAATATTATTAATCGATTTAGTAACTTAACAAGTTACTAATGAACTTCCCTCGCTAAATTGTTGAATAAATTAATAACATAATTTATTCTGTTTAGTCCAATTAATCATTTTACATTATCAATGTAAAATCACTTGATTGAGATTGATTAGACTTAATCAATTCTCAACTTAAATGTTTAGATTTAATTTCATACATGAAATATAATTCAACGTCATTGTATGTGTGTGACCTTCTGGGCTCAGATAACATAATATTTGTCGTACAATATCTATCGATTGACCATTATAAAATATTATAACGGTTATGCATGGGATCTAGCAATCTGGCCTAACCCCTAAAATTATCGTGAGTTCCAATTTAATAATTATCAATTCTATTTATTGAACACTTAGTTCGAGTAACCTCATTTAACAAAATCTAGTAAATGAATTGTTACAACAATTGTCTAGTGGACATTATTTATAGAAATTAGTAATTATAAAATCACTAATTTCCAACATTATGATGATGTCAACTTTATGTGCTTTAATAAACTATCTTTACTTTATATAATGTTTAATGTTTATTTCAGCATCTCTCCATCTATTGGAGTTCTTGTTTCCATAATGGCACTTGGTGAACTTCAAATGTATGTATTATTTCATCATTATCTATATAAAAAAACTAAAATAGGCCTGCATATTTTTTTAGAGTAGATCGAAAAAGTAGTTCAAAAAAGAAAACGATAAGAATCTAGATAGTCGATATAACCTATCGACTTTGCAGTCCCAGTATAAGAACCTGAACATGTTCGAGTTACAAGTTCTTAATACGTTTTTTGTGCTCTACTGTTAGAAAAAGAATGGATGTCATCATATACAGACACTAATGCATCGGATCATAACTCCAAAGTTAGTGTGTTTATACGAGATTATTATATATGTGTAGCCGTGAGAAGTACTTCATATTGCACCCTTTTAAAGCCCACAAGTTCGACCAAGTTGGTGGATTAGACGTGAGTTTGTAACGGAAGATCATAATTTTAATTCTTTTTACCTTTAGTGTAATTTGCAGGCTATGCTACTGATTGAAATCTACTCATTGGTTACTCGACAAAGCCTGGTAAAAAAGACACATTGAAATAGAAAATGTGATTAACTAATTTACCCCTAATCGTAATTTCCTCGGGACACTACACCAAAAATTCGGGGATACTACAGATAAATAGTAAAAGTCCTACACACATAAAAACACTAATTTTGTGTGTAGATAGCAACTCAGTTTCACACAAATCTCATATCGTAAGAGTCCTACATATATTCCAATTATTAAAATGAATTTAGTACCAAAAATCTAAAAATCTTTACAAATTAGGGTTTGGTAAATCGGGTTTGATTTGAAAAATTAATCTGAAAAAGGAAGTTGATGAAATTTGATTTATAGAAAAATGGCTGGGCTTCATCGATCTTCAAGTGCTCCTTCCAATAAACTTCCTCCTAAAGAACTCTTAGATGATCTTTGCAGGTATATTTGTTTGATATAAATCTTTATGCATCAATAACTTTATTCAGATTTTAATATTTAGCTCTATTGGTTGTTGAGTGAAAATGTGAGCTGATTTTGTAGTTTAAAGTGTTTTTTTATTTTTTATTATTGCATTGTAAGTGAAAATTCTGTAAAACTGCTGTCTTTAAAAAAACTGATTTAACCGGAAGCTCGTCATTGCGAGTAATATGTCGTGGCACCTAGAACTAGACTAAACCCAGTGGTTTGTGAAATGTTGTCTTGATATTAAGTGATTAGGTTATTAAAAAAACTATCTTTGGGTCCATATGTAAGAGATATTGGTTGTGAAAAATCTGTTAGGATTTTGTTAGAATAGGTGGTTAGATCTATAAGAAGTTATCTGATTCTGTTATGCTTGTGGTTGTTGTTAGCAAGTTTCAGCTTGGTGTATGGTGTTATTATAAGAATTGAAAGACTTTGGTTGAGTTTGATGTTGTCAATTATACATCAACATGCCCAAGCAGAGTATGGGGATGGGGCGGGGGGGTGTCGGGCGAAATGTGACCTTAAAGCTGTAACCGAACGCGCCCAAGAGTAAAGTGGGAACTTATCTATTACTCCTACCGTTTTGAAATAGATGATTGTCTAGCAAAAATTTGCTTTTTCATAATAGTTGATTGTTTAGGAACTGAATATACCGTTGAACTCATTTTTTTCATTTTTAACCCTAATAACTGCTTTTGCTTCAGAGATTGCTTTTTCTTTTGACAGTAATTGTATATATTATGTAGGGTAATTGTATATACTATGTAGAATATACTAGTAATTTTTCCTAACCCTTAATAAAGTACTTTTTGACTAGATGATCAACTATTATGAAATAGAGGGAGGACTTCGTAATAGAAAAGGCGCATAGGTATTTTGTAAACCATGCAAAATAGATATTTGATTTAAGGTCTTCGTTTTAAAAAAATGAAAGATGCCTATAATTAAGCCTTTTATGGATTATTGACCTCCAGAAAGGGTTAAATGGTGATTTTCTATTGATGGGGCATGATATTAGAGTTGAAGAGGGTGCATGTTCAGACATTTGCGTTTTAACTTGAATTGCTATGTGTGAGATATCTGCTACCGTTAGATCATCAGGGCTTATCATAGTTTTTAGAATTTTATATGATACTTGGATGTTATCTGCCTCAGTCTTTTCAATTTTTTGGTGCAGTCGGTTTGTTCTGAATGTGCCAAAAGAAGATCAGCAATCGTTCGAGAGGATATTGTTTCTTGTGGAGTATGCACACTGGTACTACGAGGACAATTCTGTTGAGAAGGATCCGTCATTGAAGTCCTTAACTTTGAAAGAGTTCACCTCATTATGTATCCTTATTAAAGTTCCTGACTTTTAAATTGGCATATACTGTTGAGTGCATACAATCACTTTTCTCTGCCTGTCTATAGCATTATACAGGATAAGTGTGGGTTTCCTTAATATACTGCAGTATTCAACAGTTGTGATGTTTTTAGGCCTTATGTGGCACACATTGATGACATATTTAAGGACTTCACTTCGTACAAAGTTCGAGTTCCTGTGACGGGCGCAATTATCTTGGATGAATCATATGAACGGGTGAGGATTCTAGACTTGTTTTTTTAGGGTTGGGGGCAGAGGTTTGTAGCTTTTTACCTTTTCTAGAAATGCTTTTTGTGTTGTGAGCATGCATGTTGTTTCTCTTCATCAACATATTTTCTTTGGCACTAGTATAACACATCTTACACTTGGTAAACCATCATAAGGGAAGAAAAGTAAGAATTAAACCTATGTTTAAAGAATAATATTCTGCAGTGCATGTGTTTCTCTGATAGTATTGAAGGAAAAGGTCATGCTGCTTTCTTAATAGTTCTAAATAATAATTTTGGTTGACTGAAGTGGTGCTGCTACTTGCATAAGTTCACTAGTCAAACCAAGAGGCTTGGAATCTCTGCTAGATATTGCATATTAATCTACCTTGTATATGCTTTTGAGACTTACGACTTTCCCTTTCTATAAAAATAAATTCTGTTGTTCAAGAGGGGATTTAAGCTGCTAGCTAATGTGGTTTATAAAGTTCACCTCTTAAAAATCTCACTATCTCCTAACACATAATTTTTTTATGCGATTCTCAGTGTCTGCTTGTGAAGGGGTGGAAGGGTTCAAGTTGGAGTTTCCCTCGAGGGAAGAAAAATAAAGATGAGGAGGACCATGCATGTGCTATCAGAGAAGTATGCTGTACTCTTGCACATATAATTTTTATTGTTTGCATAAAAAACACATGCGCAGTTTTGCAGAAGTATTTCATACAATTCGAACCATGCAATTCTTATGTATTTGGGATACGACTGGTTTCATTATACTAGTCTCTGAATGCATAGAAGAAATGTACTGAAATCCATTGGTCAGAGTGCTACAAATTTTTGTAGAGAGCTTAACTGGTCCAATTTCATTTTCAAATTACCCTTAACATCATGTAGTAGCAAGAACCTTCTTCAAGATAAGTGCAAAAGTGAACATTAGTATGAGTTCATAATAACAAACTGAAATCATCCCTTGCCTATTGGTAAAAAGTACTGTTTGCGAGCTATGTATAGGCATTAATAAGATAATAGCTTGCATGTCTTGACTCCTGATATCTAGACATTTTGTGTCACCTCCTATTATATGTTTGCAAATGCAAAAATGTTAATGATGCAGGTTCTGGAGGAAACAGGATTTGATGTTTCAGAACTTCTCAACAAAGATTACTACATAGAAAAGATATTTGGACAGCAGAGAGTGCGGCTTTACATTGTTGCTGGAGTGAAAGACGATACTGCTTTTGCTCCGCAAACGAAGAAAGAAATTAGTGTATGAAACTTCACACTCATTTATGTTAGTGGATATCTACTGTGAATCTAGTTTATTTAAACTATTTGTATAATTGTTTTGTCAGGAAATAGCCTGGCAACGCCTTGACGAAGTTACACCTTTTAATGATGATGTTATATCTCGAGGGATTACTGGCCTCAAGCTTTATATGGTTGCTCCATTTTTAAAGTGGGGACTTCTACATTAAGTTACCAATCTCTTTCCTTGAATTAACTGTTATCTATATTGAATCTGATACAAAAACTTCTTCAGGGCACTGAGATCTTGGATATCATCGCATCAGCCTTCAGTCATGTACAGACCTCATGGGCCTCTGCGAGGTAGGCCAATAAGTTCGGCATATATATATCTATCTCTCTCTCTCTCTGAGCATCTTTTGGGAAAATAGTAAGTTAGAGTTTCTCAGATACTTAACCAGTTCACTAACTTTGTCTTCTTATTGAGAATTTATGTAATCTTCTGTAGCGATGAGTGTGTGGAAGGCAAGAAATAGTTCTACTGGGAGCAACTGCATTGTAACAGAGAGTCTAACGAACAAGCCAGCAGCAGATGTGCAGTCATCAGACCCAGGCCCTAGTCGCGGCTTCAAGAATTTCCGCTTTGATACTGCTCCTATCTTTCTTGCCATAGAAGCTGTCTTTTCGACTTAATTGGTGAATACAAAGCTCTTCCTTTGTAAAGCAACCCCACATGCACATATTCTCATTAGTGGTAAACAGTGCTGTTTGTATTGAGTGTGGCTCTACATATTAAGAAGTCGAACAAGTGAACGTTAGATGTTGTTTGAGCTCTTTGGTTAGGGAGCGTATACCATGTGCTGATGTGCAGAAACTGCATGGTTATACATTTTACTGTAATTGTGTCTGTAGATGACAGATCAAGATGTTACAGAGCATAGTATGTTAAGTACTGGTTTGGACTCTGGTGTGTTTAAGCCGTCTATGTGATGCAAAAACAAATTTGCCAAAATTATGATGTTAGGAAGTATTTGGTGTTCGTGTCATCTTACTGATTATAGAGTTGTGAATTTGCCTCACCAAACGCCTTTAAGTTAGCCCAGTGCATTAAGCATCCCTGAGACGAGTACCAAGTTCACCTGGCTGCGAGCGACTAGCGAGTAGCAAGTGACAATTGTGCTGGAGAAAAGAAGAGTATAACAAAAGCCCAATACAGCTCACTTGACCACGGTATTCCTTGGCTTGCTGACAAATGGTTCAAAATTAAGCTCATGCCTACCCGAACCAAGCAAGATAACAGCATACATATCATTCGGCTTCGGCTTTGAGAGACCCTAAGCCTGAGAAGGGGCAAATTTTCTAAATCGATATCACACTGAAGTTCAATAGTCCTAAAGCTTCATAATTACTGGAAATGGATCTAGTGCTAATTAGCTTTACCAGTCTCATGTTCAAAAGTTCACCATATCTGTAGTTAGCCGTTGAATTAAGCAAGACTGAGACATTGAAAAGTGATGGCAGAAAACAGCACTTTCAGAACGTACAGAAAATGAAGAGAATAAAACATATAGTACAAAAATTCCATCAACTAGGTTTTGTAGTCCAGGAAAAGGTAAAACAACACATTAATATCAAATTTTTAGTTCTTTTACTCCTTCAATCACAGGAGACTCCTGTAGCTTACCCTGACGGGGAACGTCACCATCTTCGGAATGCAGAGCAGGGCAAGATGAAGAGGCAACTGGAAGACTAGAGTCTGACGCTTCCGCAACTTGAGGGTTTGAGCATTTGGTGACTGCCTCTTCTTTAGGTAGGACCAGAAGATGTTGAGAAGCTGCAAGCTGCTCAACTGGATCTGCAGAATCACTAAGAGTTGAGGATATCTTCCCGTGATCAGGTGCAGCCTTGGAAGCTTGGAGCTCCTGTACTTGAACAACTGAAACCTTAGGAAATTGTTTATCCAGTCTGAATGAAGTGTCCGATACAGTTCGCTCCTCTACAACAACAGGTGGAGCTGCAAACGCGGGTACAGCTTGTCTGATGCAAACAGGTGGCGCCATTCCCAAAGATGGAGTTCTCATCACAAGTGGAGGCTGAGAAGGAGGAGGAAGTGGCGGAGCAGAGAAAACAGGGATTGCATTTCGTATAGTAACAGGTTGTGCAACTCTGTGATGGGGGCTGTAATGGCGAAGCGGTATGTAAGGTGCTGCTCCAGCTGCAGGAAATTTCTGGGATCGATTTTTTTGGTTCTCTGCTAATGAGGGACCATCAGTTCTAGCTAGATTTGTCTGCAAGAAAGTGAGTGCATCTTGAAGACTAGACGCTGTTATCTCATTTTGAGTAGTTTTGGGGCGTCCCGGACTGTTGTTTGCTGCATTCATAACAGATCTGCTGCGATGAGCTGTTCTAGGGCATATAAATGGAAGGATTTTTGATGTTGCAGGTTGAGAGGGCTGTGTACTTGGTGGTCGCAGACTCTGGGTAGGAAATTTAATTGGAAACTGTACCCTTGCTAACCTAGCCTTGATGAGAAACTTCTGCAGAGCACGAGCTACAGTCACATGCTCCTGCTCATCAGTGTTTGCTTTTTGTGACGAACTACCAGATTCTTGTGCCACTGATGCAACATATATTACCAGATTGTCATGGTAATGAGACAACAGTTTAAAACAGCAACTACACAAATAGAGACTGGGTATATGAATGTGAAACCCTTTATTTAAGCGTATGTCGAAAAAGATAAGTGGACTTTTCTAACAAACACAAGTCTTAATCGACCAGTTGTTATCTAATGAATAATCTACCATAGTAATCAAATAAAAAACTTAAAAGGGCACCCCAAGACATTATGGAAGGGTTGAACTTCGCATACTTAGTATGATTTTTTATAAAAATATCACATTCACATTCATCATCTAATCTAATAAGCAGAAAGAAGATTTTAATCACTCACATAATTTTAGTGATGACCACGCAGCCATGGCAGCATTTTTCTCTGCCTGCTTCTTGTTCTTGGCTGGGTCCCCAGTGAATGCAACACCTGCCAATTCGACAGTGCATGTAAATACAGGATGATGACCCAGGCCTGATCTAAAAGTTGTATATCCAGGCAATGATGCTCCTACTCGTTGAGAAACTTCTTGCAGTAAATTCTTATACACCCCTGTTTCATCCTGTAGAAATGCGCTCATCATTTGGTTACGAACATTCTTAAATCAAGTACATCATTATGGAACACAATCATTATAATCAATCCAACCCCCTTAAGCCCTTACTAAACTTAGGTAAGACCCTCTTTAGAGGCACCGGAGGAAGTTGTTGCTCGACCTTGGTAACTTCATTACATGCAAACAATCTCTCAATACAGATGTCCAGGTATTTAAGAGCAGGGCAATACTTTTTGACGTTGAATAAATTCAAGAATACAATAAAAAGGGCGCACTCCCAACAATTTACATATTTGATAACTCCGGGGGAAACTTAAGGTCATGTCTCATGACAAATGAAACTCAGATCCCACATTAGTGTACGATACTCATAAGAATTATAGAGAAGGCCAAGTATTACTCATTTGGAATTTAGCAAAATTGAATGAGACTTATCATACACATGTACTGGCCTTTTTGTATGGCCAGCAGGGGAAGCAATTTCAGTTTACTCAACTCACCTCTAATGACCCTAATCAACTACATACCCAAATGACACCATTCCTAGTGGACTACTATTATAACAGACCTCGACATTTTCACCAACAATGAACCCCAGTCCCCAGCACATTATTTTATAGTATCCTTGTTTCACAGTAATACCTCAATTGCTAATTTCTGAAGTATAAGCATTATTCACCAGGCTTGAATAAAACGAACAACAAACAAAATCAGAGATGATTATAATGTCACTCTCCCTTCTTCCATAACAACGAAAAAGAAAATTACTTTAGATATCATGCCCCCCAAAATCTAGGAAAGAGAAAAAGAACAATAATAAGAAGGTACAAGTGCACCATCATCATAATCATCTCTGATTTTGCCTGATTAACAAACACTGCACATTAATCGAACCTTTTAAATTACAATAAACCATGATAATGATGGAATTCTCCCAGAGACTCCCCCTAATTTCCTAATGCAATTAAATAATGCAACCCCTCTTGGAATTATTACTTTATTGAAGTGATCATTTATTATCTAACCTACTCCTGTATCACATTTCACATTAACTGTCTACCCACATGCAAATCACTTTCCCATTTCCTATATCACAGTAACAGTAACGGAACAATAGATCAAACCCTAACAGACACAAACAGAAGAAACACAAAAACTACAGCAACAACAAAAAAAAACTCGAAATCTCACAAGGATTCTAGCAGCAAGGGAGTTTGAAGGCCCACGATTTGAAAGAGAATCCAATGCCACCTCAGCAGCCGAATGTTCAGCCTGGCGAAGCGTCGAACAAAACGCAGGACTCTCAAATGTCTCTCCATTAAAGTTAACGGCGGCCTTAAACCGCGGAGCGTGATCGGGACCTTCCCTGATGCAAGAATAAGAAGGCAAGTTGAAGCAGCTCCTCTGTGCTAGCTCCTGCAACTGATTCTTATACATTTTTACCAAAAAATTAACCCAACAAAACCTAAACAACAACTTCTAATTTCTAAACTCCCAAAGCACTTCAGATCATATTACAGATTCTAGAGACTTCTAATGGGGTTTAAGCAAAAAGCTTACTTTTCAAGAAAATCAACCAAACAAAAGCTAACCTTAACAGCTTCTAATTACACCAAATTCCTTCAAATCATATTACATACTCTAGAAACTTCCGAGTTGGGTTTAATTTAGTAGGATTTTGTTAAATTTTAAACAAAATGTGACTTTTCAACAAAATGTTTCAATTTTCCTACAAAATCAACCAAACAAGAACTTCTAATCGCTCAATTGAGAGTTCCTCAAGCTCATTTGATGATTCCTAGAATTTTCGGAGGTGGGTTTTAGTAAGAGCACAAACAAAATGTGACTTTAAGCAAAAAAGATTCACTGTTTTCCTAAAAGTCGACAAAAAAAAAAAAAAACTAAACCCCTAAAAACAACTTCTACTTTAAAAAATTCCCAATTTCTTCAGCTCATTTGATAAATTCCAGAATGTTCTGAGGTGGGTTTTGCAAGAGCTCAAACAACAAGTGATTTTAAAGCAAAAAAGATTCAATATTTTCTCAAAGAATCGACCAAAAAAAGCTAAAACCATAAACACCTTCTAATACCTAAAACTCCAAATTTCTTAAGATGATTTGAAGGATCTGAAGGGTTTTCATTTGCTAGGGTTTTGAACAAAATGTGATGTGTAAAGTTGGCAAGAAAGTAGAGAGAAATACATCAAAAAAAAGATTTTTCGATTTTCGTTAAATGTTTCTTTTTGTTGTGTTTGAGCTTTATATATAAAGTAGGAGAATGAGAAAATGAAAAGAAAACGTTGGAAAGTAAAGTTCAGAGTGAAGTGTGTGGTGATAAGATTACAGTGGGGTTGCTTTCTTGGGTGGTGGGGTGGGGTGGTGGGGTGGGGGGAGTCAATGGAGCGAGAGCTGTCTTAGATGTTTGATTGGTGGAGGTTTGCTTTTGGAGTAGTGCTGTAAATGATTATGTTCGGGTTGGTATCGGATTACTCGATAATTTGATATTTTAGTTTCGAGTTTGAACCATCAAACAATATGATTTGATTTGCTCACTATTTGTTGGTTTGAAATAAGATTGATTACTGAGTGAGAATCGAGCTTTTAGCTCAATCGATTCTTAAACGTGTTCATTTATGTGATGAAAATGGTCTTCGTTCGAGCCAAGTCAAAGCGTCTTAGTTGACTTGCTGAATCAAGTGGTTGGGAGATGAAAATCGAACAAACCTTATGCCAAATGGACACAATTTGTAAATGCATTCTTTTGCAATAAAATGATCTTCCTTCAAGCAATTTTTTTGTCAAATTGTTTTACGAACATGTTTAAGGTGATTTGTCAAAAAGAATGGTAACATAAATGACATAAAGGAAGCAAATTAACCAAATATATATGTGAATCTTAGATAAAGAGTTATGTGAATTCTAATAAATAAAGAAGACAAAGATTTAACGTTATTTCCCCAATAATATGTTACTACTACTCCATAAGCTCTAAACCACAAACAATTCACTATAATAAAAATAACGTTTACAAAATTAATCACTATTGCTAGAATAAGATTATAACACTCACTATTCCAACTTCCAAGATTCTTAATCTATGTAAGAACTCTAATAACTAATACTCCCTCCGTTTCATAATACTTGATTGTTTAGAAAACATTTATTTTCTTATAATACTTGATTGTTTATGGAATTCAATGTACTTTTGTACTCATGCTTTCTTTTTTTTACCCTTGCTTTAGAAGTTACTTTTCACTTTGAGAGTATTTTATAAAGTATAATAGTAAGTTTTATTAACCCCTTATTAAAATACTTTTTAACTAAACAATCAATTATTATGAAACACAGAAATACTTGTTATTACCTATTTCTCCATATATTTTCTTAATAAATCTGTCTATTTAACAATAAATTTGGTACTTACAAGACTACAACCATGAAACAACGCTTTGTTGAATCGCCATAGTTGGTAAACGATTACGTTTATAACATTTAGTATGCGACATGGGATTAATTCACAATTTTTTAGGGCAAACGGCCACATCATCATATCAATCACCTATGTTTGTAAAATGTTTTCGGTTCATCATCTATGTTTCAAACGTCTTGTTTGAAATGTTCCAGTCCATCACCCATTATGGCATCCATTGTTAATAATATCTTGTGATGAGAATGTGACTTGTCAATAAGGTTATTTCGATCATTTCATCTAATATATTTTGAGATAAAAAAGTCATAAGAAAATATAAAATAACTCTTTCACAATCCTGAGTAAGAAATAACGCACCCTAATACAGACTTAACAAATAATTTATTGTCCCAGACCAAGCAGTCCAGATAATTGACAGGAACATTTTGAAACATAGGTGATGAACTGAAAACATTTTATAAATATAAGTAATTGTTGCCGCCATTTACCCATTTTCTTAACCGAAACCCCAAAATTAATTTGCCTCATTTTTCAACTAATAGACTGGAACATGACAAAAGATATGTATATCTAAAATTTTGATTGAATGTTGTTAATTCACATGTGAAACGACTTCGTTTGTAAAACTCGTTGATCAAGTTATTAGTTCAATAACTTTGTCATAAAAGTTAAAATTACCTCGTTTTGCAACTATATATATATATATATATTCCATCGTGCTTATTTTGATTATATCTTTTGTTTTGTTTTGACAAGTAGATTTCTCATCTTCAACTGGGCGTTAGACATACAACATAACATGAGGAATGAAGTCCAAATTACAAACAAAATCATATTCATCCACCTTCCATTTAAATCACTAGAGCAAGTGTCAACTGCCAATCTCCTATTCAACTACTCATCATTAACCTCTACTACTACCACCAATTTTTGTTTTAAGGGAAATGATTATATGCATTTCATGCAATTGATGATCATATTGAAACTAATGCATACATGTTCTAATAGTTCATATATTTGGCAATCAAACTTGAAGGCTATCGGGTTTGAGCTTCTTTCCAAGAGTTCTGCGAGTATGTTTGAAACATTTTTCGGGTTTCAAGACAATTTCGGGGATCGGAAACATATGAATCCGTGAAGCAAAGTTCAGACATTACGTAAATTATATTAGAGTCACATCAAGAAAATCAAAGTTCTATTGCATGACTACTAACGTTTGAGAAAAAAAAAAACCAAACCCCTAGTACAAACACTACTCCTCAAATAAATGGAAGATAAAAAAATGAGCATATGTGATTGTATTTGGATGTGTAATCTTATCACATTGATACAATTAACTAATTACCTTGAAACACCATGCCATTATATACTAGTATATATATGTATATTTTCATGCTTGTATGGGACCTAATTTATTCTAGAAGGAGCACAGCCTCTTTTTGGTAGAAAGTTAGGGTGCCTTATAGAAATATTCCGTACACATTTCGTAAAGGGTTAATATACAAATATTGGTGGTTGGAGTGGGGATTGAAGATGTAATTATTATTTCTTCATGGGTTATCGTGTTGTTTGTTAGTGGAGATCACATTGGCGTAGTTGAACAAATCCATCTCAAATATTTAAACTTTTTCCACACGTCTTCATCATATATAGAATGATCGCCAACTTACCACAGTAAAAGTTTGTCTCATGTCCGTTCCTTACACGACTACAAACAAAGGAATAGTCAATAACTAAATAAAACACTCTTGCTAATATAGATTGGCAAATAAAGATCTAAAGATTATTGATTTTACGGTAACTCTACATTTAAACACTTTAGCTAATATGATATAGGTTATACGCACAAAAAAAAGAATTAATCACTTTATACCACACATAACACATTGACATGTAAAATGACTTAAATATCTCACATTCTAATATCTTTAAATCCTAATTATTTTGAAGAATGCACCCTCCCTTTTATTTTTTACTTTTTGTCTCTCATGATTTTTTTTGGATTTGGGTACAACCTCCTCAAAAAATAATTATTTTGCCCTTAATAAAATTTTTTATATTCGAGTACCCCTCCACCTCATCTTCTTCCCTAACTCTTCTTCTTGTCATCAACCATAATCACTACCACCTTCACAAACTCACCGCCACAAACAACCCCGAATTTGAAACCACCCTCACCTTCATTTTTTTCCCCATCTTTCTTTCTTCTTCTTCACAACCCATTACCACCAACAATCCCAACTTCAGAACCACCACCTCTCTCTCTCTCTCTCTCTCTCTCTCTCTCTCTCTTCTTCTTCTTCTTCTTCACAAACCTACCACCATCAACAACCCTACAACCCCGCCTCCACCTACAAAAATAGTTTGCCCCCTCCTCCACCATTAAAAAATGTCTCTAGATGCAAAAAAATGGCATCTTAAACACATCATCGTGCCATGAGGTCACGATGAGGCTCACGTTGGATTCACGAAAACTTCTCCATTCATAAACACTGATACACACGCATTAACACTGATAAACATTAATAACTATTGTTTCGTCATCATGCAATAATCACACGATAAGCACAAGATGACTCCCAATGACACTTCTTCATCGTGACCTCTAGGCACTATGGCCTCACATGTTTATCAGTATTTATGACTGTTTATCAGTGTTTATGAATGGATGAGTTTCTGTGAATCCATCGTAAGCTTCATTGTGTCATCAGAGCACGATGACGATTACAATGGCTATGTTTTTGTGGTTGGTGGTGGTGGTGTTGGTGGTGGTGGAATGTGGTGGTCATTTGAAATTTGAGGTTGTTAGTGATGGTGGATTTGTGGAAGTGAAATTGAAAGCACACATAAAATGATACCGTAAAAATTTGGGAACAAAAACGGCATCAATTATTGTATGATTAATGATGTTTTTCGGCTACAATAATCGAAGCAATAAGTGCGGCTTGTGCTTAAAACAATATGGTCAATTAAGAATGAAATTCCAAATCTGAAAATTAAGTGTTTGGACATAATAGACCCTCCTTAAATGTTAGATGTAAGAACTAAGAACAATATGTTGGATTATGTGTCCGTAGTCCGTACACCTTGTTTTAATGACGACTTAAACATTCATTTACTATCTAACATGTTTGCTTAAATGATTGATCTCATAGCAATGTTAGAGTCTTATCTAGTAAGCACAAGACCAATGACATTCTATATGCAACAGATGCTTGCCGTGATATCTACATAAAGTTAATCAACGAATAAAGTGTGGTGATGAAGAAGTAGAATCAACCACACACTAGTCATTGAGGACTTGAAGAAGCTAAAAAATAGAATGAATACCAAACTAAGAGTTGATCATTCACCGGTCACGAGAGACAACGAAGAAACAAGCTCAAAGATATTCAAGAACGATCAAGATTTCAATCAAATGAGCTATGGATCAAAAGCACATACAAAGGTAAAAGTTAGCTTTCAATCACAACTTAAAGTCTCTTGAATAATGTAAATTGAAGCTTGTATATGAGAGATATTTTTTAAATTTTTTGGACAAAAAGATGATAAGTGATTCAACGTTTTTATGAATATTTTGTCAAAAGGAATTGGATCTCTTTGACGAGTGCTCTGCCTATAAAGCTTGAAACAATATGGCTTGATACGACCCTTTTCTCCACAGTGATGACATACCGATTTTTTCTTCTTTTTTGTTTCGGGTTTGCTGTCTAACCTGGGGTTGACCAGGGGTTGGACCATTTGTCGTTAAGAGTTGGTATAACACTCGGGATTCTTTAACTTTGTAGTTGGAACAACCTAGATTCCTTACCACAATTTCCAGCAACATATCACAAGCCAGTATGGTCATTTCGAGTGAAAATATTGGGTGCATCAATACTTCCATGCATCATGTTCATCAAGGGGGTTTGGGCATAATATCTTATAACTTAAGGGCCGCGATGTAATTATCTATATAATTACGGGTGACGCTACAATTATCTATATATTTGTGGGTCAATTTACAAATCCATATATATTTACTACTTTTATTTTGAATTGATAAATATGTGGTACTGTACCATTGTTATAGTATAATATGGGTACAAGTTATGTTGATATTGTTTATTGTATCAATGATGAAGTTTCAAGTGGATATAGTACCCACGTGAAACCTTTAAATGGGTACATTGATGAACTTGATGCATGAAATTATTGATGCACCGAAACCGGACTCCATTTCGAGACTGCCCAATAAAAAGGATTTTGTCTAAATTTGAAGTTCCCGAATGGAGCATACGGACGGACTTTTTCATGGCTTCCAGATCAGTAGTCAATCTCTTATCCTCCTCTTGTAATGATGATCATGAGCATCTTAGTTTTTTAATCAATAAAAGCTTTATTCTCCTCCTTTTATTTCATGAACTTACTTGTTAACTTGATACAATGGTCAAGTAGGTATTTATAGTTCTTCATGAATTCGTCAATCTCTTCACTATTCAACTCTGCGTTCATGCTCTAATCAGTCTCATATGTAGGTTCATCGACTTTGGATGTCAACGAAAACATCACCCCAACATCATCGTTCCCTTCACCACTGAAGGTAGTATTTCCTTTCCTTCTCTGGGAGTTAGGACATTCAATCTGAACATGTTCATCGTCTTTACACTGGATCTCATTATGTTGTTTCTTAAATCATTTTTTAGCTTTCGTATCTCGCTAAGACCAACTGTCAGACTAAAAGTTACTGATGACTGGTCTACCAATGCTAAAGGATCTGTTCTTTAGTTTTTGAAGAATCGTGTTAAAAGGCATATTCAATGAATCAACAAGATAATTATCAGAATCTTTGTTACTCTTTGGGCCCATTCGTTCTCCTTATTTTCGAAATTTTGATCATCAAACTCCATCTCATACGTTGTAAGTCTACCAATTATGTCGTTAACTTTCATGGTGAAGATATCATTAGCTTCTTCTAGTGTGGTTAGTCTTCATCATTTTACTTTTTTCCTGTGTTGGAATATGCCTTGAATCTGCGTTTCATTGGGACTTGGTCGGAACTTTCCAAATCCCGACCGGATCTGAAGACGCGAGAGTTTTGGCAGTTTCTGATGGGCTTTGGGCTTTCTCTACTAGTCTACTTAGGTTTTCCTGATTACCTATAAGTAGGGGACTTGCCCCTTAGACTTGGATGAGCCAAAAAGAAGACTTAGAGAATAGATTTCCTGTTTTCTATTCTCTGAGGTCTAGAAGTTATGGAATAGTGAGTCTTATAATCATATTCTAGGAATAGTGTAGGCTGGTAATTCTATTCATCTGAGATCTGATTGATCAACTCTGTAACCTGATCTTCCCATATAGTGAACCATATAGTGAATTTGTTTGTGGCTTGGAGCCCGTGGAGTAGTCCTAACACGTTGTTAGGGAGACCACGTTAAATTCTGGTGTTCTTTACTTTCGTGCACTTTACATAATTCTTTGTCTAAGATTCGCATCCGATTGTTAAATCGCTTTCGCGATTATAACATCCTGTCTTCGCTCTGGATTTTCTAACTCTTTCATTTTTCTATCTAGAGGACGTATTCACCCAAAGGGTCTTGCTAAAATACTGACTTGTTCATCCACACCACACCCCCCCCCTGCCCCTCTCTCTCTCGAAGGCTTTGATATATATATTTGTACTTTCACGTATCAATATCTCTCAA
Source organism: Echium plantagineum (assembly GCA_003412495.2). Lineage (NCBI taxonomy): Eukaryota > Viridiplantae > Streptophyta > Magnoliopsida > Boraginales > Boraginaceae > Echium > Echium plantagineum. The sequence goes on along the minus strand of CM016563.1, from coordinate 21,318,963 downwards.
CCAAAATCAGTATTTCTCTTATTTCCAGATATGGTAAACAAAGAAGGGTTTTCAAATTTCCATTCTCATGATAAGCAAAAAGAAGAACAAGAAGATGATGATGATACTCTTTCTTTTTGTGATCTTCCAATTCAAGCAAATGATGATCAAGAAAACAATATTCCAATCACTAAAAAAATCCCATCACCATCTCCTGAAGACCCTTTTGAATTCTTCAACAACTTACTATTTCAAGAACCATCTCCAGCAACTCCAAGAGTCATAATATCCAAACAAGACCCCATTGTGAAGCACTCTTCATCTTCATCATCCTCCTCATCCTCCAACTCGAATCGTCGAAATTCTAGTCCCTACTACTACAAGAACATATATTCTTCTTCTTATTCTTCTTCAAGGCCGTTTACATCAATCTCAAATGTTGAGAAAGTGAATATTACTTCTCTTACGTCAATGTCATCAAAGTCAAGAAAGATAATGTTCATGTTTGGACCTGTGAGGTTCAATAATGAAATGGAGCTTAGTTCTATCAAGATGAGACAATCCAAACGTGCCATCAAGGATAAATTTGTTTCTCAAGCGGCGGCTGCCACCATTGCTGGTGGCGGTGGAAGTCGGCAATGGGGATTGCTGAGGTCGCTTAGTAGGTATAGATCACGCGCTACCGTTGACTCATCGGCCAGTTCTTGCGGGTGCTTTTCTTGAGCGTGTAACAAAACAAACATCGATCTATATGTTTTATTTAGTAAGTATTTTTGAGACGTTACTATTATTCATTGATCCATTTCAAATATGTTTTTCAATTTCATAAATAAGAATAATTTATTTTATTGATTAATAATTTCAGATTTCTAAGCTCACTTGACAATATGAGTTTAATTAATTTGACCATTCATCAAATTGGTAGGCTAAGTCTCACATCAGTTTGATGAGCAACATCAATAGAACGAGGCAATGGACTTCAAACTAGCCATCATTGTTGAACAATAGATAGTCTACCTAATATTGTTCGTTTAGTGTTCAATATTAACGTTACATACAAATGAAAGAAAATCTAAGACGGTCAACAGAACCATTAAGATGACAGTTTCATCCTTTTCTTTAATGAAAAACGAACTTTTTTATAGATAATGACAAGCTATCACACAATGAAAGACAATTTCGTGGTATATGATGATGTCGACGTGGTAATAATCAAATGTGACATTAGTAAAAATTGTGTAGGAGAGAAATTCTCATAAAAATAGTACTAGTATAAATGAAGAGCAGAAGAGCAATAAAGAGGATGATGAGCAAAGAGACATATAACGTGTTACAAAAGATGCTCTCATTCCCAAGCTTTTGACAAATTATTCTTGCTTTCTCTAGTCATACAACAAACACCCAAAAGCTGCAGCAATAAATCAAAAACTGAAACAAAGACTAAACCAAAATAATCAACTCTGGAAGTCCTATCAAACTCAAGTTACAAAAAAATCTACTATACAAATGCAGCAAAGAGAATAATTTGCCGCGGGTGCTACCTACCTAAACTCCCTTGTCCTCTCCAGGAGTCCTCCTCCCTGATGACGTTTGCTGCGAGGTAACTACCACTAAACTTCTGCTGCTCAGATTTAGCATAGTGCATCCTAATGGCAGTAACCGGATCGGACACGCTCACAAACTGACTACCTAGAACTGGCCCTCGTCCAACATTAATCGCAACGACACCCGCCGACTGTTGTTGCAGCCCTGGCACCACATCACATCCATTTCTTCTCTGCATTTCAGCTAACAAGTGGTCATGCCTATTACTCACGTCTAATGAAAACGCCTGCGCTTTTTTGTTCCCGTATATCTGTGAATCTGCTGGGGCATTGTTAACGCTACCATCTTTGTTTGAAAAAGTAGACACACCATTCAGGATGCATTCACCAGACTTCACCACTCCATCCAAAGATGGAAGCTCAATTTTGGATGATGGCAACACGTAATTACTAAATCCTGTAGGGTACCTGGCCAGTAAAATTGTAGAGTCGGGCAAGGTAGAAGACCCATTATGGAGCCGATTCTGATCTCGGAATACAACATTCCTCAAAGGAAGACTATCCAAACCCACAATGTTGTTATGGCCATGCTTCATGTGAGCTGAAAGCTCATCATCTGCCAGCTGCCTACTGGAGCATTTCACAGTAGATGATTTGCTACCTGGACTATGATGCTGGGTGCTACGATCTTCTTTAATACGGGTACCCAAATCTGGTTTATGGTGTGATGTCTTGTGCAAAATTTGACCAAACAACTTCACATCTCCATTGGTCGAAAGCTTGTTGATATGGGGTTGACTGCCAGAAGGGCGTACCGAATGGTCTCCCTCTCCGGGAACAGAGTCAAGCTCAGCATCTAAACTAACAGCTTTTCGACCGTGGCACCTTTTAAGATGAAATTCTCTACTTAAACGATGTGAAACATTATTACCTTGAGGAATCGGCGTTTTGGAACTGATATTGCAGCTCGTCTCCTTCATGGTTGAGACAGCAACAGGGTATTCTTCAACTTCGCATGTAGACTTCATTTGTTCTACCAGTGAGATTTCAGGAAGATGATGTTCATTCATTTTATTATACTCCACTCCTTGCTCAATTTTCATCTTCTCAGGAACAGCTGATGCATCGTCATAATTGCATTTCCCATGTTCAATTGCAAAAATACTGGATCTCTGATCTGCTATTGCTGGACCAGATTGCTGCAGTACAAGAGGCTTGTCTCCTGCACCGGATTCCACCATTTGTTGCAGGAGTTCACTGCCAACAAGGAGAACTCCATGATGCTCATCTTGCAAGGAAGATCTTGTGCTAGTCTCCTTGGTTTCGAGACCGTTAGCAGCCAAATTAATTTCATCTTCATCTGGTTTGGCCTTGGGCACCTCCATGCAAGCAGCATTCAAATTAATGCTTCGAGCGGTCTCTAACACCTTAGGCAGGTTCTTGGCTTTTTCCAGTCCAACATCATGTGCAACATCCATATTGGGGATGACCACGGGGTTACTTAACTTTTGGTGGCCATCAAAGACTAGCTCAAAGTTATCCTCTGTCCCTTGATCATCAGGTAACAAATTCTTTGAGATGACCTTCTCGGGATCATGTGCAAACTTTACATTGACAGATGCAATATCGTCATCTTTTCTTGAAACTGATTTGCCATTGCATATTACTGAGTCATTCTCCAGAAAGCATGCATCAGGTGTACCTCTATCAACATCATCTGTTATCAGATTCTGGGGTCCTGGGCAAATGTTATCCAATCCCAGACACTTTCGAGCCTTGCTGAAGAATACCTTGCATTGATCCTGCGTTTTAGTTCTCACGCACCTAGAAATCATGGTAAAATCCTTACCGTAGGACGACACAGCTTGAATAAGGAGGGTCTTCTCCTCATCAGTCCAATTAGTAGGATCTATCTCTCCGCAACTCTCATCAGAACAAGTCTCAACAACATTCTGGGTGACCTCAGGTGTCGAAGGAAGCCTAGTTGAAGATCCCAATTTCTGGTACTTCAGATCCTGGTAGCCCTCTCCTGGATCTAGAGAACTCGTGATGCAAGAACTCATGGCCTCTGACGAAAGAGAACCACAAATGCCAGCCAATACATCAGCTGCCACAGCTTCTCTCTCACTATTGTACAAACATAGACTACTAGATCTGTCTGGAAGATTATCAGAGCCACTTTCCATCTTGTAGCTGCCAGACACTAAAAAGGACTTCGATGTATGTTTCTTCTGAATTGCCACACAGTCATCAATTTCGACGGCAACTTCAGAGGCTGCAAATAAATTGCCAAGAGCCTCACGATTCGATCGGTTTCCTGATGTACGCATGAAGGTAATTTGTGAATGCTTAGGAAATTTTGGTTTATTTTTTGCTCTCTGGAAAGCATCATTTCTGTGATTTTTGTAGTAGAACTCAACACAATCTGCTGTTGTCTTATGATCAAGAAAAGAAGCAATTTTCCTAAAATCTTTCCCAAACAAAGCAAGTTTGTCAATAAATAACTCTTCTTCTTCTGGCAACCATGGATTAAAGATTGGTCTTTCTTTCTCAACAGAAACTGGATCTTCCACTATACCATTATGAGAAACGAACCTTGGTCCTATCTCCTCCATATTGATAATCACTGTAGGCAACTTCAAAGCACTTCGGAGAGGTTTTATCTGAGGCTCTGCAAGCAACCTTCTAGCATAACTCAACGACTCTGGAGAGGCTTCAAGGCTATGACCTGCTACAAGTTAAAATCAACAGTAAGGCATGGTTCCATAAGCAGTCCAATTAGATGATATAGGCTCCTCATGGGTCAACAAAAACGCAGCAAACTGAGCAAAACAGGCTTAATGTATGGTTAAAAAAGCAGTGCAATTAGATAACAAACGCTCCTTGGGCATCAACAAATAACAGAAAACTGAACAAAACAAATTGAGGTAATAAGCCATGAAGTAATTAAACTCCACCAAACGACAATACATACAGTGTGATATTATTAACAAAATGTACACGTGACCTGCTCAAATATCTTCTATAGCTTGAAAAAGGAAATAACTAATTCGTTTTAGAAATCAGTACTCTTCTTAGATTTCAGAAACAGGATAAGGACATATGCATGAGAAACAATAACATTCCCAGTGTCTCTGAATAATCTCCAGGAGTGACATCTAAGCAGCCTGAGAGGAAGGGGGGTGTGTGGGGGGGGGGGGGGGGAGACATATTGGGAGTGCAATGAACCACTTTGATTTATTCCAAAGGGGACATAATAAAAAGAAAACAGTAAGTGAATCTGACTCGAGAAGTCCTCATGTTTGCAGCCAAAAAACATGCAAGGATGAGAACTTCAACTCTGCCAATGCTAACAATGTATTGCTAGCCAAAGCATGTCATCAAACTCGGAGCCAATGAATATCGGATATGATGATCAGAAAATATAGGGACTGAGATAATAAAAATAAAAATAAATCACAATGCCAAATAGAGGAACAGTTATCATGAAAGACTATATGCTCTAACGAATTCATATCAAATATCAAGAATGAAGACGAGAGAGGACAGACAGGCTGGCATGCGGTTCCTTACCAGTGGAAACACATTGCAAGTGTAAAGAAGGACGCAGCTTCTGGTAATTGCTATTTCCACTACGCGACCTTAAATCCAACTTCTTTTGAGCCTTGCCACGAAACTTCTTCAAAGAAAGGGTGTGCACGTCTTTCTCCCACAGGTGCCGCAACATCTTAAATTTGAGGGTGAGTATTTTTACCTTCACTTTATAGTAGTTCTTCTTCCTTAAAAACCGCTCCTTCACAAGGTCATTTTGAACACAAGATGCTTCGACCACACTAGAAAAGTCAAAATGATATCCACTGGAGGGTAATAACTTGTGGGTCACCTCTGAGGCTATATGCTCACAACCCCTCTTGGATGCTGATATTAACTCATGAGAAAAATCTTTTCCATAAAAACTCAAACTGATATCATCAGAAGAAACAGAACCACAACCTAGCAATTGGGGATCAATACCATCAGACAACAAACCACTAGGATTTTCCTCAACGAGAAGGTCAACTTCAGGTTCCACCTCTACATTTGACATATCAGGATCTCCGATAACATCAACCTCTCTCAAGATCTCAAGAGGTGTGGCATCCTTACTCGAGGAGACCTCAACAAACTTGGATGTTGCACTACCAGGACTATCAACATCCGTATCTTTCACCACCAAACGATCATCTTTTGATGCAATATCTGAGCCCACCTCAACATACAATCTAGCAGGTCTTAGCACAGCATTTGAGGCTGCACTGTCATCCTCATGAGGTTTTGACACACAAGCAGTAGGCACAGAGCTCGAAGCATATAAATGATTTTTGGAGTTTTCTAGTTTAGAAGTCATCGCTTTCAACTCATTTTCCAGCAGATCAATTTCGGTTTCAGTTGTCTCTACTGCCTTTGAAATATTATTTTTCAGCAGTGATAATTTATTCAATGCCGTGGACCTCACAAAAGAAGATTCTATAGTTGAATCACCAGGTTGAAGCAACTCTTCAATTGAGGAATTCAGGTGGGAGATCGTTGCCAGATCCAACTCTTCTAAATTAAATGGTATGCCAGACTTATTTAGTGTCACGTCAGCAGAGTTACATATGTTAGCACTATCATGATCAGTGGACCGAACAAGGTCATTTCCCACTAACCCTGTCACATAAGTACAACAAGAAATAAATTTTCACAGTACCATGACATGTTCAAAGCAAATATAAAATTAACATAGATAATAGCATTGATGATGAATCATTCAAGAGATTCTTCCAAGCCTGAAGCCTCACAAGAAAAACTGAATTATAAATTTATGGTCATTTGAAGGAAACATAATTTGATGTTTAACACTGCAATACAGCTACAAAATAAATTGATCTTTAACTTCAAAGGAAAAATAAACAACCAGTAAGCTAAGGAAACCCATTTTAATACTCTAAATTCCTTCTATGGGCATTAGAGAAAATCGAAATATCATGACATTGAAATTTTTGCTGCCAACATGCGTTTATTAATAAACAAAGTCAAGATCATAGCATAAGAAAATGCCTAAACCAATAGTAAAAAAGACGTTTAAAGCATTCAGATGCCTTAATACTATGAGGAAAAATGTAAATACAAACAATAAAGATGTATTTACAGAAATAGTGCTAGTAGGATTGTTAAATAATACGGCTTGAAAAAAAGAAGGAATATTTGTTCTCCCCAAACTGCTCTACCCTGCTGTGAAGAGAAGAATTGAGAACTAATAGAGAAATACGTAATGAATGCACCCTTTTACTATTCTGTTCAAATAGAATAGTCCATTTATACAGAATGGTAAAGGGGTCCTCTATGATGCAACCATAGAAATTAAACGAATGACAAATTGGTTCGCGAAGATTGAAATTAACAATGAAAAGTAGGGAAGTCTTACCAGGAGAAGAGCTACAGCCAAACGATGAAGGCGTGGTAGGGGAAGCATACTCTGAAACCATCACAAACTTAGGGCTTCTGTCAACTAAATTTGAGGCATAAGAATGTGAAGGTTCTACATCACTACCGCAATTGGTAACACCATTCTTCCCGGACTCTTCAGGACTTTCAACTTTTTTCTTCTCATACTTTGCTAGTCCCTCACCCCAACCTAGTCGTGCTTTCTTCCGGGAATTCGTCTCTTCAACTTCAGCATTAGATGTCTCAGCTGAAAAGGCTTCATCGGCAGCCCTTAAAGGAGACAGAACAGAGACGGCATTCTTTTTCATCGGTTCCATCTTCATTTCACAGGGATCTGGTTCCATACTCTTAGAGCTACTTGAATGACTGAACCCTGTATTCCTCGCAGATAAACTATTTGACCTAGTCCACTTGAGACGCTTCCAATTGCTTGAGTTGAGAGAATTCTCCCTCTCTAATTTCTGACCTACACTGCCCGAGGAACCAACAACGGTACTGCTTTCATGCTGGAATTTCGACATAGATTGATCTCGTAAGTTAATGGGATCAAAACTAGGTGTAGCCGAGTTGTGTGATGGCATTACATCCACTGACCTCTGGTCACTTGTACCATTAATTCTGCCTGAACCATTCGGCTGCGAAGAAATCTCCGAAGAATGAGCTTTCCAATCCTTCTGCACAGAGGAACCCCGATATTCACGGTTGTACCTGCCATATCTCTCAGACCCTGACGGTCGATAGTTCTCATCCTCCAGCATCTTTTCGTTGGGCCGAGATGGCACTAATCCATGTCCAAATTCATCTACATAGAGATTCCTGCTGCCCTGCTTACCGTGACCTTCAGTAGAAGTAGTTCAAAGCAGCAAGAAAGGGAAAAACAACAAAAATCAACACAAGCTAAAGCCACATCAACCAGCAAGGTGAATAATCGAAATTACTAAGCAGACTACAATAAATTTCTTACAAAACAGTCCACTCAATAAAAAAATTCTGCAAGAGCGCCTAAGAACAAGCACAGATCTACAAGGCAACCAACATATACCAACCCAAAAGCAAGATTTTACTATAAACATATCAGATCTACCACAAAAACCATATAAAGACCTTGATTTCTGTGAAAAATCTAGACATATTTTCGCAGAAACAAATTATCTCACTAAAAAATCCTTTATTTACATCTTCAAGATCATGAAAGAAACCACCTTCGAGATCCTCAAATTGACTCTGTTGCGTGACCTAATTAAATATCTAGTAATTTCTGGTAAATTATATGCCTCAAATATTACTCTTTCGCTTAACCTAATTAAATATCTAGTAAGTTCTCATAATAAAAACCAATCTGCCTCAAATCCAGCTACATATGAAGAAAGTTTTCTCAATTTCTTGTCTTTTTTATTTTCAGAAAATCGAAAACCCTAGCTACTAATTTCACAAAATTACCAAAAGAACAAACTCAAACTCACCAGGAAGGGGACGATACCGAGGATCCGGGCCCCAACGTGGAGCTCCACCGCCGCCGCCTCCACGGTAGTTGTTATAGCCACCGTGAGGATGATAATTCTGCTGCGGAAACGAATTTTCTCTCCATCTGCCGCCACCAAACCCTCCGCCGCCACCTCCACCTCCACCCTCGTACTTCCTCATCTCCCTCCTATCCCAACTATACGGCTCCGACCTCATCAATTACATCAATTCCACAAATAAATGTAAACAAATTTCAAACCGCCGCATTTGATTTCCTCCTCCACCACCACCCTTCTCGCCGGTAAACGAACCGCCACCGTTCTCCACCTTCGAGTAGATATAATAATTATAATAATAGTAATAGTAATAACAATAACAATAATAATAATAATAATAATAATAATAATAATAATAATAGTAATAATAATAATAATATAAGAAGAAGAAGAATCACGTGGGGATTAATTGAAACTCGATATATAAGAAAAATGAAAATATTTAGAAAGTTATAAATAATGGATTTTGTATAGATAGAAATCGGAAAAAGAGAGAGATTGAGAGAGATTTGGGAGAGGGAGAGAGAGGGATAGGGAGGGGGGAAGGGTGATGGTATACGTGAGAGAGTGTATGTGTGCGTGTGAATAGTACGTGGGACTAAAGCGTGTGTAGCTGATCATCCGGATCTCAGACGCTTTCTACTCAACCATAATGCATTCAAATTTCCCGTCCGGATTATTTTATTACACCCCTAGCCCACTTTTACACAACAATAATACTAGTGAATGTATTTAATGGATGTTGATATATATACTCATCCAAAATCTTCTTGTAAGGGTTTTCATATAGATAATTACGAAAATAAATAGATGATAAACATTCTAAGTAATATATTGTAATTGGTATAAAAATAGGAAAGGTAATCTTGTTATAAAATTTTCATTAATCACTGTGTTTATCAATGGTCAAAACTCATAAATTTTGTGATTTTAATAATATTTTCGTCATTCATAGTCGACAGTTTTATCTTCTTGGTACTTTGATTTAAACAAAATTCAAACTATTCCCCCAATTCAAATTTTCTTCAATGTCTTGTTATAACAATAAATCAAATTAGGACTCTAATTTCGATTTCGAGTTCTAAAATAGGAAGAACTCTTGTACTCTTATAAATAAATGGAGGATTTAACAATTTCATTTGAATATAATTATCTTGTTAATAATAAAAGAAGCTAAAATACTATAATTCGATATACACATTAGTAAAAAGTTATTTAATATATTTAAAAATATTAAACATCGAAATTTAGAAAGTTAACTAGAAATTAAAATCATTTTGGAAAGGATGGAGTAACCTTTCCTCTTTAAAAACACTAGCTGTTTTTATTCATATAGCTACAGTTTAACGTGTTGAACAAACCGCACTAATTAAATTAATAACAAATTGTTTATTTTGCTCACAACTTTTATTTTATCAAAATTATTATGCTGACATTTAAACAATTTATTCATATTATACTTTGACCATATTCTTCTTAGAATATTATACTACTTATTATCTCTCAATTTATATTCTCGACAATATTTTTACTTGAAACTTCAGTCGAGTTTTATTAACTTACTTATGTATCACTTACACCAACCTTCACTTATGTATGACCTAAGAATACCTTTAATAACATGCCTTCCTTGAACAAATATTATTCATGTATTTGTTTAGGTTTCATATTTTTTGATGTATTATATATAATTTTATCAATTTTTATACAGAAGACAAAATTTAAATAGATAAAATAACTGATAGTATTGTTTTGTTGGAAAAATCAAATTAGGAAAGCCTGAATCAAGTATTTGGCCTTTGTATAGGAGATGGAAATTGGTGTTTCTTGTAGACATAGCAACCTTAATTAGCGGCTGAAGATTCCCACTATGAGCCAGTCCAATAAAGTCATCACAAAAGTCGCAAATTAGCAAAATTCATTATGAGCTTAGAATACTGTTTTTATGCCATAAATAATCTCTAAAATGTATCTGACCATCCGACCTTCTACCCCGTTTAAGCGGAAACCTCTTTAATAACAATCGAATTAGAACCTACCCCAATTAATCGTAAGCCTCTTTAGGGACATTGGGATACCAACGATGTGCAGATGATTCAAACTTACCCATAGTTTTAAGTTGACCTTTTCAACACTGGGCAGTGGAATGACATCCGTAAGATCAGGGAAATATTAGTATTCATCTGCAAGTGACTCATCTTGGCCTCCCAATCACTATCAATATGAAGCAACAAAATATAGTCCCATGTGCAATAAATTACCTATAGAGTTGAGAGTAATTATATAATCCGTCTATCATATCAATGGAAATTGCGTATTCATATAAAAACTACAGTATATGTCAACGATATTAACTTGAACTGGAGAATGAAGAGCATGCTCAAAGGTAAACTCATACGCAATAAAATGTAAACCCCCTTGCAGATGTGACAAGTAGAATGAAAATCGCACAGTAAGACACCATAACCAGAGCTTCTAACTATAATTGGATGTAAAGAAAATATAAACGCGCAAATGGATAAGAATATCTGATAATACTTCAAATTTGGGAATCCAAACATTCATCACCAACAAAACTAAGATATTGAGCTGGTTTCTTGAACTAGACAAAAAACAGATATTATGATGTGCCATTGCAGAAATTGAGCAGCCTTACACAAACAAATTAGGCTTTGTTGCCTTGTAAGTTGTTTTGAGCTTTCTGCTTGGAGGTCTGACCTTCTTGAACACAAGAGGAAACTTAATCTTGGAGTTATGGAACTGCTTCACACTGTCCCTTTTGCATAGCTTGGCAGGGATAGTGGCAGTCTTGATAATCTGAATGCAGTGAGAACGGACCCTGTGGCGTGAGGCCATTTCAGTGTACATTTGTTCAATGCCTCCATTAAGTGTGGTGTCACGGTATTCCTTGTACATATTGTGATATCCAGTTCTGCTTTGATAACGCAGCCAGATACCGTAATTCTTGATCGTTGTTGGGTTCTTCTCAAATATCTGCAAACAATATAGTAACAAATTATGTTAGCAACGCAACATATAAATGCCATCTTTTTTAGAACATATTAGAATTTGCCTAATGATTGAGACGAAAAATAATAATTCAGTTGTGCATTTCAATAAGCAAAATTGCAGTAGGACAAATAGGGCATAAAATAGATAACTAGCTACTGAACGGGACAAACAAATGAGCAATTAACTATCAATTAATATTACAACAGGTAAGTTCACATGGATGAATCAGAAACCTATGAACATTCTACAAAAGCCTTCAACAACAAGTCAAAACAAGATGAGATACACACTAATGAAACCATGGTAAATTAAAAACTCTACAAAGTCATTCAATTGACTTTAAAGATGAAGATAATAATACTTTTTAATTAGAGACAAGACTTAATTTACACCAAGCATTTAAGAGTATCAGAAGGTTATACGCAATAATAGGTCCATATTGTGCACAGAATATCTACAAAACTTCCAAGCTTCAGCAATAAGAACACACACAGTCCAATACCTCATTGATGGCAAGGATTTGCCCATTGCTCTTCTTCACCTTTTTGAGCTTCCTCAGAAAGTACCTTTAACATTGAAACAATTATTTAAACATCAAGAATGTTTTAATCAAATAGCTAACACAATACATTATGGATCTCGAAACAAGTATTAGCAAATATGCATACCAACATAAGTTATGATTAAATACGTAAAATGAATACTTGAAATTCATACATGCACTCACCGCACATCTATCATAGAACTACAAATTAATTTAAAGATTGTTTGAGCAATGTAGATTAGAGCCTGTTTGAGCAATGTAGATTAGAGCCATTAAAGATATGGAACAGATTTTAATATAACAAAAGTTCATGTAGCATTCCATATAGAAATGGGCAAAACAATTGATGCTACTCCTCTTCACTATACGCTAATAGTGACATCACTAAGAAATGTAAATGTACATATTCAAATCATAGCTTCAATAATATCCCCTCCACCCTTAAAAAACATCGACTTTATAATTTCAATATGTTGGCTTTTAAACTTGGACCTCAAATATTTTTTGAACATGTACAACATTTTAAGAAAAATATAACAAAGTATAGTATAATCCCCATACTTATCTATTAACATTATATTCTAAATTCAAATCAAAGTCCTGCAATTCAAATCAACACATCTAACTTAAATTAATTTTAACAATGGAAAAGGCAAATCGAACGACATTTTTTGAAAGTACTATTAAAATGTGTATACTTTTAATCAATTGATGCATAGATTTTAAATTATTCAAAATCGATATTAAAACAATAATAGACATACAATCAAGCATATAGCATACTATTTACCAAACACTTACAAATAAAAATCGAAAAATAAATAAATAAAATGTAGCTCGAGAGAGAAGAGTATTATTACCAGAACTTCGATTTTGCTCGGACTTCATTAGTAGCCCAGAGCTTCATGCGGAAGATCTTAGGGTGCTCATCTGTCTCCGTAGGCAACCCCCTGCCGACAACCTGGTATTGATGAAACTAAACAAACAAAATGGACAAATAAGTGAAACATATTAATATTATTGAATTAAAATGCAATTGAATACATTGGAATGGAACTGAAAATGTAAGAACAGATTTGAGAATTACTTTGAATGCCACCATTTTGATTGATTGCTTGGTTCTGGGGGTGGGGGTGGGGGTGGGGGTGGGGGTGGGGGTGGTAGGTGGGGTGCGAGGATAGGAGAAGAAGAGGGTAGGGTTTTGTGTGGCATTATATATCAGTGGATGCTGTGGGAACCCTACCCGTTGAGTTAACGGGTCGAATTAATCCAGGCAACTATTAACTGGGTTGTTGGTTGTCGAGTGGGTTTTGAGCCTGTATCATGTTTGATCTCGTAGATATTTTGTCAAGTCGGGTAATTATATGGTTGCTTTTGTAACGAGCAAAATTTATTTACTCGAGTTGGAGCCATATGTCAATTGAGTCGGTAACATGTTATATGGTCAAATTGTATTGAGAATATGAAAAATACTACAGTAATATCGTGGGGGGTGGAGGGTCCATGTACGTAGTGGGTACAATGTTGTTTGACTCATTGCCAATAGTATAGTCCTTTTGAATTAGGCCAAACTCAGGTAAATCCAGGTGAAATTAATTTACTTTATTTGAAAATCAAGTTTTTCTATCCTAACGCCTAAGTTAATCGATATTACATGATTAATCTCTATTCACCTAAATTCATCCCGTTTTAATTAGCCCTCAAAAGAAGGTGTAATGTAGGTGGATGCTATTTCTACTTATATTTTATCTTGATTCACCTCAACGAGTAAAATGATATCCTAACAACATTTTTAACACATTCACCTCAATTACTCCCACCTAAGATAACCTTGAAGTTTTACTCTCCAAGTTAATTTATTTTCATAAAGTATTAGTGATAGTCACCATTTCAACTACATACTTGAAATAAGAACCAAGGAGATGAAAGGAAAAAGACTTCGTCCAGAAGAAGCTTATAGCGATAGTCCATCAACATTTACAGAAAGAACTCATATATGACCAAATGTTATACACATTCCCTATTATCTCAATGTTAAGAGTATACGAACTCCATAACGAAATGGCATTGTTGTACTGTGTTCAAGTTTTTGATTGCTGTCATAACTGACACGTTGTGGCCAGTAGCTTGCACAGTTCCAACACAGCAACGGGCAGTGGCAAGAGAAAAATCAAGAACCGGTCAGGGACTAACAGTAAATACCTCCACGTCGTTCATTTCAGGGCTCTGAACTGAGTATTGGAAGGTCCATCCATGGCAGGCACCGCTGTGTGTTCCATTCTTGTTAACTGCAAAAAGAGCTCCCACAAAATCGGGATATTTCCTTGCAATTCGGGAAATAGCATCCTTGGCTGCTAGTTGAGGCTCCATTCCTAACCTCATACTCTCCACAACTTGGTAACTGAATGTAAATTAACACCAAGAATAAATTTGGTAGTTCAATTAGGTCCAACTAGACGAGAACCAGGAAACTAGACATGATTATGTCACTCCACTTGTGGATAATGACACTCTGGGAAAGCAAAGCGTATCAAGCAGATATCTGACTAATTGAACTGGTATAACTAAGCATGACCACTTCAAAATGTACGCTGCCCAGATTGGAGGACATACATTATTTAGAATTTTCTTAAGCTTTCAGTTCCCTATTGACTATCGATAATTGAAGATATGGAAGTTGCAATCACAATTTCCTTAAGCTTTCAGCTTCCTTTATTTATGGAACTTGCAATCACAATAATCCCAGGAACTTGATATAACCCCAGGAACACATGACAAAAGAAAACACACAGTAAAGGTAAAGACAAGATTGGTTGGTTAGTCAGAAACCTACCAAGGAAGAAAACGCATCATTATATCACCATCTCCAGTCGCACCGCATGCTCCGACATCTGAATCAGCATATGCCGAAGATCCAGCAATAGGTCCATCACCGACCCTGTATAATATCCTCAGCATTATGTTGAAATAAGAGAGAATTAACTTTTATTGGGAAGCAGACACCAGAAAAATGAAGTGAGTAGTTACTACGAGGACAGTGCTAGTGCATGAGCGCTTACAATCAATTGTACGACTTAGTTTTTACAGAGAGCCTATTCTATTTAACCTCTGTTCTTCAAAGATAATATGATCTCGCAACCGTACAAATGTCCTACAGTAAGCATATTCCGCTTGTATATAGCACTGGATCCACTCTAAAAAGCAAGCAAATGGTTAATTACCAAGTTCCAGTTATAACAAATTAATTGGACAGTAACAAGTAGCGGGTGATGTCACTGAATTATTTTACTAACCGATTCTCTTAGTGGATCAATATGAAAATGGAACATGAATTTAGTTGTCAAAAGGTTATCATTTCATGAATGCAACAAAGACACTTTTCATACATTTCAACTATATGTGATGGCCTAATTTGAATGATAGTATTACATATTAAGATTTTGCTATCACAAGTATCATGAATGCATTAGTATGCACCTACTTTCACAATACCCCTTGGTGCTTCATCAATCATCAACAAAAATTTGCAAAGAACAACATTGTGCTGCATACCTGCCAGGGATCTTGAAAGTTGCCCCGTTAGTTGATGTACCAACAGCAATGTGCCCCATCTAAACAGCAGTGAAAGTGTAATAGTCAATAAAACTGTAACGGGATTCAGAGAAATACATGGATGATCACTAACTTACCTTATCAATAACAGCCATAGAGATTGTATCATGGTTGTGGGGACCGGCATAAGATTCTGATACTCTAAGTACTGCCTCGTCACCTATCAAGCATGCCTGGGTCCCGGAATTTACAGTAATCTTAGCATGGTAAGGACCACAGCTGTCAACTGGTACAACATTTCTCCGAAAATTCGGTTGGCAATTACTATCTTTCCAATTGTTCCACTTTTTTATCGAGTCTGGAGAGCTCAGGTTAGTTGGCCCTGGAAGTCCCATAGAAATAGCAAATACAGAGGCTTGTTCCCCAACAAGCATTGTGTGGTCAGTGTATTGCATCACCAACTTAGCAGCTTTTATGCCATCCCTGATATATCTCATGCCAGCGACAGCCCCAACCTCCATCGTCACCTAAACATGTCTTAGCATGTGCGTAACAAATTGTCAATTAAAACCCTAATGACCTACCAATATATAATGCTACCTTAAGTACGAACCATACCCCATTCATGACCATGGCATCAAGGGTGGTTTCACCATTCTCATCTGGACTTCCACCAGGTCCAACTGGCCAGTGCAAGTAAATTTTTATTTTTGAAAGGCATCTATGAATAGTGAATCTCAATATTCAGCCAGTCTGCCTTAAACGATTCTCTAAACAGTTTCTTCCCTTCACATCAACAACTTTTCACCCATCTAACAGTATGTCACTCCCTTGCTCCAACTAATAACTTTCAGGGTTCAAATTCATTGAGAATTTTAAATTGGTATAAGTTAGAGTAACGACCAACCCCATCCTTAGAAATCTAATAACAAAAATCATTCTTTTGTTAATATAAGTTTCTGAATTCCAGTCCCTGGTCCTACTGTTGAACAGTTGATGTAAAAAAAGCGATAGCACAATAATCATATGTTTTAAATGTCCTTCAAGAACTAACTAGATAATTGAAAGTCAAACTGAAACTATCGAAAAGTCCCAAAATTGAAGTTCAGTTCAAAATATTAAACGTTCTAGATATGCAACTGCTCCAATGCCTATAAAGAGTCTCCGGCCTAAGCAGGGTAAGGGAGGTCGAATAGTACGCAGCCTTACCCTGTGATGACTGGGAGGCGGTTTCGTATTAACACAACATAAAGTGCTACTACTTCACAATATATAAGAAGAAGCAGGAAGTGCTATAAGTCAAATAAAGAATAATAGAACATAAAATTTTGGACTCCGTAGGACAAGGACTAAATGTACTACAATGAGTAATTCTGATAGCATCTCAACTAGCGGTTGTATAGCAGCCGGGCTTCTTCAAACTTCATAAGAGTTCAGCTCGAACGATATGATTCAAACATTACAATAAAGTTTGAGGTTCAATGTAATTCTCACCTGTACCATCACACCTGAGCTCTTCACAAGCAGAACAACCTTCCACAACAGCATCCACAGCAGAGAATCCACTATCAACAACCTTCCAGGCAGCTCTCACAGCTTCCAAGAAAGCCAGGTGCTTACTACCAATGGGTATTCCCAGAATCGAAACCACATCCCCCACTGCCTAATCAACCCAAAATGAAAGCAATAAAACTCACTATTAAGCCAGAAAGCACTAATCTTTCGTCACATCATCAGAAATAGGAAGTAGCTCCTATATCCTACAAAAACCCATAAAAATACTGAAATTTCATTACATCATATACATAACAAGTAAGTTTAACGTACCATAAAGAGTAACGTGAGGAAGCTGAGATAGGAAATAACAAATTTATTCATTGTGATCGTCATTACAGGAAAAAATGTGTTTTTCTTTTCCTTATTATTACAGACTGGTTCTTCCTTGATTACCACGAAGTGGATCAATTGGAATTATGATAGGCTTTCAAACAGTATGTGTTTGATGAATAGTGATTCAATTTCAGAAAGATAAATTAAAAAATCGTCATATCAAAAAAACAACATGTATGGACCATCTTGTTTTTTTCTTTTACAACCCCAACAAGACTAAGCTTGGAGCGAATTACGTCATTGAATTTTCTAGTTTTGTTTCCTAGGGAATATGGAGGAATAGTTTTTCGTTTTTATATACTCAATTAGTTAGTTAATAATTTCCTAAAAAAATAAGTAAAAAATTTATTGAAAATATAAAAAGTACAATTTTCTTGCGCACTATACTAGTATTTTGACAAGTAAAAATGTACAGTAAGTAAGAAACATCAGATTGTATTACATAATAACACCGTGAGATTCACATATAAAACCCATTATATGATTTTAAGTGAAACTAGTACATGTGTAGGACAATATTGATAAATGATAACTCCGTACATTTGTAATAATAAAAATTCATGAAATTTATCCATCTAAATTAGTTGGTCTTATTCCGGCTTTTTAAAAGTGTCGTTATTA
>CM016563.1:21202336-21300735 GCA_003412495.2 Echium plantagineum | reverse complement strand
AGTTCTTTGTAATATCAATGCATGTGTCCCTAGTTTAGCTGCAGAATTATTTCCGTCTCATTTTCACTGAGAGACCAGAAATTAACATAAATATGCCCCAATGTCTTTGAAGAGGTTTTTGCTTTTGCCCGATAAAGGAGTTCGGAGAATTATTAAAAACTAATATATAAAACAGAGTTGTTCAAGTTGTATTTTCATTTGTTTTCTCAAATTCTGATCATCTTACGAAAATCCATTCTTCAATTGCTCATATATTTGCCAAAGAAAAATGCCAATTGCAGTATCTCTAACCAAGTCTTGAAGGATGGAACGAATCCAGCCACTTCCAGCAGGTTTATATCCAGCTAAATCTCTGAACCGCAAGTCTCCTTGATCAGCCATCAATGCATATATAACTCCGTTCATGTGTCCCTTCCCGATAACGCCTACCACTTTCCTACAATTGTTCACAGCTTTGCTCCTCTTCAAAGACCATGCAAGGTACTGTAAACGCGAGCACCAGGAAACTTAAGTACGAGCCAGTGCAATTGGCGCTAGAATCCAGATTAATAACGAAGGAGATGAACTTACAGTATCACGCTCATATATCAGACATGGCAGCAAAGAGGAGTATGAAAAACTTAGTTGTTCATAAAGTTGAAAGCTGCTATCTTCACTCTTTGTTTCCTTCTGTGCAGTAGCAAAACATTGTTAAATTCTCAAATTTGGACTTTCAAACACCAGTCAAACATTTTTCTGATGCTTCAGGACAAGAAAAATTACATATTTGTCAACCTTCAGTGTAGTTTTTGACAGGTCTGAAGATGAGTTTATCCCACTTATGATGGCGGTAATAAGTCTCAGCTTCTCACGCCATTTTAACGATTTCCATGCCCGTTCCAGCTGAAACATTAAGTTTAAAATAGAACAAAATCTTGTTATGCTTAGTGTCCAAGGCGCTAATTCCCCCACCGAATGCAATAAAGAGAATGGGCTTTTGGACTACAAATAGTTTAATGTAGAACAAGAAGTCACATACGGTGATCTCAATAGGCCTGTCTCCCAGAACTATTTGTGCGCCAACTTCCTCTGCAACTTTCCGAGCAGCACGAAACTTGCAATCAGTAAAAACATATCAAGATGCAGGCACAACTAAAACTAGATAACAAAAATTATTGTGAAATTTTTCTCAGATTATCTCAATTATAAGAACCTCATCGCCAAAAGGACGCCTAGCATCAGAAGATACTTTTGAAGAAAACATAGCTAGCAGAAGACGTAGTGCTAGTGCAGTCTGCCCCCCTGCAAAATAGAAACCTTGTTTCATCAAGTCTTATACAAGTATCACCTCGTTTAATCTACCATTTTGAATGAAACTGACCCAAATTTATACTTCGACTGACAGCTTCAAAAATCCCATTCCCACTCAAAGAAAACTCATTTGACTTCAAACCTTTGTCCCTTTCACCATCGCTTGAAGTATACATAATCCCAGCTCTGAAAATGAACTCTGCTATAAGTTACGTTAGTTCTTTGGTTAAATCAATTTTGTGCAAAAGGATAACTTGCACAGTTGCTCCAGTTATAGAATTCAATGAATAAATAGATACTTCGATTAGAATTTGGAAAATGACAACCTCTACAAATCCAACCGCACTATGACAACAAATATTAATCGTAACGAGAAGCCCCAGGATCCCATGGGATGGTAGGTTGTATTAGATTTGATAGATTGGTCTCACAAACCACTACGCGTTTTCCAGCATGTTCTTAGGGGCTCGCCAATTCTAGAATTGTTGTAGGTCAAGCATGGTTAAGAAGATGCATCTCGATTGTATGTGTAATACCAATCGAATAATATTAATCTTACTACATAATTCCTTTCTGTTGGGGGTATCACCGTAACATAGATTATACCTGAAGAACAAAAAGTACTAAAAAGAAAAAAAGTGAACTTGTTGATACGGGAAAAAAGTACTAAGGAGAAGAATTGCCTGCTTCTGCAGAGCTCAACAACAACATTATCAGGCCTCAGTGATCGAACAACCCTTTCGACATCAACGGATGAAGATTCTGAAATATGGTTTGTGCCAATTATCCAGATAGCTTCTGGCTCAACAAATTCCTTTCTCCAAGATGGAACAGGTCCATATTGGCTTTTCTCGACGACGACTAAGCTTCCATTTTCAGCCAAGTCAAGTAGTTCAGGGTGAGATTTGGATATGGTGGCAGTAGAGTTGCTGAGTATCGATGTTCTGAAGTCAAAATCTGGAGGTGGAGGCTTGATGATCACTGTTTTCTGTTGATTGTTGGTGTTTGTTTTCTGTTTAAGGATGTTTGGAATTTGGAATGCAAATGCAGATGTTTTTATCATAATTGGAAGAAGGAAAGGAATAGTTGAGATTCTTGATCGTTTTGGATGTTTTATTGAGCATGTTTACATGGTGCTAGCATTTTGCATACAACAGATTTTTTAGTGAAGAAATAGTGATCTGTGAGGAGACAACGTTGTCCTCATACGATGTGTGGTTTCAAAACGTCCTAAACGAAACATGAGCATAACATGTCTCAATGGCTTCGAAGATGCTAATTGCCTAAACAAGATAACAGAGGTCGGATAGTATGCAACCTTATCCTTGTGATAACAAAGAGACAGTTTCCAAGTTGACCAAAGTCATAAAATAAATAAGAAGAGTAGGTAGTCTAATGATTCCTTTTTTAGTTTATTTCATCATATGTGAGAGTTAGAGAACATAAAATCTTTGATCCCGGAAAACCACAAAAGCTGTTCATAATTAGTGAACTTTTTAGGATATTAAAATGGGAATATTTGAAACTAATTTAGAGTACACACCTCTTAAAATGCAAATGATAAATGAATGTGAAAACAGAGTTTTTACCTTTTAGGTAATCATTTTTTTCAACTTCATGATTCATGATTATTTGAACAATGAGAAACTATACCCAAAGTCCAAGAGCCTTGTGATGTGTGCATGAATTTGATAACAATCAAATTGGATATATTGTATTATTCATCCAATCAAACATATGTAGCAACAAATACTACAACCCACAATGTTCTATTGCAATCGAACTGAGGAAACTCGCATCATGCATTTCTCTGAAATGCAAGCTCGCAAGAAAAAACAGACGAGAAAAAGTAGGCAAACACCAAATAATCTAAGGATCTCACAATGACCTAAGGAACATACGTGTTTGATACAACAAATATAGTAGCCTACTTCTTCTTTGGTGTTACTTCGCTTTCTTGGTGATACTACTTGTTAGGAATTCACTGTCATCCCTGACGAAACTCCACCAAAGATAGGTCAGAGGAATGGTGATTGCATGCCAGAGAGCGTGAGCATCTACGTAGCCTCTGTAGGGAGGGAACTCGTATATTTCTAGAAGGCTAGCTAGACCGCCTCCAATAACAACTATCCATAACTTCCAGCGGAAAGGATGTTTAGTTATACCTGCCCAGACCGCCCACAATGTTATCTGCACTAATGACATGAAGGCACACACCTTCGTGTTCAAGCCTGAAATATGAAATGAGATATCAGATAATTTATATTCCTCTAATTCTTATTTGGCATGAACCTCACTTACACTACATTTGTTAGGTGACTATTACAAATTTACAATAGTCAGTATTTGATGCAAAAAAAGGACTCTTTATGTACAATTAACAATAGTTACATGGTGGAATGTGTACTTACTATGATCGAGTTGGTAGAGATTTAGATACAATATGTGGGTGGTAATAAAAGCGATTAGTGGAGCAGCAATCATCACCCTCGCAGCCTCATCTCTCACGTTAAAAACTCGAAGTATAGCTACAACAACAGAGTAACCAAGCAGTGCCACAGCAGAGGATATGTGAAGCTTATCTGTCAGTTCCACATCTCTGCAAAATTTCTCAACATTATCACACATTAGTTCTTGCTTGATTTGAATATATTAATGGATAAAGTTACAAGCAAAAAGACAAAGAAAACCTCAGTGTAACTATTACATGTCGATGCACCAATTGAGTGTTCAAAAAGTAAACTGCTAATTGTTCTACAATGACAACATTTATCAGTTATGACTAGTGGATAGAATATGCGCTCTTCTGCCCAATCTAAATATCATTTGGTGTGCAATTTTGCAAAGCATGGAGTAACTAGCAGCTTTCTCTACGAATTTACCCCTTCAACAAGAGTACATTTGTATTAACAGGGTGGAATAGATAACACTTCTTAGATAACCTGGCTCACCATTGCTAATCACCGATACCAGGTTATAGGTATGACTAGGAAAATATCAAAGGCACTGTCATAACATGTCAGCTAGCACCCAAACAGAACATTACGTGTATGCAACTGAAATAGAAGTGAGTATACTGAACTGGATTGAAATTTTTTATGAAAAAGCCAAACAACATATTAAAATACTGGTTAGAGTGATATGAAAAATTATTTGTCAAAGATATTAACCTGGGTATGTTTTGACTTTTATAATGTTGATATATAAACACAAATTTTACATTATAAAGTAGGAACATATATAGTGGTAAACAGCAAAGTTCTAGTACCAACCTACAGTGAAAAACAGCATTCCAGAACCAGCAATTCATTGACAGAATTGCATATATATGCCACAAGCCAGTATATTCGTAATACGGCTTTCTATTTGCTCTCAATGGCAACTTATAGTTCACAAGGATAAAAAATGATATCCACCCATGGAATTGTATGGCAAGATTAAGACCCGAAAAAGCTACAGCAACAGGTTCCTGCCAGTATGAATAACATATGGTGAAACAAAACAATCAAGCAGATATTGATAAGCTGAGAAATACTACCTCTATAACTATTTGAAAGAATTATTGTAGTTAAATTTATACATGTTACTACAGTACAGTATTTTTCAATAAACTGATAATTTTATGTTGAACATCACTAGAAATGTTGCCACAAGGTATATTTCTTATGCTAACTTTGCTATTAATCAAGTGATAGAACTTGGTTAAACTTCTGGAGTCTGCTGCCATAGTTTAACCAGGGTCAAGGTCAAGGTCATCAAAATAAAGCAAATGAAGCGTAGTAGTGTAAGTGATAATGATTGAATTAGAGAACCTGCATCCCGTAAACATGCAGAAATGGCCATTTTCCCTGATACTTTACAGGTTTCAGGCCATGTTTTTTTCTGTCTTCCTCCCTATCAAGCATACAATGATACTGGCAGTCACTTCGACAATCCCACTGTTTCCATCTTTGATAAAGTGGCTCCTGCAGATACCATGGACCATCAATGGGATGGCCTTCAGAAGAAAATTTACAATGCTGAAAGCATTTTCCTCCTACACATCCAGTTTTCTCACATTGTCTGATACAGTCTCTGGCAATCAGCAAATATCAGAAAGTTAGTAAGGCATACAACTATATAACAACAAGATGAAGAAAAGTGGGCAGAAGTACACTCGTTTGAAGCTAAACGGAATCACACTCTTCTTGGATCCCATAAAAGGTTAGTTTTTATGTTGTTCCAGTTTCATGGAGTCCATCTACAATTTGTAGTTGTGCAATATATCCAACAAAAAGAATGACATTTCAAAGATGAAACTGCTAGTTAAGAGTAATGTAATCTCATTACTCAAAGATTTGCATGCTACATGACTCCCGTAATTTGTTATAGCAACTGCATCTTGTAAGTAATACTACAATATTTGTTTTAACTTTTGTAATTGAGATGGATCAGTTATTTCTCATTACAAGAAACATTATTACTCAAAAAAGTATCTTGTACAGCTGCAGACACGAGGATGGTATTTGGTATAGCGGTCTATTTAGTATCCATAGATTCTTGAGTCCTTGTACAGTAATCGTAATGGCTTTCTACCTACTCTCTAAATGTTACCGTATCTAACAGCTTTATGAAAAAATCATCCTTTCTGTGAACTGATCACTCTAATTCATCTTAAATAGACAACGAATTGGAAACAATTACACATCCACTAGAGGCATTGAACCTGAACAATTTGATTTGTTTGAATAAGAGGCAATATCTGGTTACGTCCTTTATACTAGCATCACATCGTGCCTCACCAAGAATTATAATTAGAGCATGACTGATTCATTCCCATTGCAAAGTTTTATCAATCATGCAACACTTCATTTCATAGCTTTCAGTATCCTTAAAGAACAACATGCCAGACAACTAATATGAAATCAAACATACAGAACCTGATACAAATCTAACTTCAAATCCAATTGTAGAACTGCATACTCATGTTACTATTCGACCCCCTTACCCCTTGTAGGCAGGGGAGTCTTCGAAGACATTGATACATGTTGATATACTCTACAATTAAACTTCAAACTAAAAAGTAAACTAAAAACATATTCTTTCAAGTAAAAAGGCCCAAAACCAACACAACAACAACCACAAACCCAATGTCTCTGAGACTCCCGTCTATGAAAAGTAGGACTGTCTAATAGTACGCACCCTTTACTCCTCTAATAACATAAAATCTATATCCGAATTGACCCATAATTTCATATAAAAACGACAAAGTTGAGGTTGCATACTTATAGATAGGGTCAAAACAATATTATTCCAACCGCAATATCTTTAGTTACCAACGTGCCAATTGATTCTTCAGTACATACTATCCCGACCCGTTTACCTGCTTAAGCGGGAGTCTCTTTACAGATATTGGACTTAGGCATGTTAATGTCGATGTACTCTAGACTTAATAAACTTCAAACTAAAAAATAAAATAAATAAAAAACCCATTGTTGAAACTAAAAAAAAAAGACTACACTCAGCAAAAATCATGTAAAAATGAGAAAGTTGAGGTTGCATACTTGTAGATAGGGTCATCATCACCAGAGCTAGCTTTGATAAGATGAACAAAAGAAGAGAACACAACACAGAAGACAATGAATCTGCCAGAAAGTGCCATCAGATTTGACATAGTGAAGTAGGAAGAGGGTAAAGATGGTTGTTTTATCTACAGAATCTGCAATAAGTTCAAATTTGATGATTGCCCATTTATAGAAATCATACGCTTACCAATTTGGAAGCTACTCACTCTCAAGAAGTTGAAAAAAAGGAAGAAAGAGAAAAAAGTTGATGGTAAAAATATAATGATTGGTATCTCAGAAAGAAGTGATCACCATGAAAGATGTGATTGTTAGAAGTGCAGGTGGGGGGTGGGGGGGGGGGGGGGGGGGTGGGGGAGATAGGGGGAGAGAGATGAGAGAGAGAGAGATGAGAGAGAGATTAGTGAGAGAGATGAGGAGGAGGAGCAGAATCTGGTGAAGATCAGTCTTGTTGGCGTTTCACGAGGGGACACGTGAGGATCCCTCGATTGGCTGTCCTCCATTCGTACGTTGTGGGTAAGACTACCCCACACTAACTTCGTTTTTTATTTATTTAATCAAATACGGAAAACTATATTTTTATAGCCCGTTGAACGGGGTCTTTTAAATGTAAAGTAATTTATAATTAATTTTCTAAATATGAGTATTTTTCGAGAGCATTCGGGATGTCATTTCAATTAAATTTTACATTCAAATCACACATACTTCTAAGCATTCTAATTCTTTTTTTAAAGTTTTACCATATAAACAGTAAAAATTAGAGATTACGTATTTGTTTATATTGTAGTCTTTCATATATATGAAATTATATATATTTTTATTTTAAAATTATGTTAACGGTTTTTCTAATCTCAAATTGTTACAATATGGGTTCTTTTACCAATGCAATTCATAAATATCAATTAAACAACTATGATTGGTTTTTTAATAATCATTTTTATTCCTCTAATTGTTAATTGTTAATTATATTTCAATTGGACTAACTTACCATACTAAGGAAAAATATTCACCATCTACAATATATATTGAAGTCACCTTAAGAAAATCACATATAAAGGTTTATACGGTTAAGTCAATTCATGTGTTAATTAGTATGGTGTTAATTTTGTTTTGACCAAATTCAAACCATTAGATCAACCGAACTATTTTCTACTAAGCCGTTGGATTACTTTATTTTAGAAAAGGTAAATTAGGTATACTGTCACTTAATTTATAAAAACTAAGTTAGTAAAATTCAGAATAACATACAAATTACCATCGGGCTACGTTTACATGATTATGTTTTATAAATATAACTAATTTAGTAAAATACAATTGTTCATATCTGTTAGGCATTCAATCATCATATGTCAAAAATAACTATTACTATGATTGCAACTCAAATTTAGTGGTCAAATCTTCAATTTTTTTTCTTTTGGAAATAAACAATGCATTTTATTGATAAGACAAAATAAAAAGGAGAAAAAATTATTTCTCCATACATTTTACATTAGAACATAAAAATTCCCGAGTTAATCGAATAACTTAGTGAAAATGGCTCTTGCTAATGACAAGAAGGTCCTGATTCGAAACTCACCTCAATGCATATTTACAAAAAAGAACATAAAAACTCCCTTTGTAAATGATCTAAAAATTTCTAATGAGGGAGTTAGTTGGAATTTGGTAAGGCCATAGTGCCATACTAGTCTTTTGTGTTTGTAATAATGAAAAATACCATCACACTCCATTTTATGGTATTTGATATCTCTCATTAATTTAAAATTCCATTATTTATATATGTTTGGTGTTCATGCTAATAATTTAAAAATATTTACTTTTTATAACTTTTCCGTCATTTTCATCTAATGTTGTATACTTCAATTTAAGAATCATTTGTATATATTTTCTGGTGTTTCTAATAACATCTAAAATACCATTGTTTATATGTGTTTGGTATTCAAATATAATCATTATTCGTACACCATTATATTATGTTATTTTAATTTAAAACTATCAAAAAAATTCGTCGTCGAGAATTGAATAGTATAACATAGGAAGTGCTTTTATCCATAGCGAATCCACACCGGTTTTATAGGATGAAATTACTATTTTGCTCCTAACTTAAAAATTTGTAATATTACTACACTTCCAAATAAGAGAAGTAGAATAATATTTTTACTCCTCATAAAGCTGTATTGCTTGTCATTTTAATTCTCTATTAATTACTTAGTAAACTCTGTAAAGACTTGATAAAAGGAGTAAGGCTATGAGGCATGAGCATCTACTTAATAATTTTCATGTAATGATGGTTTATCCATTGTTTTTTTAGAAATTAGCGATGAATATAAATATAATAGTATTATAAATAATGAATACAAAATTTACTAACTAATATACAATTAGAATGAATATATAAGACAAATTTATATATATTTGCTGAGTTTGCTCTAAACATAACTATATTTAGCGTTGCCCTATTCCAATTGATGTAATAACTTGTAAACTATGTCAGTCACGTAAATCAAGGCAAGTACACTTGACCAAAAAAATAGTTGTAGAAAAATAAAACTCTAGAATTTTATTGTCACAAGCTCACTTACTCTTTTAATTTAATCACCGGTGGGAACACTCAATTGTACTATATATCCTTACTTAACCCATTTTGTCTTGTTACTAAGAAAAACAATGAAGTGATAAAAACTAAACTGATGTTTGGTATAATTTAGTAGTAGTTATTAACAAGAAATTCAACCTTTGAGATTCCCTCAGATTTTGTCAGATAGGCTCACACGACACTAATATACAATGAACTCGTTTGTTTCTCTCGTACCTTAATTTATTAGATAGTTTTCAGAAAAAGTATATGGTTGTTCATGATCATGGCTCTCAGATTACAACATGTGCCCAACCCGTGAATCATTGCAACATTTCAATATAGTGCATACGAAACAACAAATATAATCGTTTCATTAGTTTAGTACTTCGTTTTTCATTCACCACATCATTAGTCAAAATTGTTCTAGAACAAAATTCTTTTCTTCACCTTTTTTCATCGATACCTATTTTCGAGGACACTATAGAGGTGAAGCTTTATTTCGGGGCTTCACCTCTTAAGTCAACAAATTCTTTCGATTTTGTTCTTACCGTTCGATTCATAAAATAAATTGATATATTTTTAACACATGAAATACACGTTCAAGTTAAATAACGAACGCATTTTCGCTAAGGACAAAACGGAAAGAATTTAGTGTTTTGGAACGAAATATCTTGAAAATTTATATCTCCATTCCCCACCATAGGTTTGTAATAGTTCTGGACACATGCATGTCAATAGGCAATGAGACAAAGAAGCCAACTTTAGCCCACAATGAATTAATTATCTTTCATTTGTCTTTGTTTCAACTGAAGAATATTTTCCCCACCCCTTCCATTATCATCATTCATAAACTTGTTTCCATCATGAAAAAAAAGAACTAGTTATATTGCATTCATGGCTAGAATACATGATTTTCTACGTTCGATCACTCTAGTTATCGTCCTCCAATCGATATTTCCTACTCGAGGGAAAGTAACAACACCACCTTTACCAATTCTTCCACTGCCATCATATACTCAACTGAAATGGCAACAGAGAGAAATCATCATGTTCCTTCATTTCGGTGTCAATACATTCACAGACTCCGAATGGGGCACGGGGCACGAGAGCCCTCGCGTTTTCCACCCAACGAAACTTGATGCCAGCCAATGGATGGACGCCATTGCTCAGGCAGGGGTGTCATTAGCAATTCTTACAGCTAAACATCATGATGGCTTTTGCTTATGGCCTTCTAAGTACACTGATCATTCTGTCATCAAAAGTCCCTGGAAAGATGGCCAAGGCGACGTTGTTAAGGAATTCGTCGATGCAGCAAAAGCTCACGGAGGCATTGACGTGGGGTTGTACCTCTCTCCGTGGGATCGCCATGATCCTAGATACGGAAACAATAAGGAGTACAATGAGTACTATCTGGCTCAATTGCAAGAACTTCTAAATAAGTCCGTCAAAATCCTCCAGATTTTTCCCCATTCATTTCTTTACTACAAAACAATACTACCTTATCTTTCATGTTTTCGGCATTTCAGATAGTACCTCTCTGGGGTCAATTAGGGAACAGTCTCCCTGTTATCACAGGAGTAAGGCTGTGTACAACCCGACCCCCTTGCCCTACTTGTTACGTAGGAGCCTCTTCATAGGCATTGGTCCATGTTGTTCTTACCGTCATATAGACCTGAAAACATTTTTGTTACAGAGAAATAATCTTTTTGCAGTTATGGAAACTTGAGAGAAATATGGTTTGATGGAGCAAAGGGGGCTAATGCTACAAACATGACATATTACTTTAGTGATTGGTTTGCAATGGTTAAGGAATTGCAGAGTTCAATTAACATATTCTCAGACGCTGGCCCCGACGTCCGATGGGTGGGAAATGAGCAAGGATTCGCAGGGAAGACATGCTGGTCCACCATCAATAGGACCTCTCTCTCCATTGGAGAAGCAGGCATTGAACAGTAAGCAAACATTTCCTTTTTTGTGGTCCTAAGTGTGAGACTAAGATAAACACAAATGGAGTCACTTCAAAGAAAAGCAAACAAATAGCACTCACATTGTCACACATTATTAGACTATAAAGTAGCACAGTACTATGAGAAAGGCCTACACGTAGCATCCAGTTTGTTCTGGTACAATTATTCGAAAGAACAAATGATTTGTGTACCCCGCGTTTGATGCATTATGGATACCAAATCAATATAATATACCAAGAATGTAGAGCTTAAACGTCGTACTTAAGTATCATGATTAAGGACTTGGCCTGAATCACAGATATATTATCTCAAATAATGATGCAGTTATCTCAATACCGGGGATTCTAAAGGGACTGACTGGCTACCTCCAGAATGCGATGTTTCAATCCGGACAGGATGGTTTTGGCATAAAAATGAATCACCAAAAAAGCTTAGTGAGCTGTTGGAGATCTATTACAATTCTGTTGGCAGGAATTGTGTGATGCTGCTTAATGTGCCACCAAATACAACTGGGTTGATATCTGAAACTGATGTTCGGAGATTGAAAGAATTCAGAGGTGCCATCGACACAATATTTTCATCAAACATAGCAGAGAAGTGTTCGGTCAAAGCAAGCAGCCAACGAGGAGGGAAACATGGAGGGTTCGGACCAGAAAATGTGTTGGATGGAGATCACATTTGGACATACTGGGCGCCAAGTGATGCAGATAATGAAAAACAATGGATTGAACTTAGAGCCAGAAATGGAACAGTCAAGTTCAATGTGATCAGGATTCAAGAAGCCATTGGCTTAGGCCAAAGGATAAAAAAGCATGAGATTTTTGCAGATGGGGTGAGGATTGCAAGTGGAACTACTGTGGGATATAAGAAACTTCATAGACTGGAAAAGGGCGTCGTGAATGCACATACCATTAGAATCGAAGTGACAGAATCAAGAGCTACTCCTCTGATTTCTTCTGTTGGTCTGCATTTTGATCCGTTTTGGGACCCGAAAGGGGAAGTAGATGCGCTAGCATAAGATTTAGCTTCACCCCTCGTCCCATAAACTCTTCATATCTTGTTCTTGAAGAATTTAGTGCACTTGATAACCCCTTCTGTTCATCCCAAGAGGAGATTAAATAATTCCTTTGAGCAAATATAAGAACTTAACCTGTGCTTACACAATCGATTTACATTTGTAAACCACCACATCACATTTACCTCAATGGGGGGCCTGGAAAATTCCCAAGAACACAATTCCTCTACAAAGGCGGAACAAGAAAATAATACTCTCAAAGAATTGAATACTACTTATCTTAGCTAATTGTAGTTTCTTAACTAGAGAATCATGATTTGAATTTGATCAGAAATTATAGAAACAGAATTGGCTTCTCATAATTTTCTTCATCATCACAAAACTGCCATTCTGGTAAACTTAATAAACTCTAACTTATGGTGGACAGTCACCATCTTCCACCACGTCCTTGTCCGGTGCCACCATCTCTGGAGAATCTATTATTACCACCCCCTCTGGAGAATCTATTGTTACCACCATCTCTGGAGAATCTATTATCACCGCCATCTCGGGCAAATCCATTATTACCACCGCCTCTGGAGAATTTATTATTACCGTCTCTGAAAAACATATTATTACCACCTTCTCTAGCGAATCCATTATTACCACCGTCTCTGGAGAATCTATTATTGGCATCATCTCTGGGGAATCTACTATTACCACCATCTCTGGGGAATATATTATTACCCCCTTCTTTTGAGAATCTATTATTACCCCCATCTCTGGGGAATCTATTATTACCCCCATCTCTGGGGAGTCTACTATTATCACCTCGTCCTCCTCTACCACCAGAGAAGCGACCATCTCTTCTGTCAGTGAAGTTGCCACGACCACTACCACCAGACCTTGTATTTCTAGCCTGGTCCCTATCTTGTAGGCGAGGCAAAGTGTCAACAACCTTTAAGGTAACACCACCAGCATTTCCTTGAGCTTCACATCATCATACACATAAGATGCAATGAGAAATTAGTAAACGTATCAGACTTAATGAGATTGTTTTCTAATGAGTAGAGCAGTTTATGCATGGAGGAATTGCCAGAAGGGACAAAGTTCTGATCAAATGAACTCTTGACACAAAGAAATTTATAAACCTATACAATTATAGTTCTACCATCGAATTGTCAGATCACATACCGGCAAGAAACATGTCCAAATCATCATTTGAAACATCAAAGACTGCCCCCTTTCCATCATCTGTCAAAGAAAGGCCTTGAATTGACTCAACCATCTCTTCAGGCAAGAACCTTCTTAAAGCCCCATATGCAAATCTGCCATGCAAGAAAAGAAACATTGAGCCTATAGTCATGAAGTAATTGACTACCTCTTTTTGTTGGGGACGTCTGCTTGAATTATGAGGAGTAATCGCTAGATCATCTATTGTCTACCACTGGATTAGGAGAACAACGCTAACTAATAGGACCCTAAGTATCGTGTCTGAACAAATTTGTTTTGAAGGAATGAGCGCTACATTTGTGTCTATAACAACTCTATTGACCAAACTCATTGGCCACTAATTGTGTCTATCTCTAGGTAAATACCAAGCGGAGCATATATCCAATGTACATAACACGGATCCTGTTGAGAGGCATGCCGTATATGTGCTTCTGCATATCGTAGAACTTCTCAATCCGATTACACCTAGGGCTATCCTATATTGCTTGGTTTACATTCAGAACCCACACACAAAAATTCGTGAAACATTTGTCTCAAGACAAGGTATCATATGGAAAATCAAATTTAGAAGTTTAAATAAAAAAGCAGAAATGCAACGTCTAATCAGCTTGAAAAGGTCACTTGGCGAATGGGGCTGCCTTGGAGACAAAATCAGGTTTCAATTGAGCTTTATTAAACTACATGCATAAGGTATTAGATGGAAAATATCGACAGTCGATTAAAGCACTCACGATGGTGCATAAATGGGTCTTCCACACTCCAGAAGAACTGTGACATGATTCTCCAATGAACTGAGAAGTGACCGACGTTTGATTTCAGTATAACCCTGTTTAGTGATTGCCGTATTAATTTTTAACCAAAGACTATAAACCAATGAAAGAGTGTAAAGCAGAACGTACGACTGCTTTTGCTAATGCCTTGGCCAGCAGTTCAGCAGGTGTTAAACCAGAGGTATGCAGCAACTCTTCAGCAGCAGTTTTGAAGGCCGGAATGACACTACCAATTACCAACAATAAGTATATCAGTTAACATTTAGAACCAAAACCAATTCTAACAAATCATTACCAAAATATTCACCTATTAGAAATCCGGGAGATCATCTCTGCTGCATCCCTGCCAGCAGCTTTAGCAATATCAGCTGGTTGTGGAGCAGATAAATGCTCAAACTTCACACCTGATTCTCTTTCTATCTTAGTAACATTAGCTCGTTTAGGATCATAAAGCATTACAGCCACACCAGTATTGCCTGCAGAATGCAGAAATATGTGTTACTCCACTTACTTCAAGCATTCAAAAGGGAGACAACGGCAATAAAAGAAGCTCACCGGCCCTTCCTGTCCGTCCAGATCGATGAATATATGCGTCAACATCACGTGGGGGCTCACACTGCACCACCAATTTCAATCACTATCATTAGTACCCTTTTCTATTGAGAATGATTAGTGGACTAAAAAGAAACAAACCTGTATTATTAGCTGAACATTGTCAATGTCTAATCCACGAGCAGCTACATTCGTGGCAACTAATATCGTGAACTTCCCGGATCTGAATCCTTTTAGTGTCACCTGTAAAACGAAGATATAACAGAGATACTGATGGTTCCAGGGTACTAACAATCATTAAATTAAATTAAAATAATTACTATTTCAGTCCTATGGGAACCCCCAAATGTATATGTATAATTATGAAAGAAATTGAGACATGCAACTGATGTAAGGTTAAACAATGAAGAAACCACATCTGTTAACTCAATGCTTAATATTATTTAAACTCCTAAATTTCGGAAGGGTCGGAGTGAGGAAAGTAATGAAAGAAGCATGTTCAAAGAGATTGAAGATGGATCATTCTTGTAACCCATTCTTTCTCGTGTTCAGGAATTATTCCATATGATACCACACATTACCTCCCGTGTAGCTTGTTGTATGTCACCATGCAGGGCTCGTGCTCCATATAATAAGCCAGCCAATCCAGAAGCTGAATCCTTGGTCTCAGTGAAAATGATTGTTTGACCTCCACTACATCACATAAAATCCAGGAGGTGGAGTTAAAAACTACATCTTCATCCAAAGGGTAAACGCAAGTTCGTAAATTGTAAAACAAAGGTTATTGCTTGTGTTAGGAAATGAGAAACGAACCTGCTGTAACAACGAATGATATCTGGAATTAATTGAGGTCTGGCTTCCCTCGAGCATGGCATAACAATATGTCTCACACTTATACTAGCTTTAATCTTCTCATTCCCCACAAGGTCTGCAGTTTTCTTATCATGTTTTAAGAACCTTCTGGAAATCTTGCCAAACAGAACCCAGATGTTACTAAACGAAAGTACAACACGAACCAATGATAGTGAACGCAGAATAAACTCTATTTGAAATGGAATACTAATGATTAAATACATGTTTTACTCTCCGAGTCACTTCATTTGGAGCACTTTTTCTCAAGAACTATGAGGAACTTTACATAAAACTAGTTTGTCACAATCATAAGTACCTTATAGATAGCATCTTAAATGTTTTAATAGCAAAGGCCGTAGAGCTACTCTCTAAACGCTCTCCATGATCTAGCAAAATCTCAGGTGACGTTGTTTTTATTTAGTTATTGAAGGTTTTACCAATTGAATGGGTTTGAATGAGAATATTAGAAATAATATACGCGAAAATGCTTCAATTTAGGGGCTACCTGTGGTGCCATGAGAGGTATCTCTAAGTTCAATGCTAAAACTAAATGGACACTGTAATCGGTCAAGACTTTGAGCACAATTGTTATCTTTAAAACTTATATATACAAGAGAACTACAGCAAGGATTGATATAACATACAGAGACGGGCATAGGATCAACAAAGTACCAATATGAACATCAAAATAAAGTTAACATACTTGCTTCACCCAATCTGGTAAAGTGGCACTAAAAAGAAGAGTTTGAACTTTGGTAGCATCTTCCACCTTGCCTGTGCATTTAAAGTACACCATGAGCATCATTTATTAACCATAACTCGAAGCAGACATAATAACTTAGAATGATCAAAACATGTACTAAGTCGGGGTTGAAGTTCCTTTCGGTATATTCTCTGGACACAATAATTTAATGCAATGAGTAACTGTATTATTAGTAGGCAGATACCTAGAATGAGTTCGACATCATCAACAAATCCCATTCTTAACATTTCATCAGCTTCGTCTAGAACACGAAATTTTAATGAGCTGAAGTCGATATTTCCCCTCTCGATGTGATCCTAGAAAATAAATAATGAGACTAGGAATGTATAAATCAATAAAGACAACTAGATTGCTACTGGTGAATTACATGAGTTTCCTACCTTAATGCGACCAGGAGTGCCAATTATAATATCAACTCCTCTCTTTAATTGAGCATATTGTGGCTGGTATGGAGCGCCCCCATAAAGACAGCATGAAGATAATCCCACAGATCCACCATAGTATTGAAAATCAGTAAAGACCTATGTTGCGAGGAAATTCAATTAAATATCGCATTGGAATTCCAAAGTGAAAAGTACTTCAAAACAACTAAAAAGACTGGGAGAGAATACCTGTGTGGCCAACTCTCGTGTAGGTAAAAGCACAAGAACAGTAGGTGCCCTTCCATATCCGGTCTTTCTTGATTCCTTGGCAGGTCCATTGGTTAGGGACTCAGAAATTGGCAACACAAATGCTAATGTTTTACCCTGCCAAGTGATCAAAACGTATGGTAGGAAGTTGTAAATTTGACTATCACAATAAACTACCAGAGTCACCAACTATCAAAATGCACTAGCGATATTCAAGCGTCGTTGCATGTTAGTTCATCTGTATGAACTAGGATAGCTGACAACATGAGCCTCAGTAATCCATAATTTTAATTAACTACTATAAAAGGTCTTATAGGTAATCTAGGTAGACTGCAAATTCACCTCTAATCACTCCTACAAGAATACACTAGTCCCACCCTAAAGCCAATCGACATATTCTATAATGTGGTCATGTGCACATTCACACCCCCACCCCCTACTACCAATACTAATTTCAGTATACTATTTGGGATTATAGAAAACAAGGGGTTAGCTTTCAATTCTTGCATGTAGAATGATCAAATCAAACATTCATTTGGTGAAACTTCACAAATTAATCTGGATACAAATTTTTATAGAAAAAATAATTACTTGGCCAGTACGTGCACGGCCAACCAAATCAGATCCATCAAGAACAGCATTGAAAGTCATGGCCTGAATTGGAAACAACGATTCAATCCCCCTCTTCTTCAATGCCTCTCTCAACGCCTTCGAAATTCTGAAACATGACACAGCGTTAGGATCCTCCACCACCCCCACACTCTCCTTCACCGTCGCCCCTGCCACCGCCTCCATTGGCTTTCCCTTCTTTTTCATATTCATTGTTTCGGCAAGCTCACAATCTTGATTAGCACCATCTTCTTCTTTGATCTCTGGTGTTTTTCTCTGCTAATTCTTTTGAGTTTTTTTGTTTTGTTTTACTCAAGCCCTCCTAAACTTCAGGAATTTGGATCCACATTTTTGTTTTTCCTTTTATTTGACCTTTTCCCAACTTGTTTTTTTCTTTTTCTTTTTTTTGTCTCAACAGAATTAGACATAATATCTATAACTCATCATTAACCATCACCAAAACTTCTACATCTTCTCCTCCTCCTCCTCCTCCTCCTCCTCCTCCTCTTCCTCTTACTGCTCTTATCTTTATATGTTTCATAAAGCGCCAAATTTGCCCGCACAACGTAAACTAGTGGTGAAGTCACTAGTATAGTATTGTAACCGAAATTCAGTTTCTGAGTCTTGACATGAAATTGTACCCAACTTGTGGACACAAGGCGCGCTGGACTCTTGGTGTTTGAACCAAGTCGACGTAATTTAACCCCCACAATTTATCAGACCCGAGTGTGGGCATGTCTAGGGGTGTCCAACTCCTTTTCGATCCAAGAAAGCCACGAAATTTGATAGTGCTTTAGAATGCATGATGATACTATCAGCAACAAGAAATTCTCAATGAAAATTGTGCCTGAAGGGGGGTCGACTTTTTTTTGGGAGTTTTTAGTCCGGACAACTCTCCATTGGGCATTGTAAATTTGTAATTATGTTTTTTCTTGTACTAGTAATTCAAATTTTAATTATATCTTCAATGTCATATTACTGTAGTGTAATGGATAAAAATAATTTTAATGATGAAATTTATATAAAAATATCAAGCCAGTACAACCAAATGTAACATAAAATCTTATCCATGGCTTCTAGCCTAGTGGTACCGGACTCGAGCCTCTTTCCAAGAGGTTTCGGCGATTTTCAGCACCCACTCTGTGGAATTTCCGAGCGTTTCAAGACAACCTCGGAGATCGAACTCACATCCAGAAAGCGAAGTTCAAGGATTACGTGGATTCAGCAGTCGAGAAGACGAAATTATTTATTTGGAGCTTAGACTCCTATTTACTAGTTTAGAAATGTAATATGTTTGATATCGCATGCTCGGTAGCACAAATTAAAAGGTCTCTGATATTGGTCGAAAATGTGCACTTTGATCCCTCTTTTGAAGGAGATGTTAAATTTTGACGGAAAGAGTGACTAAAGTGCACCTTTTCGACCAATATCAGGATTAAAGTGCATATTTTCAAGAACTATTAAATTTTTGAAAATTCTATTTTAATCATATTTTAATTATAATTTAGCGTCTCCTTCAAAAGAGAGACTAAATTGCATCTTTTACGCTAATATCAAGGACCATTTGCGTAGAACATACATTTACTGGGACTAAAGTGTAACTTACACGTATTGTCTAGGACCATTTTGGCAAATTCTTGTTCATTAGATTTGTGACAGTGAAATGATTTCATAGTACAAATCAATTTCAATTGCTTAAAGCATACACACTGCTTACAATCATTAGAAAAAAAACAGCAGACATGAGAATGTGATCGTGATTGGATTCTTCACATTACTAACTATAAGAAGTCTCACACAAGTTTAAGCTGAAACTGAGTCTTCCATTTCTGGTGCAGTAGCCTCATGCCATTTTTGGCCCCCAACATGCAGCATCCAAATTCATGACTCTTCATGAGTTCCTGCCATTAACAAAGGTGAGGTTTTATATATTATTGTATAATCTATATATCATAAACAATAACCAATGTATCGGAGAGACTCTCGTCTAAGCGGAGTAACTAGGTCGGACGGGATTGTTCTAAATTGACCCAAGAGTACTACTTCACCAAAGACTAGAATCATAAGATAGTGCAATGAGTCATTTCGATTTATGTCGTTATAACATAAACAAATGCAGTAACTAAATATCTTGGAATGTGAAAATTAGTGTGTACCATGGATTGGTTACTTTTGATCCTCCGCATAGCTTTTCTTTGGTAGCTTTTTCTTCTGCTCATCATAATTAGCTCTCCAAGTGTTAATGGCTTACTTATTATCGCGATCTCTTTGCTCTGGTGATTTTGTTCTTCTTTTGTTCCAACCTTTCTGTTACCATTTGCATCAGCAGATGGAGTTAATAGAGGAAAAAGCCACTCCAGGAAAAAATGTCCACCTATGCTAGCTGACCTTGTTGCATAGCTGCTAGTGCTACTTTCACCCTGAGAAGCTGGTGACAGGCTACATTGCAGCTCGCCGCTGTGCTTATGGCACTGGACCGTTTGCTCGAGTGGTGTGACGCTTGAGATTTCAATGGTTGGGATTTCTTCAATTTCCATAATCGATGAAGCTGAACTAAAAGAGTCATCTGAATAAAATTCATCAAGGTCTAGCTCCGATTCCAATATCTCGTTATCACCACCACCACCACCAACCCTTGAGCTATCATCATCATCATCTCCAGAGTCTCTTGGAGGAGACGGGGGACCGATAATATCTATAGTTTGGGGTGTGGCGTCATAGACGGAATCAGCAGTCGAATTCTGTTGATATAAATCATCAACCAACAGACAAAACCAAATTTAATATTATATTTTTGAACAACTACGAGTAAAAAGGTATATAAAGTAAACTACACATACAAATAATATAGAAGTATATTAATACATGGTGAACACGACGACATTTCAAGATTCTGGTGGTTCGACTGCACCACCTTACTTACCACAGGTCCGTCTATCGAGGCGCTCGACTTGGAAAAGCAGGGGAGTGGTATTCCTGGTTTTTCTTCCCATAGAAAGGGAACGGAAGCAATGAGCTTCAGAGGTGCTACAATATGGCCAGGTTGTGGAGTAAGACTAGGTGGTTTCCAATCCTTCTTTGGTATCCCAGGTTTTTCTTCCCACATAAAGGGAATAGATATGAACTGTCTGATTCTCTTACAAGTAGGATTCTTTGAGATTTGTTCATGCATCTCTGACATCTTGAATTGATTTTTTCTGACTAGCATCATGGAAATTATTTGTATATATATTGAGAAAAATTATGAAGTGGATTAGCATCTAGAGCACTTACTAACTCTAATTGCCAACCACACCATTTTTATCATGAATTAGGCTGACCTGCTCCAAAGACTTCGGTTCCTTTGGTTCCATAACTAATTTTTTTAAGTAGTGTTCACTATACGCTAGAATGATCAATCATTTTTTTTTTTGTGAACTAGCGATGGGTGCGTTTTGAACCCAGGTTTTTCTGGTCACTAGCGAGAGCTTTCCAGTAGGCTATTCGATTTACTCACAATGATGAGTATTAGTTAAAGTTAACATTTTTTTGTCAAGTTATTAATTTATTTAAGGGTTTTACAGACACAACATATCTTTAATGTATATATTAATTAAGAAATATAATTAAATATAACATACACATAAATATATAATAACTTAAAATTATTTTTATATTCAAAAGAATAAAATATAAAAAAATCTTGAAATTGATACGCGGACTTAATAAGAAAAATGAGTGTTCTATTTCATATGGGTTAATCCGTTAATGTCTCCTATTTCGCAATGTATTAGGACTCATTAGGAATTTAGGAGTATAATTGTTGTTGAATGTAAAATCTAAAAGGATAACTTTCTATTAAGTTTAGTGTAGGAGATTTAAGTTTTAATCTTTATATGGTATATAAATCGACTTCATATTCGTTTATAAGTTGTAATTTTTTTATTAATATAGTTGAATTAGATAATACATACCAGTCAATTCGAAGATACGTATTCTCCGAACAACATAACTAATCTAATTAGTATTACAACAAACATATAGATAATTCAATAATAATCGTTTTGAACTTCTGTATCCAATTATGTTTCTAGATGGTACAACCTCTTTACTAGGATTAAATTTTAAGATAATTAATTAACTAAAGTAGAAACACAAATTAGAAAATACTTGTTCAACAAGGAACTAATTACGGATTACCATATTCAACTACAATTAGGATATATGGATCTATTCTCCTATATATACACATTAGGAGAATAGAGCCATATATATTTCTGTCATCTAATATTCTTCTTGCTTCACTGCTTCTCTCTAATAATTCTCTTGCTTTACTCTCTAATATTCTTCCAAGTATACTCAATTTCTTACAATAATATTGTACATTATGACAATGGGTTCATGTGGTAATGTTCCAGACAATTACGAAGATCAAACTCCACAGTTATGTGCTAATGGTTGCGGATTCTTTGGAACGAAAGCATTCAAGAATTTATGCTCAAAGTGCTTCATCGCACAAAGCATTCTGCAGAACCAGAAGGAAGAAAAGTATCAAATACCCATCACAAATCCATTCCCTTGTTTCAACAAGAACATTAAAA
Organism: Echium plantagineum; assembly: GCA_003412495.2. Lineage (NCBI taxonomy): Eukaryota > Viridiplantae > Streptophyta > Magnoliopsida > Boraginales > Boraginaceae > Echium > Echium plantagineum. The sequence goes on along the minus strand of CM016563.1, from coordinate 21,278,360 downwards.
AAGGTGATTTGTTAACAAGAAACGAGGATGCAGCAGACGATGAAAAGAAGAACGAAAAGGTACTCTGCAGCTGCTGTAAGAAGAGAATTCGCGGGCTGATGATATACAAGTGTCGATGCAATGGAAGATTCTGTATAAAGCATAGGTTCCCTGAAGAACATATGTGCAACTTTGATTTCAAGAATCTTGGTCGTCTTGATTTAGCCAAAGCAAATCCTGTGATCAAAGGAGAAAAACTTGATCAGAAGATTTGATGACTTTCAAGCTTTTTTCAGTCTCCTATGTATAAATTTTCCTTCCTTTGTTTAATTTACCTAGTTTTTTTCTTTCAATTATTGTTGTAGAACATATATAGTCAACATACTTCTTTTCTTGATAGACACTTGGTATAATACAATTTGTTTATAAGTTCTAAATATATCTTTTACCACAAGAATCATACACTAGGTATAAACCGCTTAATAATACAACAACAAATCTCAGGCTAATACCAAGTAATTAACAAATATAAAAGTCGTACAACAGGAACAAGCCATTCATACTGATTTAATCAAGTGAGCATTAAGCTAGAAAGCTAAGAATCATATACCTTTTCAAGCTCCTCCATGCAGCTTGAGCAACATCACTTTTTTGCTCAACCAGCGCATCTAATGTCATCACTTTTTCGATATGGTTCGCATTGTAGGGCTTCAAACGCGTAACCAAACATTAAAGTTCAATGTTCGGCAAATAGGATCGAACGGTGTGAAATAGTTCGGTCTGCCTAATAGATGTATGATGTGCAACTTAAATATATAATCTAAACATACATATATAATATATATAATTCAATAGTAATTATTTAGGATAATTATTATATTTTATAAATAACATGAATTAAAGTTAGTATATACTCCCTCCGTCCCTAAAAGATTGTCACATTTTGACTTTTGTTAGTCAAACATTACAAAATTTGATCATGAATTCCCATTAAACGATAAGAAATAATATAGTCTTGTGGGACCTTGTTAGATTCGTCTTAATATATATTTTTCAAATATTAACTTTTTATAATTTTTTTCACATGTAGAATAATAGATATTTATGTTTTAAATCGTGCTTTGTTGACCACCAAAAGTCAAAATGTGACAATCTTTTAGGGACTGAGGTAGTAATTAATAAGATTATTATTCGAAATTAACTAATTATTAAAATTACTATTAGAACATACTAACTTAAACATATTTTATGCCCAAATATCATACCTCACTTCACACTTTCACGTCTTCATAGCCGCAGCCCGCAACTCCATTTTAGGATTCTTCATTGCCGCCAAAAATTACATTTCTTCAACTGTTTTAAAAATCGGATCGAACTATTTGCGCACCGTTCGAAAATCGGACCGAACTCAAACTCCAAATATTACATACAAACTCAAACCATCGAATCTTAGGTTCCCACAAATCGAACCTAATGTGCGAAACCCATGCGGACCGAACTCGAACGTAAATATATTCGGTATAGTTCGATTTATTTACGGCCCTTACTAAGGATGGGTTTTAGTGTAGTTTCTAGCATAGATTATTTCAGGCTTTTATGCATTTAGCATCTGAATATTTTGATCTTGTCAAATTAGCAATGTAGTATTTCTCTTGGCAAATAGGTACGTTGACCCTAAATTTTGCATTTGGATTTTTATTTTCAACTTTTTTAGCATTTAATTTTTTTTAAGTCAAACATTTAAATATAACTCAACTTCACTATATACAATTCATACTTCGTGATCTAACCCACCCGCCTCACCCCACCCCTCCCCTGGCCTCCCTACAAATCTTTACATATTTATTTATACTGATTAATCTGTAATAATTGGTAATAATTATTTGCAATGATTTCTTTGATTAATCAAACAAGATATGTCGAGTGTGGAGGTTTGTTGGTGGCATTAGTGGTGGAGGAAGAACAGAAGCCGCCACGTAACCACATGATGATGAAGAGAATGTGAAGCTGTTCGCAGATCAAGTGTCCAAACATATGGCTGAACCTCAGCTTCTCACATTCTTCCATGAGATTGCTATTGTGGACGAAGTCAATATTATCAAAGACAAAAGTACAAAACAAGCGAATTTCACGAGGATTTGGATTTTTTGGAATAATTTGTTTTTTTCTGTAAAAAAATTAATCTGTTTTTGTGAAAAAATTAATGGGTTGAAATTAGTAATATTGTTTTTGTAAAGAATGAATCTCTTCTGTAAAATTATTATTGGGCTGGCATAAAAATATTCCTTTTGTTCTAAAAGAATTTGACAAAATATTATAGGGTAATCAAATCTGAAAAAATTGATGGTTTTAATGTAGTACATTGCTTTAGTTGAATAATTAAAATTGAGTTTTTCATAATAAAAATGTCACGTTTTTTCAAATACAGAATCAATCGGATATATAAATGTTTATATGGGTTTTCAAATATCGCAAATTTTGTAGTTTTAATATAGTACATTCTCTTCGTTGAGTAATTAGTTAAGGTTTTGAAAAAAATGTATAGAAAGTGCCGCTCAGCTGGAAAATAATTATAGGGTGGAATGGGATGGGGTCTAAATAAGGAAGAAAGGTTTTTTCGACTCCCACCTAAATGTTTTCATTATTACGGATGGCTAAAGTGTCTTTTTTTTACTTGCACTTAAATTTTTCTCAAGTTTTTTCTTTAAAAAATCATATTTTTTATATAACGACTAACCTAAGCATTATTTTGAAATCAAAATATTAAAAAGGATGAAAATTAAAAGTTTTTTTATCTTTTGTTATATATATAATAAATCGATGTTCAATATTTATTTATAAGTTATAGAATTATTATTAATCTAATTGAATTAGATAATACATCCCAATCAATTCCAACATAATTTTTTCCAAACAACATAACTAATCTAATTAAACAATAAAATACGTGTTAAAACTCACAAATTTTTCCAGAATAAAATATATTACAACTAAACATAATTCAATCATAAATCTTACGAACTTTTTTTTTTTTTTGTAAATTAGCAATGAGGTGATTTAGACACTAACAAGAGCCTTTTCCACTAGGCTATTCCATTGACTCTTACGAACTTTTGTAGTAATTCATCTTAGTGATAAAACGTCTTTATCTAGCATTAAATTACAAGGGAGTTAATTTTCTTTTTGATAATTCACATTATATTATTATCACAAATTATAATAGTACAAAATTACATTCATTGCTATCAGATTACAAAATTACATACTATGCTGGTATCAAGCTTGCTGACTATAATAAGCCTAACCATTCGATCTACCTTAGGTCTGAAAAACGGATCTAACTTTCGGGGATGCATGCAGGAGTACATCCATAGCTACAAAAGATAACAGTCTAATATAGATATCCGTCGGATGTGGTAGATATATTGTCAAAATTGTGCCCCATTCCGTAGTTTGAAAGATGTGAAGCATCTTTCTAGCCAGAACCTGAGAAATAAATAATTCAAACACAAGAAATATAGAGTAATTGCTGCTTTTGTGTGGAGACATATAAGTAGCAAGGTAGAGGCTAAATATAATAGCTTGTAATATGTATTATTGATACTTAATTGGGTCAATGGAGTTGGTATCATCATTGGTATTGTGTTTTGAAAGACTAACTCATTGTTATTACAATTGCCACGAATCTGTATGTGAAGTGTAGAGTATTTAATATCAAAGGTGATTGTATATAGAATGAGAGTGAATTTTGATGGGGTATTTGGGCATAGGAAATTTGTTGTATTTGTGAAAATTTTGTTTGTTGATGGTTTTTATTGATTTTGTTTATTTTTTCATTTAACAAGAATGGAGTTACGTAAAGTAAGATTGAGGGTATGTATTAGGTGATTGCGATATAACCATATACTCCAAATGTTGCAGATGAGAATTAAGGTGGGAGAGTTGGGTAGATGATAGTAGTGTGATGTTTTCCTAATAGATTTGACTACAATATTGGTTATATTGGTGTGGGAGGAATGAAAGTTGAAAGAGGGGAAAGAAGACCAAAATTGTGTCAGTTTCCGACATAAGCGGAAAAGGTGATCGATCACCTCTTGGTACGAAGTGCGATATTAGGAGTTGTGGGGAGTCTATCATGTAATGATTTTCACGTAAAGAGTTGTATTTTGTAAGGGAGTTATATTTTCCAGAGGTGTTTCCAGGTATGAGTAGGGATACGGGGAAAGGAACAAGGCGGACCGGTTACGGTTCCGTATAGATTTGTTCCGTATAGAATTCCGTACAGAAAAATAATTACACAATAACCCATGAAGAAATAATAATTACATCTTCAATCCCCACTCCAACCACTAATATTTGTATATTAACCCTTTACGGAATGTGTACGGAATATTTCTATAAGGCACCCTAACTTTCTACGGAACAAGGTGGTTTAGGATGTTTAGAAGATGTGTTTCTTAATTGGAGATAAATCTGTTTAGTAGTTGGTAAAGTATAACTATAGGTGGGTTCTAAGAGGATATCTTCCGTATTTTTGGTGATGGGTTGTGCTTGTTCAAGGATGAAATTTGTGATAACTTGTGGGAATATGGTTTGTAGAAGTGATTTGTACAAATTTTGATCTGGAGTGAAAAGGTCAGAGATAAATGTGTGTTGAATTTGGTATGTTGAATTTGTTGGAGGAAATGGAATGTGGAAGGTGAAGCTAGTTCTTCTTCCAGATATTTACATGGTGAATGTTATTGATGATCAACTTAATATGTGGCTTAAGTACATTAAACTTCGAACTAAATTTTTTTACGAATAGGATTTGAGTTTATTTATTAGATAAGGTATTTTGGTAGTATACTACAACATATTGGAAAACTTTAGGAAGTAGTAATTATTATCAGTTTAAAGTAGAGAAACAAATTATAAAGTTGTTCAACAGGCAACCAATGACCATATACTACAACATATTGGAAAACTTTAGGAAGTAGTAATTCTTATCAGTTTAAAATTCGTGATCTTACTCCCTATAAATACCCCAGACGCTACAACGATATTTCAATCATCTAATATTCTTCTTGCTTCTCTTCATATCTCTAATATTTTTCTTGCTTCTCTCCATATTTCTAATACTTCTCTAATACTACTATTTATCTTGCTTCTTTGCATATCTCGACCTACAAATTCTAATTACTACAATAAATTTCTTACAATAATATTGAACATTAAGACAATGGATTCATGTAATGATCTTCAAGAAAAGAACAAGAAGAGTAACGTTCCAGACAATCACAAAGATCAAACTCCACTGTTTTGTGCTAATGGTTGCGGATTCTTTGGAACGAAAGCATTCAACAATTTATGCTCAAAGTGCTTCATCACACATAGCATTCTGCAGGACCAGAAGGAAGAAAAAATTCAAAAACCCTACAAAAATCCATTCCCTTGTTTCAACAAGAACAATAATAAAGCTGATTTGGTAACAAGAAACGAGAATGCAGCAGACGATGAAAAGAAGAACGCTAAGGTACTCTGCACTTGCTGTAAGAAGAGGATTCGCGGGCTGATGGTATATAAGTGTCGATGCAATGGAAGATTCTGTATAAATCATAGGTACCCTGAAGAACATATGTGCAACTTTGATTTCAAGAATCTTGGTCGTCTTGATTTAGCCAAAGCAAATCCTGTGATTAAAGGAGAAAAGCTTTATGACAGGATTTGATTACTTTTAACCAAGTCTCCTTATGTATAAACTTATTTCCTTTTTTTAGTCTTGTTTTTTCTTTCAATTATTATTATAGAACATAGTCAACATACTATGGGAGGAATGGGGGAAAGTAGGAAATTATTTATGTATCCCGTGTTTACTTTGTGTTGTTGTAATATATTTCCGCACAAAATGTCTTATTCCAATTACTTCGAAATTGACTACATGTGGAAAGTAACAGAAACTTATAAATAGCAAGATGCGTCGAAAATAAGACTTTAGGTGTCATAGAAGTATTGCCTTCAAACATATCAATCGAAATAAAATAGAGTTTCGGGAGCCATAAAAGTATTGCCTTTAAACATATCAATCGAAATAGAATAGAATTTTAGGTGCCATAGAAGTATTGACTTTATACATCGGGCTTATATAGCGTACAGGCTAGTGAAAACAGGAGAACGATTTAAAATATTTATTGTATTCAAACTTACACACTTCATGGCTTCAACATAACAAGAGTGTCATTATAGAGTATCAAAATCCTTGGCCTTATAAAATCATAGTAGTCCATAGCTCACTGTTGTAATGGAGATATATAGAGCAACTCACTCCATGTGCAAGATATCACCCTGATCATGGCTGCTAATTTGTGCACTAGATGCCTCCATTAGGCCATTGCGTATCTGATCCCCGATGTCACGCACATGACCAGGGCCATGGGGTATGAAAACTGTAGTATTCTTTGATGAGTTGCCAAGATCTTTGATCGTGTCGAAATATTGGGTTATCATGATGAGGTCCATCACTTCCTTCGCTGATGTGCCTTCTACCTTGTGAGAGAAGTTCAGGATGTTCTCTCTAAGGCCATCTGTAATAGCCTGTCTCTGCCTCGCCACCCCCACTCCGCCCAAATATTTTGATTCAGCTTCAGCTTCCGCTTTCTTGATTTGGAGAATTTTTTCTGCTTCCCCTTTGTATACACTAGCCAATTGCAGCCGTTGAGCTACAGAATAAGTACATAACAAAAATTTTACGACTTTAGTCCATAACTAATAAATGACCAATTCATTTGAATGAAGTAAAAGATCATATTCTTCAAATGAAACAATTGTTTGTATTCGTGAAATGGAAGAACCTCAAGAATAGAGCACATAATGGCAAAAATTGCCTAACTTGTCCATATAATACTGCTTTTAAACCCATGCAGAAGGAAGTAATTTAAACTTGTTACTCATAAATGCAAGATGCAAAAAAGTCTTAGGTCAAGTACATTATGTAATAATTCCTCTAAGCACAAGCAAATCAAGCTAGAGAGGGAAAAGGTAAGCAACAAACAGAGACAAGGCTTGATGACCGAAGAGGATGTACCATTGATACTTCTATCCAATGGCACATCTGTCATCTTTTAATCAAGTGAATCAACCAAAAGAAAACGATAATATTTGTGCTAATTTAGGCAGCATTTACTGAAACAATAAACACTTCGTACTACAATTTGTTGATAAGTTCTTAATATAGCTTTCACCAGAAGAATCATATGCATTGGTAGTAAATTTTAATATGGAACTTTCAAATTGTCAATGATCATAACCTGCGTTTATCTCATTCATTGCTTTGCGAACGGAGGGGTCAGGAATAATGTCAACCACCAGTATTTGCTCTATATTGTATCCATATGCTCCCATCACCTATTCACATGTCACAAAACAAGAATAGGGTGACTGATTAGAGACGCGCAGATGTTATTGTTACAAAATACTTATCTAGCTCTACTAAGAGACAGAAGAACCTCCTCTAGGCATTATTATATCAACAAATTTTTCGTACAAAGCAATTATATGACTAGGTATAAACGCTCACGTATTGTTTGTAGCAACTATGTACCAATCGCTTAATATTACAACAGCCAATCTCAGGCCAAAACCAAGTAATCAACAAATATAAAATTTGCATCTAATCAAGTGAAACACTAGGCGTGAAAGCTAAGAATCAAATACCTTTTCAAGTTCCTCCAGGACAGCGTGAGCAACATCACTTTTCTGCTCAAATAGTGCATCTAATGTCATTCTGGGAACATGAGCTCGAACCACTGATGAGAGGAACATATATTACTACTTGCCACAAGCGTATATTTCAAAGACAAAACCAAACATAAGAGGAAAAGTTTACCATCAAACACGTAAGCCTGAATCTGTTCCTCCGGGTTTTGCAATTCATAGAAAGCATCATCAGCATTTAACTTGATAATCCGATACTGAATTGAGCAAATCATCTGAACAAAGACATTGTCCTGTAACACAAATACACAATAGTTCACTTGTCGTCAGCATCTGGTAATTCGTTAGATGCAAATTTTCAAAAGTAACAAAAGAAATTCATTTCAGAATACTAAAGTTATCTCTCACATGCTCTTGCTACACTTGATAAATCAAGAATTTGAACGATTCTTTAGTGCATATACTTGCATTTGATAGAATCCGCATCATCACAATAGAATTCAGTAAACAATTAAACTCCACCTCAATTCCAATAACCAACCAAGTGAAGGGTTCCCTCACTATGCATTTCATCCTTTGAATTCTATGCAAAGGATCACACATAATTCACAAAATATCTCGAAGAAACGCAGTTAGTGGCAAACTGAATTCCCATCCCACTAACCAAACAAGTAAAGTGTCTCTCAATATGCAGTTGAAGCCTTAAAATCCAAACATACAATCACACCCAACTCATAAAAATCCAATATTTTTCAATCTAAAACAAAAAAACATGTTGACTTACACAAACAGTGAACCAAATATTATATACAGGGTAAAAAAGAAACAATTTTGGTACCAATCCATTTTACTTTAAAAACAAAAATTACGTTGACTTATACAATATCTTGAGAAATCAAAAAAGTGGGAGGCAAATAATTGACCTTGGTTTTGGTTTCGATTTTGACATCAAGAGATTTGATCCTGGTAGAGAGTACACCAGAGAGCCATTCTCCAGCAAAAGGGTTGAAAAAGTGAAGACCAGGCTCGGCTAATCTCTCAAATCTTCCCCATCTCTCGATGATTCCGATGCTAGCTTGGTCTATGCAACCGCAAAATCCACAACATGTATTGCCCATTTTGTTAAGACTATTACTTGATCGACTACTGAGAGAGAGATAGAGATATTGTGGGATATTTGTTACAAATTTAGATTTTTCTAGTCTTGCTTTAGTTAGTTGAAAAAGTCCAACGTTTGCTGTCTTTGCGCCTCTTGTTGGAATTTTTTAGGCTTATTTTCATTTTAGACCCGTAACTATGATAAAAAAATTTAAATTGAACCCTAATACTATCGTAAATTTCATATTGGATCATATACTATGGTTTGTCTCAATTTACCCCCTAAAATGCCAACTGTGATGTAATTTCGTTTTAAAATAAGGGCAAAATTGAAATAGCACATATATTAAACTTTTTGGCACGATTCACAAATAACAAAACTTATTAAATTAAAAATAAATCTCAGACTTATTTTCATTTTGGACCCTGAACTATCATGTAAGTTTCAATTTGGACCCCGATACTATCATTAGTTATTTGTAAAAACGGCCCAAAGTTGGATCCTGAATTATCATGTACATTTCAACTTTACATGGTCAAATTTTAAAAGCTTTGATCAATAATTCTCATTAACCAATAAGAAATAATATAGTCAGATGATATCTAGTTAGATTCGTCTCAATATCTATTTTTGAACTATCAACTTTTTATAATTTTTTTAAATATAGAAAATGAGATATTTATGTTTGAAATCAGGTTTGGTTGACAATGAAAAGTCAAAATGTACCAATCATTTAGGGACGGAGAGAGTAGAAAAAATATTCATAAAATAGAAAATTGTATTAAAAAACTTCTCCAATACAAGATTCAAAAAACTTTTAATTTCCCTCTTTTTAAATATATATATAGGTAGATACTCGGTCGTCGATTTCTAAATAAGGTGGGTATTGAAGATAGTTATTCGTTAACTGCTCGGGAATGGGTTTGTTAAAACCGGTCCCAAATTCTTTCAAATTTTCAAATTTGGTAATGGCTCTTTACTTAGATTTGAAATTTGATTTCATTTAACTCATTATTCGCCCGTTTAGTTTGGCCATTAAACTAGTCATGCAATAGAATTGTCATTGATTGATTAGTTAACCCCTTGGTTATTTGGCTTGTTAAACCGTGACCAAAAGTCGTTGTGTTTCGATTTTTGAATAGAGCATGTTTGGTCGAAAACCGATTCTATTTGGTCCGCTAGCAGTCTTAATATCAGTCTTGATGTATGGGTACGATTGTTAAATTCAAGCTAAAGATGCGATTCGACTCGGATCACGTACATTTAGAAATATTTTCAATTTTTCTTTATTCAAAAATTTCATGCGGTTTTTGAAATGTTCGAGCCGAACGATTTTTTATCTTCTTTTGGACTCGAATTGAACATTTGAATCACAATATTAGAACCGAGAGTATATATTACTGGTCTGAAGTGTTATAACTTATTCGCACATCAAAATAGTGCCTAAATAATATTTTTTTAGTTATGAAATGACAATCGTACATTCGTGCCCCATATTTGTGTAAATACTATGTTTCCCATTACTGGGGTTTCATGAACATGGCCCGAACTAAGGTCGTGGCCCATTTGAAAGGTCCACTATGACTATTTGCCAAGCTTTTAAAACAAAACCCTAATACACAAACCTTCATCAAATCAAAGCAGCACTCTCTAGCATCTTCGCCGGAAAACGTCCCTCCTCCAGCCATGGGTCGTATGCACAGCCGCGGGTAACCATTAATGTCTTTAATATTAGTCCACTTTCATCATTTGTCCATTATCGTCCAATGTATTAATAAAATGTATTGATTTCAGTAAGGGTATCTCAGCTTCGGCGTTGCCCTACAAGAGGACTCCTCCTACCTGGCTCAAGACCTCTTCTCAAGAAGTATTTCACTCTCTTAACCTATAATATGCAATGCTTTCCAAATATCGTCCACTTTCTAATTTTGATGTGTCGGCTTTTTTAAACTTTGACCTCCAATATCTTTTAATATGCGTTTATATTAGTGTAGTTCTGATTCGAACCACAGTTGTATGAGTCAATTAAGAGTTCAATTAGACTGGATGATTTTGGATTGGACCATCCCTAAAAGATTGTCACATTTTGACTTTTAGTGGTCAACAAAACACGATTTAAAACATAAATATCTATTATTGTACATGCGAAAAAAATTATAAAAAGTAATATTTCAAAAATATATATTGAGACAATCTAACAAGGTCCTACAAGACTATATTATTTGTTGTTGATTGATTTATGTGTATTTTGAAAATGTGAAAGGTTGAAGATAACATATGCAAGTTTGCAAAGAAGGGGTTGACTCCATCCCAAATCGGTGTGATTCTTCGTGATTCGCACGGGATTGCTCAGGTTAAGAGTGTCACTGGCAACAAGATTCTGCGTATTCTCAAGGCACATGGTAATCCTCACATTTAGCCGTTCCTTTTAATGGTTTATATAATTATTTAATTTTGTATATGAATATTCATTCTTGGTATTAGTGATTAATAAAGGAGTGTAGCTTATAGGAAGAGGCTCCAATTAGACCATCAGTAAGGCTCTAATTAAACCATCAGTGGCTTCCCCCCAATGATGTGTTATCGGAAAAATCAAAATGATGTGCGTAATTACTCATTGGAGAGCCTTAGGCTAACAAGCAAATTCGTGTAGCTAATTATCTAATTCACTTATTTTTAGCACAATCTATTACTTCCATCCCTAAAATATTGGCTAGTTTTGTCCTTTAATGGTTAAATTAATAGACTTTGCTGTCTTAATTGACACACACAACTTTGGTTTGAATCATAATTGTCATGTTAATAGTAAAGTAAATTAAAAAACACTCAACTTTGATATGTTTTTCTCTAAATATTATACAACATTTTAAAACATATTTCTGTTGACAATTTAACATATTGGATAATCTTTTAGTGGGGAGATAGTATGTGAACTGTCTAGGGTTTAATTGACACAAAACTTATTTGTATTTAATTTTTTCAGCACTTGCTCCTGAGATTCCAGAAGATCTTTACCACCTAATTAAGAAAGCTGTTGCCATTCGTAAGCACTTGGAGAGGAACAGGAAGGATAAAGACAGCAAATTTAGGCTAATTCTTGTGGAGAGCAGGATTCATCGCCTTGCTCGTTATTACAAGAAGACCAAGAAGCTCCCACCTAACTGGAAATAGTACGTGACCTCGCCTCTGTCGCCCCATTAGCATCCAATATTTATGCGTGTAATCACTATTTTATGTGCTTGAGCAAAATTGTTTGTTTCACAATAGTAGAATAACATTGTTGATACCAGTTTTTACGAATTCTAGCCTATACCTATAGAATTTAATCACCATTTTTGTTTTCATTTTTTTCAGCGAGTCAACCACTGCCAGCACACTTGTTGCCTAAGCCGAAGAGAGCTCTAATCGTTTTGGAGTAATTGCTAGTTGCTATATTGCCATCACAAAGGAGCAAAAGATAGTTGCTATTTTGAAATGAATTTGTTTTTTGCTTTATGATTTTTGGCAGTTTCTAATGTTTATGATTTGTTTGTACCATCTTTACTTCAAGTAAACCAGACTTCATGAATGATTTACCCTGTCTGAAATAATGTTGCTCTTTATCTTGCATAAAAGTTGATCTATTTATGGATACTAAGGGTTAATGAATGATATCCATATGTAGGTTTTATATTGAGAGTGTCGAAAGCACTCAAAGCACCCCCCTGTGTTAGCGACTATCGTCCAAATATGCAACTGAGTTTTGTATAGAAAAACTTAGTCTTTTAAGTCCCAAATAACTCAATTTTCCTCTATGAATGATTTTTGTGTCCATGGTTAAGTCTTGTGAAGTTTGCAAGATAGGAGAAGTGTTAGACATCATATGATTCGTCATACACCACAACTGAATGAGGTAACATGATGTGAATGAATGAAATACTCATTGTATGCTCTCAGATGATGGGTTCACTTGAAGAAAGCGGGCTTTGTCCCCACATTGCTTGTTCGTCGAAATAAAGCACTTGCGTAGCTTTACAATTAGAGACTCACATTTAATTTTTTCATTGTTAATTTTGTGGATTTTATTATATTTTTAATATTATCCTAATTATTCTGAAAGTATTGACTATCTATATTTGTCCCGTTTAATAGAGAAACATTTGTGGTTGTTTTATCCGTTAATTAGTTTTAACATTATTCTTAAGGATACTACGTTAATAAAATGTTATTTACATTCAGTACTTGACATAATTCATTCACCGAATCAGTCTTGCTTTAAGTTGTTTCCATAAACATATAACATAAATAATGATGTGTAATTCTGTTGGAGAGATATTCTATATAATTGAAGATTTGCACACAATTAATATTTGTCAGAAATCGATGATCATAATAATTTACAAAAAAAAAATGTTACCGTAGTAAAAGCTCAAATTATATCTCTATAGAACTATTATTTATAAAAGTTGTTAAGGAAACCACTTTAAAAAGCAAACTCTTACATGATACAAATGCCTACATATATATAGTAACTAACTGCCAAACTTGTTATAGGCCATTTTAAGAGAATATACAGGTGTCAATTAAATGTGACATTTATAGAGGACGCAAATTATCACGAATTCACGATAAGGATGCTTAAGTGTTTTAAAATTTCAATTCATAAAGCATGTTTGTTTTATAACGATTAGCAACTTACATAATTGAGTGTGGAGTGTTTGTAAATTACTAAATTATAGACAATTATTTTGTAAATCCAAGATGTTTTATGAGATTCATTATGCAATATTATTGCATTATTGCATTTTATGTGATGTGGTCAGTTACGATACCATTTTCAATTTTAAAGCAAAATAACTAAAACGGTGAACTCTTTGGCGCCTTTTTTGTAGCAACAGCCCCACGGTAAATTATCTCTAAGCAAAAATTAGGGTTCACTTTCAAAAAAATGTCTACTGGACTATCTCTCGTAACTGAAAGAACCACCGTTGACCTTGGTCAACCAATCCTCAATGGCGGCGAGGAACTCATGCGTGTGCAGCCACGTGTCTCAATCGTATTGGATAACTCCCCGCCTGAATCACCCGGCACTCTTTACATCACAAACAAGTACACTTCATTTATTTAGCGCTGATTCGATATGTTCGTATTGGTATAGTCAATTCCACTTAGTACGATAAGGTTTAGTTTATTGTCTTTTTCGTGTGATTGATTTCTCAGGAGAGTTATTTGGTTGAGTGATTCGGATAGAGGCAAGGGTTATAGTGTTGATTTTTTGTCGATTTCGCTTCATGCTGTGTCGACAGATCCAGAGGCTTACCCTTCTCCCTGCATATATGCTCAGGTAATTTTATTAATCTGATAGATTACTTAATGTTTTAGTTAGTATGGATTATTATTATGTAAGTGTAATTGGTTGACATGATTAAGTTGATCTTATTATGTACGAGTGGACGTAATGTAGTTTGACAGAGTGGTTGTATGTTTTACTTCACCTCTTAAGTCCCGTGTAGGCGTGTAAAACTAACACCATAATTTACATTGACATGCCCAATGCCTATGAAGAGGTTTTGCCTAAGCAACGGGGTAAGGAGTTCCGACAGCACTCATCCTTATATTCTTGTGATATCAGGGAGTGTGTTTCTGAATTGACCCAAAGTGAAGTGTCAACACTATCTACTACTTTTTACGGAGTAATAGATAAGAAGGTGAGGTAGTGTGATAAGCCATTTTGATTCATTACACTACTTAGTTGGAATTGGGAAATCCACATGCATATTCCAAGTTATGGCACGAATATAGGTGAAGGCTTGAAGTTATGATTTTAGACTGTTCTTGTTTCTAAAGTGGGATAAAGAGATTAAGACTTGATTATAATTCTGATATATGTTTATTCTGATATGTAGATTGACACTGGAACTGATGGTGAAGAGTCAGAGGAGTCTGATTCAGAGTACAATGAGATTGACCTGTCAAAAGTCACGGAAATGAGGCTTGTGCCATCGGATCCTACTCAATGTACTATTTATCTGCATTATAAGTTTACACCTTATTCTGTTATTATAAATTTATTTGAGCTATTTTTTTTGCATCCTAGTAATAGTAATATCTACCTGTTATGTAGTGGATGCTATGTTCCAGATATTTTGCGAATGTGCTGAATTAAATCCAGGACCTATTGATGGTGAGTTAGAAGTCTTATTTGGGTTTGTCGTTCAAGTTTTGTAAACTCTATGCTGTAATTATATTCTTTATGGTGTGATCATGCATTATTAGATAATTTAGATGATGAAGGAGAGCACAATTGGGTTTTTAGTGCTGATCAAATAGAGAGTGAAAATGGAGGTACACTCCTTATGGACTGCATTCTTAGATTCTGGAATTCAATATTTTGGGAATTATTGTTCTAACTGCCAATGGTATACTGATTGTGCAGAGGTGGATGAGTTTGATGGGATCCCTCAGAATAATGTTAATGCAATTGGTTCGAACGGGAATCATGACTTGGCTAATAGAGTGCTTCAGGTATGACTACTTACTAGAGATTGAAAAGAAAGTGGCAATGTTGGATAATTTGTTGCTCTCTTGATTATCTTTCGAAATTCTGTTGTTGGCTCTACTGAAATCGTGCACTGAGCCAATCCAGTCACGGTTTATTAGGATATACTAGAACTTTGATCCAGTAAACGGTGAAGTAATAAGAACTGATATTCTATTAGTGATTGAGAAATGTCTCTTTGTGTCATGTTTTGTTCTTTAATTATGTTAAAGCTTTAGTTTTTTCCCCTAGTCATGAATCCTTGCTGTACATATATGGAAGAAGCACTCATATATTTACCCATTGCCTGCAGCTCGAAATCAACGACCAGCGTTTTGAGGATGCCGAAGAAGAGTTGGAAAATGGCGACACTGTCGATCGCCACGGCCACTAACATCATGGCCACTTGGCCCTTCTTTTATAATTATTATGATTTGTTTAAACTCTTGGCCTTAAGAGGCTTTATTCCCTGTAATATGATAAGGTTATATGAGAATTTGGGATAAATGGCACCTATAGAAGAAGAAAATTAACTTGGAGCACCTTTTTATAAATCTTAGCAAAATGGCACCAAAGGGGGAGGAATTGACAAAAATACCACCCTTATAAAGTTAATGTTTTATTCAGTTTTTTTTTCGATTTTTCCTGGTTTTTTTTTCAATTTCTTTTTGATTTTTTTTTTGTTTTTTTTGTAATTTTTTTTTTTCAAAATCTTTTCAACTTTTTTTCGGTTTCTTTTTTTCAATTTTTTTTCAATTTTTTTTCTTTTCGATTTCTTTTTTCGATTTTTCTTTTTCTTTTCGATTTCCTTTTTCGATTTTTCTTTTTATTTTTCTTTTCGATTTCTTTTTTCGATTTTTGATAGATTTTTTCGATATTTCTTTTTTCGATTTTTCGATTGATTTTTTCGATATTTCTTTTTTCGATTTTTTCGATTTCTTTTTTCGATTTTTTCTTTTTTCGATTTTTTCTTTTTCGATTTCTTTTTCTTTTCGATTTCAATTTTTTTCTTTTTCGATTTCTTTTTCTTTTCAATTTCAATTTTTTTTCTTTTTCTTTTCGATTTTTTTTTCTTTTTCTTTTTTCGATTTCTTTTTTCAAAAAAATAAATCGAAAAAAAAAATTGAAAAAATCGAAAAAAAGAAATCGAAATCGAAAAAATCGAAAAAAGAAATATCGAAAAATCGAAAAAATCAATCGAAAAATCGAAAAAAGAAATCGAAAAGAAAAAGAAAAAAAAAATTGAAAAAAAGAAACCGTAAAAAAAGTTGAAAAGATTTTGAAAAAAAAATTACAAAAAAACAAAAAAAAAATCAAAAAGAAATTGAAAAAAAAACCAGGAAAAAATCGAAAAAAAAACTGAAAAAAATATTAAGTTTATAAGGGCGTATTTTTGTCAATTCATCCCCTTTTGTGCCATTTTGCTAAAAATTTTAAAAAGGTGCTCCAAGTTAATTTTTTATCTCAAAAGTGCTAGTTTACCCAATTTCTCAAGGTTATATGACATCAAAGCTCTTTCAACAAAAGTGCAATGTGTTGTACGCACGTGGAAATTTGGTTTTATTTTCCTTTGCAATTCTGCTCTTAACAAAGGAATAAACATTGCATCTCTCAAAGAAGCTAACATACTCAACATATTATCTTGTATCCTAACAGAGATTCACAAAAGTCAAATGATAATTGTTCGTGAGCTGAGCAATAAGAACTCAAACCAAAAAACCGGGTTGGTCACTCAAACTGAAACCCTGATCTAAACTAAACCGGTCTGATTCCGGTTCACAATTCATATTTAACTAGATAAACCTGAGAGTAGACTAGTAATGTCCGACTATAAAAAGTTGAATATATGAAATTCTCGCTGACATACTTAGAATATCTAATCGGACCTAATTTTAAATTGGATCCTATATCGAGCCGACTTTGGTATATCGAACTGGGAGTTCGGACTCTGGAGGAGCCCAATCCAGCTACATTCTCAGTAGGCCCAATTTGATTCCGAAATTACTAAAACCCTATCTCCATTCTACATATCTACATCTTTCTCCTCATTGCAGAAGTTTTATCATCACTGCTGATATTGTTTTCTGCAAATCTAGAAAAATGGCATACGCACCACCCATGAAGGCAGCTACTAAGCCAGGTTTGGAGGAATCTCAAGAGCAGATCCACAAGATTAGGATCACTCTTTCCTCCAAAAACGTCAAGAATCTTGAAAAAGGTCACATTTATATAACTTTTATTCATTCAACAATTTTTATGCTTTATATCACTTTGGTTTTCCTGAAAAAGGACTGTATCAAACTACCTATAGTACATGGGTTACCTAACATATAACTTCAAATGGAGACGTGTATTCATTTAAGTGGGATAAAGCTTTTTTGTTTGATTGAATTTTCTCAATAAGAGTTGAACGTAGACTATATCGAATGACCTAGAGTTCTTGGGTTGACGGTTGATGGAAGGGGGGAGTGATGACCCAACATAGGATGAATAAATAGGTTGTAGCCATATAGTCGACCTTACTAAGGCTTAGCTTGGTTTGGTTATATCGTCTCGATTGTATTACTATTGTTGGTCTTCACATACCATTGTTATAATTCTTAATTGACCTTGTTAAAACTTAAGCTCAACGAAGAAGCATAACAATGATATAAGTGAAACATATAAAAAAAAGGTGACATTTTTATTGTGACTTACATTAATTCAACAGTTTTTATGGTTCATTTGATTTGGATTTTATTACTCATATAAGTTATTAACTGTGGCTTCATTGCTTTAATATGTTTCATTTCTGTCCTTGTCATGTTTATTAATTTTGAGCCTTGTCTAAATATTACTCACTCCATTTAAAAAAGGGTTGTTTAGTTTTAAATTTTCAGTTGAGATATTGAAATTTGAAATGAAATGAAAGTTTAGTATATATTGTTTCATTTGTTTGATACTCCACTGCCCCTGAGGCAATCATATAGTAGGCAGAGAGCACGTGTCCGAATTGATTCAAGAACGGGTATACATTGTTTGGTAGTTGGTGAAAATATATACATCAAAAGATAGTATTTTTGATGAACTTTACTATTATGAAATTTGATACCAAAATAGCATTTGTAATGTACTACACTATTAATATAATATTTTGATATCAAAAGGTAGCATTTTTAGTTTAGTTTACTAATAATATTGATTCAAATCGAAGTTATGTATGTAAAGTCAAGATGGAAAAGAATGTACTGACAATTAAAATAAACTTGACAAGGAATATATGTTAGTTCTTGAATTGAGATTTTTGTTTAATAAGGAGTGAAGTAGATATCTACTGTATGTATCTATTCTATGAGGTCCACAATGGGTTAGTTTAATTGGAAATGCATCATCTTTCTGTGATGCTTTGAAAATGTTATTTGGTTTTCTCCTGAAAGTTGATTCTTGATTGCAGTTTGTGGTGATTTGGTTCGTGGTGCCAAGGACAAGAGGCTGAGGGTCAAGGGACCAGTTAGGATGCCAACAAAAGTTCTAAACATCACTACCAGGAAGGCTCCTTGTGGTGAAGGTATGCTATGTATCAGAGTTTTATTTCTTTGCGAGCATACAGATACATTATTCTTAGTTTTTGATGAAGTATAGTACTTTTCATCTTTAGATGGGATCTGCAGTTTACTTATAAGGGTAGAAGTCGAGGGCTCAAACCTCGACCTCTAGGTCATTGTAAACAAAATAATCTCTAGCAGAATTGTCAGTTGGGGAGAATGAAGTTTTCACATAGTTAAATAGTTATGTCTTTACTTAAGGGTGTCTGTTTTGTAAGTCTCTCTGTAACTTAAGTGTAAACTATTGGGAAAGTCGTACAAGTAGACGTTTGGAAATGATTAAATCTGTTCCTCTTGTGCGTCATATTCTATTGTTAGTAAGGTAGTTTTGTGTTATTGAGTGCCAAATGGTTTTGGTTCTGCTATGCTAATTAAAATTTCTGTTTATTGCATTTCAGGTACCAACACATTTGACAGATTTGAACTCCGCGTTCACAAGAGAGTTATTGACCTTTTCAGCTCACCAGAAGTGGTCAAGCAAATTACCTCCATCACTATTGAACCTGGTGTCGAGGTTGAAGTAACAATTGCTGATTCTTAATCTTCTTTACTTCATGTTGGCAGGATTTGAACTTGTATCAGCTATGCACTCGATGTTTTGTGATAATTTTGTTGAATTCTGAGATTTTGAGAAGAGGATTTTATGTTGGTCTTAATCTTTTGTAGAATGCCCAAACGGTTTTGTTGTAGCTTTGTTATCTCTTGTATCACCACATTATCACTATAGGGATGCCATCTCTAATATGAATTGCTATTTTGCTACTATAAAAGCTGGCATGACGATTAGCCAAGATTAAGAATACTTCCCGTGAAGTGGAGTTGGTTGTATGAAAACGGTTATAGAAATACGATGGCAATGAAGTTTTCAACTACAACTAATTTGCTACATAAAATTTGTTATTGTGAAGAAGTACAGAGGGAGAGGTTACATTTGAGTCCTAAATTCTCGTGTAGACATACACTAAGGTGACAGTAATCCATGGAATCAAACCCCAAAACATTGATGAGATTGTCAACCCTGTTCCACCATATTGTACACTTGCTATTAACATTGAGTTAAAAGGATCAGTTGGACCCTTTAAGCTTGTTCCTTAGCAATTGTTACGAACTCTTGTCCTCATTGACTGGATAATATTCTAGGTACCATTTCACAAATTTCTTCAACCCTGTGTGCAAATTAGTCGTAGGCTTGTATCCAAACTCCTTCTTTGCATAGCTAATGTTGGCATGTGTATACACCACATCTCCATTCCGTGGCATCGGCAACACCTTCTTCTTGGCTTTCACCTTCAATAAGCTTTCCAAGATGTTTACAAGCTTGCTAACTTGGACAGGTGAAGTATTCCCAAGGTTGAATATTCTCAGCTGAGCCGGACCTTTCTTCTTCCCGCCACTTCCAGTGCTCTTCTCTGCAGAATCCAACGACCCCAGGCAACCTTTCACAATATCATCAATGAAGGTAAAATCTCTAGCCACACTAACATGTTGAGGGCCTTCAAATATGGATATCTCCTTTCCCTGCAATATATCTTTGGTAAAAAAGAAATAAGCCATATCAGGACGACCCCATGGTCCGTAAACGGTGAAGAACCTCAATCCCGTGATTGAGAGGCCATAGATATGGTTATAGGTGTGAGCAATCTCTTCTCCAGCTTTCTTGGTAGCTGCATAGAGACTTGCTGGGTTATCTGTTCGGTCTCTCTCAGAAAACGGAACCTTTGTGTTTAATCCGTAGACAGAGCTAGACGATGCCCAAACTATTGCAGGTTGTGGATTTGCTGCCTTGCAGACCTCGAAAAGGCTTACGAGCCCTGCAATGTTGCTGTGCACATAAGAGCTTGGATTCTCCATGGCGTAGCGGACACCTGCCTGAGCAGCAAGGTGCACCACATGAGTAAATGAAACAAGATCAAAAAGTTTCTTTAAAAGATCAGAATCATTGATGTCTCCTTCGATGATGAAGACGCCTGACTGATCCAACATCTTTTGGCGTGCCCTCTTCAAGGAGGGGTCATAATAGTTGTTGAAATTGTCAAGGCCCACCACTCCATCCCCACGACGTTTCAAGGCAGCAGAAACATGCGATCCAACAAATCCAGCAGCGCCTGTCACCAGGACGCGTTTGTGAGAGCTAGAACGAGGACTTGCAGACATCTTGACACGCATATCCCAGTCTATACCGCCCCATTTAACAGCCGTGTGAGGGGTGTTGGAAGACGGGGGAGAATCAAACGACGGAAGGGAGCAAAAGACCACGTAAGAAATCAATGCGCCGAAAATGATGCACCAGAAAATGATTTTGGTAGCAGAATAATGCGATTTTCTGTGGGCATAAGAAGCCTTGTCCATTTTGGCTTTGGTTGAAGATGAGATAGTTAACATTTAGTTGCAAATAAGATTAAAACGTTCAAAAAGAGAGAATAACAAATTCGATAATTTGGTGATATTTTCTTCCCTCAATTGTGTATCCTAATGCATTTAGAAGTGATTAACAACTAAATGATTAGGATGAGATAAAACGAAATCTTGTATGATATGTGTTTATAAGAATATGAGAATGTATTTTCCTGTATTTTCATATAGATATGGGTAGGAAAAAGACATTACCTGTTAAGGGGAAAGGGAGATACCTAAATACAAGTTTTCAACCTTGAATATCGCTCATGTTATATGGTCGATAAGCTTGTGCTTCATTTTCATTTTTTTATTTATTTATTTTTAGCTTTTACTATATTCGGATGACGTAACGAAAAGTAGATTTAGTTTGACTTTTTTCTATCTTCCAACGGATGTTCGAGACTTATGTCAAAAAGTTTGACAAAACTATATGATGTGTTTGTTTAAACTAATTAAATTAATGGCTTTGACCAACCGAAAAACAAATTAGTTAAACAATTGGATATCATTAGTTATTTTGCCAACCTTTTACTTCATAAACACTATTTCGTATTAATATAGATTCAACATTATTTAATTAAACATATCCCGACATATTTTATTGTGAAGCTTCAACTCCAACTAAACGGGTAAGAAGGATTGAATAGTACAAAAACTCTACCATTAGAACAATAAGAAGGTAAGGGTGTTTTTTAATTAATCCAAAAAATGAAGTGTGATGAATCTGTAATGATCCTTAATATATAATCCATTTCGTTAATTCAATAATCATAAAATGTTAAAGAGTGACTTTATATTATTAAAACTTAAAAGTTTTTTTTGAAAATAAAACCATAATTATGTGTGGTGAATACACAAAAATCTAAGGAAAACCATGGTGGTACTCTTGCCGCCTCAAGTTCTTACACAGAATCCCGACAACGATTCTCCACCACAATGTCCCAAAATGTTGTCCAATTTACAACTAATAGTATAAAACACCTCTTCAATTTCACCCTTCCCATTAATGGATATTTATTTCCACATTATCAATAATAAAATCCATAATGTCGCTTCTTGTTTCACCTCATTTCACTTCATTCTTCAATTCTACTAATCATTCAGTTAATGTCAAAATGAGAGTCAACTCTGTCGCCGTTGACTCCTCCGCCGCCGGAGCTGCGATTGTGTGGTACAAGAATGATCTTCGTGTTGATGATCATCCGGGACTCGTTGCAGCCTCCAAGCATCGAGCTGTTGTACCTCTTTACGTTTGCGATCATCGCATTCTTTCGCGTTAGTACTCTCCTCATCAACTACAGTACTATTAACTAAGTGCATTTGATTGTTAATTTCATAAACAATTAGCGGAGTTTGTTAAAAGTCGAGACTTAGTTCTGAAGTTGGATTATTGCAATGGTAGACTGGTTTGGAAAAATAGATTTTTATTCAAAAGTTAAGTTATTCGCCTACTTAAGTTTGTATAATTTTATTCATTTATATGATATTAGTTCGTTTGCCTTCAGTATATTAGATTTCTGATTTTGCCATTAGTCATGGAGTTTCAAACATGTTGCACAAATTAAAAAGTAAGTCCCACATTGGTTGATTAAGACCTTCGAGTGAATTAGTAAGGTCTTGGGCTTCATCCATCTATAACCAATTGGTTTTAGTGGACCCCCATCGACTTTTGACAACACAAATGGTCCTTTTATTCCATTAGCGGTAGTATGTAACTCACGGACTACCACTGGAGTAATGTAAACTATGGTGATTGTTTGTGCAACTAGTTTGTTAGTTCAGGGACTACCATTGCACACATGAAAGCTCCAAGTACGAAGTCTTGAGTTTTTCTAGGTGGCGAGACTATTTGTGCAATTATCTTTGGTTATATGTCCTATGTGTTGTATATGTTTAATGTAAACATTTTTTTTTGTATGTTGTATTCCAGTTTATTTTGACTACTACTTCTATGAAAAATTTCAATGAAGTTGTATTATGAAAATATTTTAGTGAATGAGTTCAATGCTGTCAAATTTATATGTATCAAATGGATAAAAGGAACTCATGATCAAAGTTGTGCTTAAAAAATCGTAAGCGTCAACGGAAAGAATTGGAGTTCGTATTGTATATAGAAAGAAATGTTATACATATATGCACATGTATTTGTTTCGAGTAATGTGTTTGGTGCAATGATATCAGTAGTATAGATCGATTACTTTCATGTTTAAATTTCATGCTGGGTAAAGCTTTCATATCATGATGGATTCTTATATGTTGCTTATAGTTAGGTTTATCGTTGTTTTTACTACATGTGCAGGTTTTTCGGATGAAATGCTTGAAATGTTGGTTTTCTCTTTGAAGGATTTAAGGACGTCTCTAAAAGAGCAAGGATCTAATTTGATGATCAGGTTTGGAAATGCAGAAAGTATCATCACAATGCTAGCCGACGAGGTGGTTATATGTTCATTTTAATATTTCCCTTATTTCACTGACCTGGAGTGCAAGAATCTATCAGAAGCATCTACTCATTTTCTTCAATCCGATATGAAGCATTGGAACAGGTCAAAGCAACTAGCATATATGTAGAAGAAGAGGTGGAATACGACTTGCTTAAAATGGTAGATATCCTGACAGAAGGTTTTGCCAAAATATCCTCTAGAGAAACATGCCTTAGAGTTGAGACATGGCGAGCTCCACTCTATGATGTCGAGGTACTAGTTAGCTGATGTACACCCATGTTGCTATTGTTTATGGTGTGACTGAAATCATCGGTTGAGATTTCTTGTACTTATCTTTTGCTTAGAACTTGATGGATCTTCCAGAATCATTCCTTGAATTTAAGAAGTTAAACAGGCCTGTGCTTCCACCTCTTTCATCCTCAAAGCTACCTGGTTCTGCAATGGATTTGCATTGGGGTAAGTCACTTGTGTAGTGAACTTCTGTATTACTGGCTCCAAACCTTACGGATAATTTCCATGAAACAGTCACATGGATATTATGAAACAGGTGATCTTCCCATGCTGGATGATTTCAAAAGCCTTTTAGATAAGAATTCTGGTAATCGAAGATCCAAATGGATGTCAATCAGGAAATTTTCTGCTATAGAAGCAATGAAAACCAAACCAGCTTCGGTTACTACAATGTCAAGTTTGGATGAAGGCACAGAAAATGATTCAGTTGACGGCATGTACAAGGGTGAAGAAAAGAGGGTAATAAGAAATACAACGTTTGTTACAGAGAAAGGGAACTTTGTTGGAGGTGGAACGGATCTTGTATTAAATGCTCTAGCTGCATATTTACGTTATCTGGAGGGTACCCCTCGAGATGACTGGCAAGAGTATGTTTTTTTTGTCTGCTTCTACTAGTTTTTTTCGGAGTTATGAATCTACAAGACACTGATTCATCTGGCGATTTGATTGTTTTATAAAATTGAAATTATCCCAGGTATTGTAGATTCACAAATGTTATGAAATTGCAAGTTCTATCTGGCAAGACATATTTGTCAAAGATAAATTATGTTAGAGGATATTGCTCATATTTATAATACTCATAAGCTTCTGTTGAATCTATGTTCTTATGCATCACGTATATTCAAAATGATAATTCTGGTGGGTTATTGGCGTTTAAATTTTTTGTTGTGGCTACTTGATTTTGGTTTTGCACTAGCATATATTTATGTGTTTGGAAATATGTGTGACTCGTGTCTAGAGCTTTCTAATTAATCTTCTTTCAACTTATCGTCAAACAAGTCGACTGAGACTACCATTTTCGGCATATCCTGATTGTAGGGTCCATCAAAAGCTCCGAGAGGCTGAAAGCAGGGAAGGGGCCTCGTTTGGTACTCTATTTGGCCCTGCACTTCATATGGGGATCATCTCCAGGAGGAGAGTGTATGGTGAAGCTTTAAAGTATGAGAAAGAACGTAACGGTGGGTTTATATCTCCTTTTGGATATTCAGCTGTGACTGTAACTGCCTCAGTAGACAGTGTCTGTTCAATGGAGGTACTGATTAACCTCTCTTTTCAGTTGGTTTGCCATGGTTTTTCTTTCGACTTTACTACACGAAAAAATTGGTTGGAAGTATTAAGCAAGTTTTCTGAAAGAACTTTCTTTTTCTGGCAGTGGTATTGGCTTTTGGCTTTAAAAGGTCAAAGGTCCACTGGGGAACATCTTTCTCATAGGATATGGAGATGGAACGGACATATAGTTCATGTGAGTGATCGTCCATTTAAGTTGACACTTTTGCTTATGGCGTCAGGTTGCTCATAGTGATTTGTGTTTCAGTATACGGTTGCGGGTAATAACGGTCCTGCAGTTCTTCTTGTACATGGATTTGGTGCTTTTCTGGAGCATTATCGTAATAATATCAATGAACTGGCTCAAGATGGAAACAGAGTTTGGGCAATCACTCTTCCGGGCTTTGGGAAATCAGAAAAGCCAAACATGGTCTATACTGAACTCATGTGGGCAGAAGTACTAAAAGATTTCATAGTTGAAGTTGTGGGGGAAGAGGTGCATCTTGTTGGAAACTCAATTGGCGGTATGTTACAAAAAATTATAATACAGGGATAGCAGAGGATAAGGGTAGTAGTGAAATGATATGACATGTTAATAAGTGGCAATTGGATCGGGCATTTGTGGCACTTCGATTGTCATAGTCCGATAACTGACTCATTGTATTATCATTTAACTACTGAATTGGGTTTGTTCAAGCAAACTAAACAGGCTACGATAAGCTACCGCACTCACAAACTATCAGGTCGAGGATCAGATCAAGCCGACCCAACCCATCCCAATGGACATGTTTGCTCTTGCTGTGCTTTCTATATTGTCTATATATATCATAAGGTTTGGCTCTTTGTTTCACAGGCTATTTAATCTCTCTTGTTGCTGGTCTCTGGCCTGGTCTAGCTCAGTCTGTGGTTCTTCTAAACACGGCTGGAAATATTATTCCTGGATATTCTGTCAGGCCGTCCGTCAAAGTAAGGAATCGTTTTTCTTTTCTTTTTCTCCAATTTTAAATTCTCTGAACTGAAGGACATTTTGGTAAAAGTTATGCTGTCTTGGTTTATGGAGGACATGCATAGTCACCTACTTCACTAGGTATTGTTGTCGTTAGATATTCATGTTCCTTTCTGGACATTTTAATTGCCAAATTATGTATTTAACTCAATACGGCATGTTATGTGCTAAATTCCGTGTAGCTTTTCGTTTTCAATACAATAAATGAGTATTTATTAGCTGTGAACTGAATGTATCTATTAAATGTCAGTTCGGCTGTTGTGCTTGCATTCTTATATGACTGTTATATAGGAAGGTAAATCCTTGGCATGTTTGATTTTAGGTAAGGAAAACTTCGGTGGCAACATGGCTAGGTGCCAGGCTCTTGCTGTTGTACTTGAGGTCGAATATTAGAAATATTGTGAAGAGCTGCTATCCATCTGTAAGAATGACTTGTTCTTGAAATATCTTTAGTTTCTGAGAGTCCTCATTGCCTCCTAATAACAGTAGTTTATCCCACAGAGACCTGATCGCGCTGATGATTGGCTTGTCAAAGAAATGCTAAGAGCAGTATCCTTACAAGTTTACTACAATTTTCATTGCAAGAGTAAATGCATGCAATCAAGGATCGGCTATATGCCTTCATGGATATTGACCTTAGAATTTTACATCCTTAAAGATCATACGACACACTGTCTGACTTCGTCTCTTTTTCTTTCTTGTGTATTCGAACGAACAACCTTAACATTATTTTCAGTCACATGACCCTGGTGGTATTGTTCTTTTGGAAAGCATCTTCAGCTTTGATCTCTCCATTCCCCTTAATTATCTTCTTAAAGGTTTTGAGGGAAGGATTCTTGTAATTCAGGTACCATCCTACCAATAAAATTTGCTTGCCTCTTTCGCTTGAATTAGATTAGCAGATTATTCTAGAATTGTACTTGCATCAATAGCCCTTCCTTCTCAGGGAATGAAAGATCCGCTTTTGGACTCCAAATCAAAACTGTCCATGCTTAGGGAGCACTGCCAAGGAATTATCATAAGAGAATTAGATGCAGGTAATCAACATATATTAACGTAATGAGTAGTTTCTCCTCGGCTTGTACGATTCCTTAAGTTTCTCCATTAATTCTTTCAGGACACTGTCCCCATGATGAGCAGCCAGATGAAGTGAACTCTATAATTCGGAATTGGATTGTGTCCATACGGGAGAGAGACGAGGGTTCGTGACTCGGGATATGATCCATCAGCCCATCAGGGGCGGACCTCTGAAGCTTCATGGTGAAAAATTTGTAAGAGATGATCCACTGCCAGCGTTCTTGCCCCGTTGGATGAAGAGGAGAAAACATGTTCATCAATCATCACTAATGGATACTGGAATCAGATTGAGAGGTCAACCATATAATGCTCGATACTGACCACGTCGAGATAAACCATGTTATCAGGCTAGTACCATCCTAATTATTGCAGTTACAAGATATATAGTTTTTAGGCTTATCTACTGGTACAAAAGTTTAAGAAACGAACACATTGGATCAATCATATGTCAATGATTCTATGATACATTTTTTCAAAATAATTCCAAATTGTTTCACTAATAGATTTACACGTGTCTGCAGAAAAAATCCCTGTTAAATTGATGTCGTTTTGTACTAATGTAATTTTATGTTATTCATAGCACAATTTGCTTTATGAGTTTTTTTTTTCGATAGTTATAGTTGAACAATATAATATTGTGTTGATAGTTAACTGAAACTGAAATTCATCTCTCCACTTCGTGTCGGCCTCTAACCTCACCTTTCCCGCGAAAACCTCTCTTTATCCATTTCCGTTTTTCCTCTTCAACTTCCCACTAACCATCAAGATCTAAATCTCCAATTTTCTCACACTAATCACAATTTCCACTCATATACTCAAGATTAACAGCAAAAAATGTGAAAAATCTCACAATGCTATGAATAATATATTGTTCAGATCATTACTATCACCATAATTATACAACAATGGCAAGTCCGGTGGACGAGACCTCGATTTCGACGAAAAACGAGGAGGCGCCAAGTGTGATTTCTTCGGCTTCAACACGAGAATGTGACTCTCAGAGTGCAGAGGACAAAGGTGTAGAGGACAAAGATTATGATGACCGTCATGGTTATAAATGTGATTCTTGCAATAATCCGGCTATGATCGAGCCTTCGACTCTTGGTCTGTGTCATATTAGGACAGCGAGATCTGCGCCTTCACCTTTGAGGATTTGTAATTTGGATATTGCGCGGAGTTGTAATGAAGATAGTGACGGTGTAGAGGGAGGTGATACCAGATCGACGTTAACGACCCTTTCGCAGCCATCCTCTACTGAAGGTGAAGTCATACACGTACACCTCATTATTTGCATGAACAATTTTCTATATGTTGATAATGGGACTCACTCCACTTGTGGAGTTATAGTGTTAAAATGATCCGAAATAGTAAAGATATGGAGTGTCGTTATCTAGAATTGGAGCGTTGCGCATTCTACTGTTTCTTCTTTTTTTGAGGAAAATTCTACTTACTCACTGAGCCATAATTTGCATAATGAATAGATTTTGTTATGTAACATTTGGTGCATTTTTCATTTTTTGAGCAGAGGTAAAGATTTCAAATTTTGTGGAATCATTCTAAATGGCTCATTACACTACCTACTATTCTTATCTATTGGGTAATAGTAGGTAATGTTTGCACTACACTCTTGGGTCAACTCTCGAAAAATAGCCTCCCTGTTCTAATAGGCTGCATGTGTACTATCCCCTCCCCACCCCCCAACCCCACCCAGGATCTAAAGGCATTGGAGCATGATGATGTTGATGTTGACTAGGCGAAGAGTTGGAAGATGAAGTATGTAATACAATTTGACAGTTAAAATTGACTTTCTAGCTTTCTACATTAGCATGTATTGTGTCCTCTATGAACTTGAGTTTCAGGCATGATTCAACATTAAGTTTTACTTCCATTGCCTGTTTGATTGATTTTATGGCAAGTTTAGTTATGTTTACTGGTCAGGTGATCCCTCCATACCCCATCCTGCACCAATTGGAAGAAAAAATTTATGTGCTCAACGGTTTGCTATCTCTTTTCAGTTAAAAAGGTTTCGTGGAGTCAACTGCAATCTTTAAGACTTCCGTCGCCAAGAAGTACTATGAGAGAGGTAGTTGATAGTTGCATAATTCAATCAGTTCTTGTATATGGGATTTTAACAGTTTTAGCGTTACAAATTGCACTAATCATGTCAGCTTTAACTGATTTTTTGTGATGGTTTTAGGGTCATCATGCAGCCTTCCCCAAGGAAATACAATCACCGCGCTTCCAGGCAATACTGCGGGTTACTAGTGGCCGTAAAAAGAAAATGGCGGACGTTAAGAGCTTCTCTCACGAACTGAATCCTAAACGAGGCCGACCTCTACCCTTTTGGAAGTCTCGTGCCTTTAGACGAACTGAAGTATGCATACCTTTCTTATAGATTCTCATAAACACATCTCATTCAATTCTCAAACAAATTCATTAGGCTTATTCTTCTGATTTTTTATTCTGTGTCTTTTTAGGAGATTGCTATGAAGGTTCGGGCCAAATTTGAAATATTAAAAGAGGAAGTTAACTCTGACTTGGGAATCTTTGCTGGGGATTTAGTTGGTATATTGGAGAAGTCATCTGAATCTAATCCTGAATGGAAAGAGAGTTTAGAAGATTTGTTGATTATAGCAAGGAAATGTGCGAAGATGAGTGCAAGTGAATTTTGGTTAAACTGTGAAGCCATAGTTCTGAAATTAGATGATCGTCGCCAAGAGCTACCAATGGGTACCATCAAGCAAGTCCATACCCACCTTCTATTCATACTCACCCGTTGTACTAGGCTTGTGCAGTTCGAGAAGGAAAGTGGCAGCGCACAAGAACGTATGTTGTCATTACACCAATTCAGCGACCTTGGAGTTTATCCTGATCGAGTATTTGGAGTCGATAGGAATGTTTCATGGTTATCTGAGGAACGACATCAAGAAAACAATGGACAGGATCTGAGAGACCATAAAGAAGATCATGTCAATGACCATGATGCTAATGATGAGGTGGTGAGTACTGCCAAAAGCATTGCTTCCTCTACGGAAAGTGTTAGGATGTCTTCCTGGAAGAAATTTCAAACTACAGCCGAAAAAAATAGTGAAGTTAATGATTGTCCTGTTACTTCATCTGAAGAAAAGTCTGAAATAGTGCAACACCAAGAAGCAGATATCTCAGATAAAATCGAGACTCCCATTTGCCATCCGGATCCTCCTAAAGAACAACTGACTTGGGGATTTTGGGAAGAACATCATTTATCGTATGAAGACTCCTTGATATGTCGTATTTGTGAAGTCGAAATACCAACAGTACATGTGGACCAACATTCAAGAATTTGTACAATTGCTGACAGATGTGATTTGAAAGGGTTAACAGTAAATGAACGCCTCGAAAGAGTCTCTGAAACACTTGAGAAGATACTTGAATCATGGACGCCTAAGAGCACAGACAGTGGAGATGGAAGTCCAATAGCTGCAAGAGATTCTACATCATGCATGCCCGATCAATTTTCTCGTAGATGCTCCGAAGAAATTTTTGATTATATTCCGGAGGCTGTTGATGGATTTTTGTTGGATGATCTAAAGAATTCACCTGACATGATGTGTGAAATGCGTGGACTGATATCTGACATAAAGAGGGCCTCACCTGCTGGAAGTTTGACACCTCGATCACCTCTAGTGACCCCAAGAACAAGCCAGATTGAATTGCTGCTTAGTGGCCGGAGAACAATTTCTGAGCACGAAAGTTATCAGCAGGTAATGATGCCTCTGTTCTTACTTCTATTCCCAAGACCGTTGCAGATAACCCACTGGACTGTCTTTTTCCTAGTATTAGTAACAAAGTATTGGAATATCCGCATGTCTATGTTCAACATCCTCCTTTTTGTTGTTACATATGTCAAAGATATTCACTTCATAAAACTTATTGATAAAGCATTGGGATGTTTCTCCAGATACATATGCTACTCGATATCGCACGGTTAGTGGCTAGTGCTAACACACACGATTACAACACTTTGGAGTATTTACTTGAGCGCCTAGATGACTTGAAATATGCCATTCAGGACAGGAAGGTAGATGCGCTTGTCGTTGAGACATTTGGCAGGCGGATAGAGAAGTTGTTGCAGTGAGTATTATGCATTTATTTCCACTTTGTTTTTTCATTGCTTCCAGAAACATAAATTGATTACCAGTTCTTGTCTGGAATTAAAAACTTGAAGTTCCATGATACAGGCTATATGACTTAATATTTAAATTGGGTTCAAATCTATCATCCGCTTAGATATTTAAGTATAAATCTTCAAATGACTGGACCATGCAGGGAAAAATATGTCTACCTTTGTGGGTTGATTGAAGACGAAAAACTAGATACATCACTCATGGTAGATGAAGAGACTTCCACTGAGGATGGCACAAGCCGTAGTGTACGTGCCAGTCCTATTATGCCTTGTTCAAGTGATCGAACATCCATAGAGGATTTCGAGATAATTAAACCAATCAGCAGAGGTGCCTTTGGACGAGTTTTCCTCGCTCGGAAGAGGGCTACTGGTGACTTATTTGCTATTAAGGTAAAACCTAGCAGATACTCTCGTATGTAATATAGAATATCCTTTTTCTTCAATTCTATTTTTGCTTATAAAGTACTTAGTTCTCTCTATTCGGATCTACAAAATTATTTCTTGGCATCTTATGATCAGTTCAATTAAATTTGCTGCTGATTAGTTCATCTTTTCACTTTCTTCAGGTGTTGAAAAAGGCTGATATGATCAGAAAAAATTCAGTGGAAAGTATATTGGCTGAGAGAGATATCCTAATATCTGTCCGCAATCCTTTTGTTGTAAGACTACCACTTTTCTCATTTCTTATCAGTTTAACATCAGTTGAAGACGTTTTAATTTATATTCTCAATAATGTATTGTTTACAGGTCCGATTTTTCTACTCTTTCACATGTAGGGAAAATCTTTATTTAGTGATGGAATATCTAAATGGAGGAGACCTTTTTTCACTTTTAAAAAATTTAGGCTGCCTAGAGGAAGAGATGGGACGAGTATACATAGCTGAGCTTGTAAGGACATGGAAACTTCGTAAACAACCACAATATTTGCTATTGCTATCTTCTCAAGAGCGCCTGATATACTATCATGTCTTTTTTTCAGGTTCTTGCTTTAGAGTATCTACATTCATTAAATATCATCCATAGAGACTTAAAGCCAGACAATATAGTGATTGGTCCTGATGGTCACATCAAGGTCGATACTTAAAGATGTATTCTTTTACTCTCGGACAATGTCAACACCTGGTTTATGTTTATTTAAATGTAACTACTGTAACTGTGTTCATCTCTAATCATGGCTATTTCTGGTGGTCTATAGATGAGATAACCATTTAGTCTGATACTGAAATTGAATGAAAGAGCCCGCACGGGCAAGCATAGTGGAAGAAAGTACAGGAGTAGATTTGGACCAAGGACCAAGAAATAGAATGAAAGATCTTAGTCTCAGCCTTCGTCTAGTCACTAAAGAAAAATTTGTCATGTGATAGGTGTATTATATTTAAGATCTAGGAGAAGGTAACGACAAGATGTGTCAATAAAAAAAGAGAATTTATCGCTCATGTGGGTCATACCAAAGTTGCCAATGAAGAAATGTATCACCTATCTAGGACGCATCAACTTGCTCCCAATACCTATGAAGAGGTTCTCACCTATATCACGGATCTCGGAAAACGAGGGAAAATTTAAGCAAGAATCCTTCTATTTGAAATCTTCATCATTTATTCCCTATATAAACTTACTAAGTTATTGCATGAATAAACTCCTTGACTGTTATGTTTACTTTCTTTATTTTTTTTAGTCAGCATTGTGCTGCTATGCCAATTTATCTTATTTCTTATATTTTTCAAAGATCTAATTCCTTCCATTGCAGTTGACAGATTTTGGACTCTCCAAAGTTGGCCTCATCAACAGCACTGATGATTTATCAGGTCCAGTCGACAATACAAGCCTTCTAGATGACGACAAATCAAACGAACATGATGAACCTCCCATAAAGAAAGAGCAAAGACAAAAGCATGCCGTTGTCGGAACTCCTGATTATCTGGCACCAGAAATTCTTCTAGGAATGGGACATGGTCTGATATCTTGATACTGATATCTGAATATGAAGTGTAGAAGGACTACATCTGTCTATATGCCACTAGGACCTTTTGGCTTACATTTCATATATATTATTTGCAGGCACTACAGCTGATTGGTGGTCAGTGGGTGTTATTCTCTTTGAGCTACTTGTAGGTCTTCCACCTTTTAATGCAGAACAGCCACAGGTAAAATTCACATTCGAAAAATTGGACAAGAACTCTATATTTTCTGCTGAAAGCTGCTGCAACATGTAATCATGTCAGTGAACAGCTTAATTAGTTGTTTTTTGTCTCCCTTATTTAACAAAAGGATAGATGTATATGTTCATGTTTTTTGTGACATGATCCATATGTTGTCCTAGTTCATACCGATGGTTGTCTACTCTTTTACACTTAGTATTGTTGCGTACTTTATTTCTCCTCATATTTGGTATACTCCTGTTAATTGGTGAGTTTATCTCAAAGATCGCAGTGTTGGGCATAGACTCATAGTTTATTCCATAGGATGGAAGTAACACTCATAATATACTATTATATGCTGGTGGTTTAGTCTCACATTTGAATACTGTTTGGTGGTTATGATCTTAATTTCTTTTCGAACTTCAAGAACTTATATGAAATACTTTTGTATATACTGTAATGGTGGAGTATGAAAAACATTTTTATCTATTAACGTTACTATTAACTTATGCCGTTCATCCTTTTGATTGGTAGCCCTTAAATTGTATACTGAGTCTTGCATAAGGAAATGGCGGAGTACTTTGAATCTGAGATTATAATTTAATGGTAAAGCGGAACGCAACTATCAATATCTACATTATCATCACTTGAGTTATAATTGGTACTTGCACCTGAATATAAAATTTTAAGTAAATGTCACTATTTTGCAGCAAATATTTGATAATATCATGAACAGAGACATACCCTGGCCTAAGATACCTGAGGAAATGAGCTTTGAAGCATATGATCTGATTGACAAGTAAGTTGAAAAGGATTATTGCAACCTTTTATTGTGTAGATAGTAAAAAGACAATTCTTACATTGGTTTAGCTAATAGAGCACTATAAATTACTCCCTTTGGGTTTAATTTCGTTCTTTTGTTGTGGATTTGTCGAAATTTTACGACTTCCTATCTAAGCCTTAGGTTCACGTTTCAGGTTTGGCTCAGGAGAAATAAAAACAAAACTAATGTCCTCTAAACAGAGTAGTTGATTTATGTCTCTACATTATGTACAACCCTTTCGTTCTCCCAAAATAATAGGATTCTTGTTTCACCCTGAGTCTTATGTTCTTAGCAAGGTAAAAGATAATTTAACCTTGTTAGGTGCGCTATGTTTGAAATAGTGCCTTTGAACTGCACTATGCTGGTTTACATTTCTCACAAGGTGTGAAAACTGTACGTGTGAACGGATATGTAAATGTTGTATCTTAGAGAAAATACCGATGATCTGTAGATGAGGAATGATAAGTTAGTCAAACCTGCACATGCATGGACTAACAGTGAAGTTATTTCTCCTGTTCAGGCTTCTGAGTGATAATCCTGTACAAAGATTAGGTGCGACTGGAGCTGGAGAAGTAAGCTTTTCCTTGATTGATAATTCGTCGAGTCAGAGGAAAAGGCTAAGACAATTGAGAGTTGATTTCTATTTTGTAGGTAAAGGGACATCCCTTCTTCCGAGATATCAACTGGGACACTCTTGCAAGGCAGAAGGTCAAGTCTCTCTCTCTCTCTCTCACTTTCTCTCCTAGATGATGGCGTTTTGACTTTTGATTAAGGTTTGAAAAATCTCTCATAATTTTCAGGCTGCCTTCATACCAGCAGCTGACACCCTTGACACTAGTTATTTCATGAGTCGTTATATTTGGAATCCAGAAGACGAGAATGTTCCTGGCGCAAGTGATTTCGATGAATTGTCTGAATTAGGAAGTGCTTCATGCAGCAGCTCCTATAGCAACTTACGCGAAGAAGATGTATTATTTTTCTTCTTTGAGTTGCATTTTTGCACCAGCATAAATAATGCCACAACTGGGATATGTTATACCATTATCCATACTTTTGATCAACCGAGCATAATTTACCTCTGAGATATCTTTAGCAAGCTACTACCTAAATACTAAAAGCCTTTTCAACTTGATCTTTTGGGCACTATGGTTTTTGCAGGCATACTAAACAAACAGTTTACTTAAAAGAAAAGTAATCGATTTTTTTTATCTTATGAGTAGAAATATCAGCCTAGCAGCAGCGCAGGGAAGATGTTAAAATTTTTAGCCGCTTAGATAGTGGTTTGGATTTCTATAGTCGTTGTTCTGTTATTCTGGCTTAATTTTGGATATTGATCAAACATATTTCCCTTGAACCAGCCTGATGAATGTAGCAACTTGGAAGAAACTAATAGTGCTTCAAACGCAGACGAGTACTCATTCAGCAACTTCTCATTCAAGGTTAGCCTTTGTTTGTTTGTTTTTATTTTTGTATCATAAAGCAAAATGGAGACGTTGTTTTCGTATAAAGTAGAACTCGTACATATAAATTCTATCTCAGAGAAAGAACTTATAGTTGGATAAATTCTTTGTTCAGAACTTGTCCCAGTTAGCTTCTATCAACTATGATTTGGTTGTAAAGAATGCTAAAGGATCAGCTGAAGCTTCCAAATCATCTGCAGAGTGAGAAGGTGATGTATGTTTCGTCCGCATAAAGTGTACATATCTACTCTTCTGAGAGAAGCCTCCGCTTCTTAGGATCCAAAGGGGGCAGAAAGGTGGCCATGGTTCTAAATACGCAGCACAACCTAAACATTCCGCCT
Organism: Echium plantagineum; assembly: GCA_003412495.2. Lineage (NCBI taxonomy): Eukaryota > Viridiplantae > Streptophyta > Magnoliopsida > Boraginales > Boraginaceae > Echium > Echium plantagineum. The sequence goes on along the minus strand of CM016563.1, from coordinate 21,242,084 downwards.
CAAAATGGTTTCCTTCAACCGGGCTCAGGCTCAAGTAGGTACAACTTACACGATACATGGTTTATTTAGTGGATATATCAAGCTTCAAGAGATAGTAAACGACTTATCAATACGAAAGGTTCATGTTAACTACAGTCTAACCGGTTGCTTCCACTTCTATATTACCATTGACATTCCAGAATATATGAATGCAGTTTCTTCATATGGAAGCGTTTGCTTTGGTACCTTTACCCGTAATTATAACTCACTTGGTGTACAACTTCTATCTGTATAAATTAATTGAATAAGCGATACCTGTCTGTAGTCGGCCGAAAACTCAACTCGATTCTCGATTGTCATCCAAGTTGCACTCGAGTGACGAGTAAAGAAGTTGTTCTATAACTAAAACAACAGAGAAATTATATGAGTACCAAAACGCTTGGTACCCGCTCGAAATTATAAAGTATCTACGGGATCACTCACTTGGTACCCGCTCGAACGCGGTCATTTTTAAATCCTTATGAACTAATTTCTAGGTAAAGTACCAAAACGCTTTTCATACTTTCGTAGCTTTTGCTTAGAACATGATCCTATCCTCATTGCACATGTGCTCTATCTGCATGTCCCCCATCCATAACCATGCAAAACAAAATCCCACAAAAACTTCAAACCCTAAACATAATTTCAAGAAAACGAAACAAATATTGCAGATTTCAACAAAATCTTCAACCCCACAATTAATCAACCAGAAAATCCATTCCCTTGAAGCAATAATCAATGATCTTGAAGCTTCAAAAGAAAATGGCATCAAAATTGATGACCCACAAATCTTTGCTTCCCTCCTAGAAAATTGCTTTCAATTGCGTGCAACATATCTCGTTGATCGTATCCACCAAATTATTCCCAAAAAGTTATTGTATGTAAACGTGGGCGTAGTTTCAAAGCTTATTAGATTATATTCTGCTAGTGGGTACTTAGAAGAAGCTCACCACCTGTTTGATCAAATGCCCAAACGAAAGGAATCAGCGTTTTCTTGGAACTCGCTCATTTCAGGCTATGCTGATAATGGTTTGTACGAGGATGCATTGGCGTTGTACTTCCAAATGGCTGAGGAAGACGTCGAGCCTGATGGGTACACTTTTCCTCGGGTCTTGAAGGCTTGTGGAGGCGTTGGATTGATTCATGTTGGAGAGGAAGTTCATCGACATGCCATTCGATTTGGATTTGGGAGAGATGTGTGTGTGCTGAATGCACTCGTTGATATGTATTCGAAATGTGGTGACATTGAGAAGGCGTGGAAAATCTTCAATCAAATTGATCATAAGGACTTGGTTTCTTGGAATTCGATGATCAGAGGTTTTGTTAGGCATCAACTTATTGAGGAGGCTATCAACGTATTTCGAGGAATGTTATTTCATGGTCATGAACCAGATACAGTATCTATATCTACTGTTCTCACTGGCCTGTCATCCTCCAGTTTTGAACCACAAATTCATGCTTGGGTTCTTCGTCGAGGGGTGGAAAGGAACTTGTCTATTGCTAATTCGTTAATTCAGTATTACTCTAAGAAATGTGAATTGGAGAAATTAAAATGGTTGTTCAATAATATGTCGGAAAGAGATATTGTTTCATGGAATTCAATAATCTCAGCTCACTCAAAGCAAATTGAAGCGCTCGGATATTTTAAGCGCATGCTGAGCTCTGATGTCTCACCAGATAAAATCACATTTGTGGCTTTGCTGTCGGCTTGTGCTCGCTTGGGGATGGTAAAGGAAGGGCAGAGTTTGTTCACGATGATGAGGGAGAGGTATCAAATTGCTCCTGTTATGGAACATTACGCTTGTTTGGTTAATCTTTATGCCAGGGCTGGGTTTGTAGAAAAAGCTCTTGCTATTATTGATGGAATGGAATTTGATGCTGGTCCAACGGTGTGGGGTCCATTACTCTATGGGTGCTTTCTTCATGGCAATGTCGATATTGCAGAGATTGCATGTGAACATCTGTTCGAGTTGGAACCAGATAATGAACAAAATTTTGAGCTTTTAATAAAAGTTTATCGCAATGCAGGTCGTTTGGAGGATGTAGAAAAAGTCCGTCTTATGGTGGTGGAAAGGGGGTTGGACTTCTAGTACAGGAAATTTTATTCCGTTCCCTAACCATTTTGGAGTAAGCAGACAAGTACACATAAACCTCATAGAAGCTGAGGTTCACCTACTGATGAAACCTCAAAAATCATACGATGCAGCATTATGGTATATCGCTTTGTCGATAGAGTTACAATAATCAGATGTCGATTATTTAGCAGCTAAGTAACCTGGGTAGGGCAAGCACAATGGTCACCGTGGAAATTAATAGCACGGACGGGCGTTGGCAGCAGAACATGGACCCAACATGAAAGTAAAGGGCCCTCCCTCAGGTCTCAACTCTCAACTAGTCTTTTGATTCTGTTTTGCTAATGTGTAGAGTGTTAAAAACATAGGCAAAGCTCATGCACTTGAAAGAATTACCAAAACTGTTAATATGATTCATATTTAGAGGTGAAATAAAACTATCTTAGTACCTTATTGACTAATAAGAGCAGTAAAAGCTATAGTATCATGAATTCCAACACCACCACCAAAAAGTAGCTTAGATGATATAGAAGTAATGATAAACCAACTACCATTCAATTATGATTAATATAGATGAACCAAAAAGTACTTGCTAGGTGGGGAAGAATCCACTATGGGTGTGCCTTAAGGACTCCAATCTCCCAAAAATGTCTAACTTGGTTATTTGGGCACAATCCATAATAATATTAAGTCTAACACCCAACATTATAGGTCCATACATACCGGTCTTGTATGGTAAGAGGTTTTACTATAAGAGTATGTTTCTCCACAAGTGTGTGGGTTCGATCCACGGCAGGTGCATGAGTAACTCTGCATTTGTTCAAGGGAGGATCTGCTTGTGGGTGGTTACCCAGCCTCTCTGGGCACTCTTGAGGTGGAGTACCGAGCCGCTAGAGGCACATCCTGGATTCACCTCCTCTGTTGGGCGATGGGCTAGCCAAGCGGGGACGCCTTAAATGAGCATATCATTTATACATACCGGTCTTGTAATACTACTACCATGAATGTGAGGGGGGGTTTACGTCTTTAGTGGAATTTGAATCGTAACATATCAATTACTAGTGATTACCACTAGATCAAACATGTGTTGGTCAATTATTTAACATGAAGTTTAGTATTTCCTGGGACATAATAATGGATCTTGGTGATGAGAGGATAATGGTTGATCTTGTTCAATTAGCTACTCTTTAATGAGATAATCAATGGGTCTAATGGTTGAACGTACTAGTACGATGAGTCCTACTAAGGTCATGGGTTAAATTTCATGTAAGAGAATGTGGGAGGTTGGGAAATACTCCCTCCGTCCCTAAAAGATTGTCACATTTTGACTTTTGGTGGTCAACAAAATACGATTTAAAACATAAATATCTATTATTTTACATGCGAAAAATTTATAAAAAGTTAATATTTCAAAAATATATATTGAGACGAATCTAACAAGGTCCCACAAGACTATATTATTTCTTATCGTTTAATGGGAATTTATGATCAAATTTTGTAGTGTTTGACTAACAAAAGTCAAAATGTGACAATCTTTTAGGGACGGAGGGAGTATTATCTATAGAAAAATTATCCACTTAAGAAAATTTATTGGACATTATTAAATCCTAGTTTCTTCAATATTTTATCTTCTACTTCAGTTGAAAATTAAGACAAAAACACCATTATTTTGGACAAGAAATTAATTTTCCTACCAAAAAATGGTTTAAATGATGCATAACTTTTGATTAAAATTACAAATTACTTAGTAGTAAATTATTTTAATATATCAAATGTAACACTTATACGAAACTAGTTGAGTTTTATATTTTAAAATTTAATAAATACTACTCCCTCCATCCCTAAATGATTGATACATTTTGACTTTTCATGATCAACAAAACACGATTTAAGTAAATATCTTTTTTTGTTTTGTAAATTAGCAATGAGGTGAGTATCGAACCCATGACCTTTTTGGTCACTGGTAAATATCTTTTATTCTACATGCGAGAAAATTATAAAAAGTTGATATTTCAATAATATATAATCAAACGAATCTAACATAATCTCATAAAACTATATTATAACTTGTCGTTTAGTGAGAATTTATGGTTGAATTTTGTAAAATTTGACCAACCAAAATCAATGTATCAATCATTTAAGGGTGGAGGTAGTACTCGAGAAGATTAGATGATATTTTGAGACGAAGAGTGTATATGCTGATATGCCAAATTTGTGTGGTACATTCAGCCAATTTAATACTGATAAGTCATGTCGCTATATTTACAAAAACAGTTGGGTTGATCCCACCCTTTCACTGCACTGACCCACCCACATGTTGGAGGTCGGTATAAATCTGCATCCATGCCTTAAATTTCCAAAGATTTTTAAGTTTGGTAAGCTTAGTCATGCTTAGTAAAAAATATTGACCTACTAAAGTTTTACCATTCACAATATAAATGCCTTTTCATATATTTCCTAATAGTCTGTAGATTATGTAAGTCAAGTAAACAACATAAATAGTCTCTTCATAAATAGTTTATGTGGCCTATTCGTGTAACCCTCGCCTCTTCTTGTAACTCTGGCTCGACTCTCATAAGAAGCGAATCTTGTGTTGGTGAAATGATTAACAGGCAAACTCTAGTTCCCTGATCAAGTGAGGCATAACTCATGATTTATCTCCTTTGCGTACTCCAGGACAGAGGCACGTGGGATTTGTTAATGTGACGATTCCACAGTTTTATGAGTAGTGTATCTGCATATTTAGTATTGCATAAAAGCCAAATTCCATTGAAATAAACACATACCGACTACAAATTGAAATTGAAAGAAAGCCAAAAACTGCCAAAGAAATGGACCCTTTTGCATGTGAGAAACCTCATTTCTTTAGCTTTCTTTTTCAAGCACTCCTACTATACCACTGTCCTACCTTGTCTTCAATAATTCTCAGTGTACACATTTACGCGTATCAAAAAATTCATTCTTTTTTTCATCTTTATTTACATACAATCATATCACATTCCTTTATAAATATCCTCATTGCATTGTCTTCATATTCCATCCCATTCTCATTTATTTTCTCTATGGCTAAACTAACAATAATCTCAATGATCCCAGCAGTCCTCATTTTGCTATACATCACCGCCACCTCGGCCGCGGATGGAGCCACGGCAAGCTTCATTAGGTCTAAATGCAGTTCCACCACCTACCCATCTCTCTGCTTCCAATCACTTTCCAGTTACGCCTCGACCATCCAGACAAGCCAGCACCAGTTAGTCCAGACCGCCTTATCTGTAAGCCTCGAGAGGGCTCAATCCACACAATCTTTCATGAGTAAGCTTGCCAAATTCAAAGGACTAAAGGCTAGAGAATATGCAGCAATAAAAGACTGCTTGGAGGAAATGAATGATGATGTAGATAGGCTAAGCAAATCAGTGAAGGAGGTGAAGAGCATGGGGAAAAACCGCCACGGGAGCGATTTCATATGGCATATGAGTAACATTGAGACCTGGGTTAGTGCTGCATTGACTGATGGTACAACTTGCATGGATGGTTTCTCAGGGAAGACTATGAATGCAAGAATTAGGAGTTCAATTAAAACAAGAGTTACCAATGTTGCTCAGGTTACAAGTAATGCTCTGGTTTTGATTAATCAGTATGCTGCAACAAATTAATCTAATAAACCTGTAGTAAAACTACCCCTAAAGAGAGGTCTATCATCATATTATTACCTTGTACTATGTTTTTAAGTTTTTGTATTAGGTTGGTTTTGTTGTGTAATGATTTGGCCGATTATAGAGTGGCAATGATTACAAGATATTTTCGTGTTTATTGTCATTATACAGAACAGATCTCGTGATTTTGAAAGAAGTAACAAGTTTACCAATAATGCCCCCCCCCCCCCCAACCAAAATCATGGTCTTAATAGGAATTAGTTTGTCGGCTTGCGTGCTGCTGGTAGCCAGCCGGCTAATCGGTTATCCGCTCGAGGATTCACTCAATAGATTGATAGTCTATGAAAAATTAAATTACGGTAATCTAGAATTCAGAGAATAGAATATAAGACAGATTGATAACTTGTTAAGCTACAAAATTATAAGTGTAATATGCATTGCTTAGCTTTAAAGTGAGAAAAATGAAGAGATTCTCAATTGGGATGTGGATTTTTCCAAACAAGGTCAAGACTCAAGATGTTTAAGCTACATAACTAGCACAAGTAATAACAACATTTTGGCGTGCACTAAACACGGCTAGAAAATAAATCAACATTGCTAAGCCCAATAAATTAAATAATAATCCAACCAAACTAATTCCAATTATTAAACTTCCAAAACTCACGTAAATATTATCATATAGTCCCTGAAAGTAATCATTATTACACATGACTTCATATTTTTGTAAATCAGACCGCAACATTATTTGTCACTTTGAGCCTTGAGGGTTTATATTGTAATACGTGTGCCACTTTCATAGACTAATCTGTAAAATTCTAGCTATTTGTCACTACATACGTTCCACTATCTAAAACCAATTGTGAAACTCAAAGTGAAATCAAAAACGAAACACAAGTAATTTTAACATGTAAATTTTGAAGATTCCTGTAGATATTTTCTTCCAATTTACAATTTCAATATATAGTCATCATATATCAAACAATGACCTCATGAGATGAGATCGATCCATGAATTTTAAAACCAGCAATTAAAATAAAATAAAATCTTCCATGTAATTAATAAAGATGGTTGATGAGAGACAAAGCATTGCTAGTAAGCCTAGCCACATTTTGAATATTTCCTCTAACTTTATTCCTCACATTTTGGCTGACTTTTGTTCCTGAAATTCCATCCATGCATGAATCAGTATCTGTAATAGCAGCACTTGCCCATGTCTTTGCATTTGCCCATTGAAAATTCTTGTCTGCATCTCCCATATGTCCCATTGCATCCACCGTTTGTTTCAACTCATACACTGCATCCTTCATGTCCTCAATGCAGTCCTTCATCGCGGCCGCTTCCATCTTCCCAACGTTTGGCTGCTTTGCTAGCTTAGACACTGTTGCTGAGGCCTTGCTAGCGCCTTGAACGGCCACGTTCAAGGCCGTTTTGCATAGGTTTAGCGTGTCCGCTCGGACCTTGGAGGCGTAGGGTGTGAGGGTCTTGAGGCAAAGAGTGGAGTAAGTTGCGGTGGAGCATTTGGTTTTGATGAAGTTTGTGTATTTTTTTGGGACTTTGGTGGTGGTTGTTGTTGTTGATGATGAGGCTAGTTGGGAATGGGAAATGAAGAGAAAAAGAACCAAAATGATGGCTACTAAATGGCTTGAAGATGATAAATTGGTAGACATCTTCATGATGAGCTTTATTTTTGATGATCTTAGTTTGATTATTTGGCTTTTTTTGTTGGGTTTTTTGAAATGTGTAATTGTAGTGATTGAATGGAGAATGAAAAGAGGACTTAATTTATAGCAAGAAACAAGATCAGGTGCATGGGGAAGCTAATTAACTAGCTTGATATATTTATTATTGGTCAACTTATGAAAGAGTTGAGTTTACACTATCATAAAATAGATGTGATGACACATTTTGGTGGCAATCATGTTATAAAATTCTATTTCGTTCATCTCAAAAAATCGTCTAGATTGTTTAACGTTAATTTTTTTAATTTTGACCTCCTTAACAGATTAAAAATTAAATTTAAGTAATCTTAATATACTTTTTATATAAATGATTGTTATTATTCACTTATGTTAATTAATTAAGATTTTGAATATGTTAATTTAGACTTTTAGAAATCAAATCATAAAATTTTATCGAGATTGGATTTTTTTTTTAATCTTTTTTGTAATTACTAGTATATGTATCATATTATATATTGTTAAAATATGACATAAATAAAGGAGAAGAGAGAATCCAGCAACTTGGCGCAGGCAGTAATACATAACCACATGCACAATTAAAGTGATGATGATGAAGAAAAATGTAATTTGTATGTGTAATCCCATGTGAGTATGATGAATTACATTATTAAGCAATTGATTGATGATGAGATTAAAAAAAGTCAAACATATGGACTATGGTATGAACTAACTCATAGGTGCTAAGGGGTTGGCCTTAGGCTTAGCACGTTGTGAAACCATGGAACACTGCTTAAATAATGGGCGATATTATCGTATTATTATTACTTTAACCGAACAATAAGATTGCTTGGTGCTCATCAGCTTATGATGAAGTGAAATTTCACATCGCGTTTTAGTTTTAAAGGAGTGTGAAACGATCACACCGATAAAGACGTCTTAAAGTAATCTTCAATTTATCATGAAATATATATCATGAAGAAATTAATTGGATGATCAAGTAGTATTTTTTAACAAAGTTGAGTGATCAATGAAGCCATTTACTCTTATTTGTACTTAAAAGTTAAAATTTTAATTCTTTGCCAATTGAGATGTAGTTGATGATTTGATCAAAGTAAGTGGGTGACTGTTGCGATTTGGACCCTGTAAGTGGCACTGATGGACATTTAGTTCCGGAAAGTGTGTAGCAGGCCTAAATTAACACATCTGTCAATTTTAAACCTTTATGCGCGAGTTTGTGCCAATTTTGGGGAATTATGCAATTTTATGACTGTTTTGGGGTTTATGTAATTTCAAGACTTTGCCTTATTCGACAACTATTTTTTAGCGCCAAATGGTCCTTCTTCGGACTAAAATACTCTTTTTCCTTCCAAAACAAAGCTTTTTTTCGGTAATGTTTGCCCTTACTTATATTCATACACAAGTACACAACATCACTATTTTCATTCCTCACTTCTATCCTAATATAAATTTCTTTCTCATATTGAAGAAAAGGGTGAAGAAGAGGCATGGACAGCGAAATGGTGAAGTGCAATTGCAGCTTGATTTGCCATCGAATCATGGAAGCATGGTGGTTGTCGATTTGTGAAGTGTCATCCCGTTATTAGTCATCGTTGACTTCATATGTACATGAGTAAAAGTAACTAACTTGAAAATATTTGAGAGTGAATAATACCATAATATTTATAAGTGAGTGAATGGTAAACGCACTACTGGAAAAATCAGCAAAAAGGACAAAGGATCTCGTCTTTTTTTGTCCTTTTTGGTACAGCTACGACAAATATTGGTTGTCCTTAAAAGTGGTCTTAATTACTACATTTTGTCGTTTCATGTCCTTAGTATGAAGCCCGAAAATCACCAAAAATCGGGACAATGCTTGTCCTACTTTGTCCTATGGTTTAATTAAGAAATTAATTAAAAATTATTAATTTTTTGTCAAATTTTGACGTGTAAAATCATTAAAAAAATAATTAATTAAATTGTTTGTCGAGATAAGTATGAATGTCGAGATATGAATGAGTAACTCTCGCTTTGGTAAGCAAGAATGACATATTAAAATTAGTTCGAAGTTATAGTTCGGTAGTATTAAATTATAATCGAGTTAAATAGATTAACATGATCATTGTTAAAAGAGTAATTGATGATTACATCATGTATCATACTATTTAATTTAACAAATTTGTCAAAACTTGTCATATTAGGTCATACAATTACAACAAAATAAGACAATTTTGTCTTTTTTTGTAGTTGTTTTAATTTTTTTCATTCTTCTTTTTGCCTATTCATTAATCTAAAGTTGAACAATTCAAGCACATATCGACATAATACATCTTATTATAATTACTAATCAATCACGTATTCACCGGTATATATCTAGAGTAAAGGAAAATTTTCAATTAGTTTTTGCTGAATAAAAAGGACGAGATATAAAGATTTGTCGTATCTTGTCCTATTTGTCAACAAAAATATCGAAAACCTGGGCCAGGCTAGGCTTGTCATGGTTTGTCGTTTTTAGTCATAGGACAAATGTTTTCTGTCGTTTTTGGTGATTTTTCTAGTAGTGACTCCAGTAAGCATGAGTGATGCGCCGTCTTTTGTAACGAAGGCCTGCAACCTCTACTCATAGAATACATACTGGGTAGACTTTATATTGTAGCAAATAAGTAATAGGCAGGCAAATTAAATCTCATTAAGCAGGCTTTGTGCAACAGATTTGATAAAGAAAATATTGATAAAAGGAATCAAATTCAAGATCTTGTGATCACGAACTCATACTTACTCTACCAAGTTGTTGATATACAAATAATAATGATCGAATACATCGGGGTCAAATGAACATAGGAAAATTTGTATATTGCGTCCAAGAGAAAAAAAAAAGCTTTTAGATATGAATGTACTATGCATGCATGTGCATGCAATTATCAGTTTAGTGAGGACTTTGGTTACGTTATACTCCGTACTGTAAATTCTATGATATGAATAGATTCATGATTAAGTATCATTGTCAAACCCACATTCAATATATTCTTAACAAAACTGTTCAATTTTCTAAAAGATTTTGGTCACGTTAAGTTACAGCTAATAATATGACGACTTCATGCAATCATACACCAAGCTCTGACAACATGCATGATCGTCTCCAATTATACAACAAACACAGCAAATCACGAACTCACTATCTCAACGAAAAGATCGTTAAGTTTAATTTACAATAGTAAAATCAACAAACTTCGTAACCTTAACTGATACACGCCTTGGGTAATTAACAAATGGTTTTATCAATACGCACTCCACTAGGGAGATCGTGACTAAAAATGAACTAAACGAAGAAACAGAAACTCTTGAGCCTTAGCTTGTAAGGATATATATTTATGGCCCTAGATAGAAAAGAGGAGATGAATTTACAACTGAGAATGACAAATGGTGAAAAAAACATTAGCGCTCGACTGCCTAGCTCGTGTATACATACTCATGAAAATTTAGTATAAATGAAAGAATGGTTGATGAACTATCTTGGGAAGATCTGGTAGTCTGTAGTTATGGTTTACTGATACTCTTCTTCCATAACACCAATTTCTTCAGGAACTTCAGAACCTACAGATTCAAGTATATTTTTTCGATTTGCTGATATATCAATGGAGTGATAAACAGATGATGGATTGGAGAAGTTGACCAAGAAATTTTAATTTACCTCCGAGGGATCCTTGAGAGAGTAAAGTGCATTGCTATCTTTTGGTGCAGAGGATACCAGAACACCAAATCCACGATTCATCTCTCTCAAAACCTGTGATTGGAGCAGTAAATTATGTCACGGACAGAACTAGAACTCTGGAAATTAAAAGAATGAGGTGTTGATTTGACTTGGAGTTGCTTTCAATTCAACGAGAATTTACCTTGAATGCATCTTCGTCAGTGCGATCATCTCCAATGTATATCGGGAGAACATCACCAGAATCACTTATGTCTACATCATAAGCAGCATCAATGTCAAAACTTGATGACTTCAGACAGTAAATAATCGAAGGACATACAGTCAGGTGAATGAAGCCTAGTGCAAAGTGCTATATGCTCGAAGGCTCGAAGCCTGGACCAAAGCGTTTTTTGTTGATTTTAGTGCATGTGCAGAAAATGTTTGCGCTTTTCTTTAGTAACACTACATACAAGCTAACGGAAAAGAATAGCCAAACACCCTCTAGACTACACTCACCAAGTGATTCTAGCAAGAACTGTACCGCTTTCCCCTTGTCCCAGGCAAGCACAGGCCGGACTTCTAAAACCTGAATTTGCAAAGGAGTGCTCAGACAGAAAATTAAAACAACGTAGGTTAAAGAATTTATGAGAGTACTACCTTAGTTTCAAATTTATTGACCCACTTAGAACTTGCACAAAAAATTGGAGTAGGTGTTGACTTTAGCTTATAGTGAGGGAGGGGGCAACAGTTACTCAAATGGTGGAGAAATTACCTTCCGACCATGTGTCAATCTCAAACGCGGGTAATGTTTTAAAACTTCAGTGACAGATTCTGCGACAATTGGCCAACTCTAGAAAAATTGAAGCCATCATTAGAAAAATGTTCACTAGAAGAATCTAATTTTGATGCAGATCAAGGAAATGGAGTACCTTCTCCTCTACATTACGGTAGTGAACTGAAATGCAGAACTTATTGTTTTCAACATTTGTTCCATCAATATCTTTTGTGTTCCTAACAAGAGATCTAAATACCTGCTTGAACATGAACAAGAAAATTATGACAAGGAACAAAAGTTCTTATCTCGCAACCGTAAAATTTATAATCAAGCACCTCATTGATCATTGGTAAGAATTCACTAGCAGGCTGGAACAAGCTAAACGCCTTTCCCTACATTGGTCAACAAAATATTCCATTATTAATTATTGAAAACGTTCATAGACGACTTTGTAAGGAAGTTGTGACCCCGATAGTCGATAGAAGATGTTATACGTGAAATGGAAGGAAGTTATAAAATTGAGTAAAATAAAACTGTTTTCTCGAGTTACCTGCTCATCAGTTGACTTTCTACAATTTTTTTGGTCGATAGAAATGGGTCTAACAGGTCTCATTATATCCATTCCATGACTTCCAGCATAGTAAAGTTCTTTTAATTTAACAAACTCATATACCTGCATACATGACAAGATAAGAACCGCAAATAAATATGTAGGATATCATAGATAAAGCAAACATTAGAATCATAAAGCAAATAAGTACCCTTAGTTTTGAGAAGATCAACTACCTTATCATTGCTTCTTCCACTTATTATTGCTGTAGGGAAATATTTTGCAACACTTCTAACTGCTTCACGCATCTGAAACAAGTAACAGATGCTGGTAAGAACTTGAGCGAAAATGCAGAGGTATATTTAGTGGTATATAAGGAAAGGGAGTGCTAAAGCTTGATACTTACAGCACTTGGCATGTATGCCTTGTCAGGATTGTCAACAATTGGAGATAAAGTCCCATCATAATCTAGAAATAATGCAAGTTTTTTTCCCTTAGCAGAGTTTGTTAGTTGCTCAAAAGACGAGAGAACCGAAGGATACTTAAGCTACAAAACAAGGAAGTGTATAAGAGAACTCCAGCCATGAATGCACTAGCAAACAAATTCATTAAACAAAGGCAAGTCAGGGAGAATGAAACTTACCAGCCAGTTTTTATAAGCAAGATCGGCATCAGATGTAGTTAGCTTAGATTCAAAATTTATAGTCAAATCGCCATGTGGGGGGGAAGACGACTTCATGGCGTCCAACCAACCCGACGGCTTAACATCGTCAAGAATCCCAGGAATCATCCTAGGGACTTTAAGAAGCAAAGGGTTAATTGTTGGAGTGTTTGGTGAATAGGGTAGCCGAGCAGTGTGGATTTCAAGGGGCGAGTTATGTATTAGAGCTGATTCAGCTAGAATAGGGGATCCAAAAGTTGGGTTGACTTCCATTATATCCATATCTTAGCAAATGCATTTTTTTTCGAAGAACCACTGGACCTATGTAGACCTACGAGAGTATGAACTAGTTGCAGCCAACCAATTTCATTAATAATGAGAAGCTCTGAATGTTTCTACATGAAATCTACTTTCACATAAATGTTTAGACAATCAAAAAACACCTCTTCAGTATCGTTTTGTCAGAGTTTGCTGGAATGAAGTCGATCAAGAAGACAACTCCTGAAGGATGACATGAAAAAAACATATGTTGTCAGTACACAGTAAATCGAAATTCATTGATTAAGTAGGTTATATCAGAAATATCCTACTTGCTCATCCATCTGTTTCCCTATGTAGACAGCACTTCAATCTGTGGCCAGATGATAACTGCAAAACAGTTGAAATCATAAATAATTATAATGGTGTTGTGATTGTTGTATCTAGTATTGTAGTATCGTCATTACCATAACTCGGAGTAATTCAATCAAAATATCAAAATCCATTTGGATGCGAAAAAACTCAACTGAAGAATTGTCTAAGCAGCTAATTAATCTAGAGACTAATGAAAGAGGTTTAGAGGTTCAAGGTACAGAATGTCTTATACAATTGTAGATGTTAAACATGTATCATGGCAAAAAGTGAGATAGAAAAATTCCAACCCCTCAAGTAAAGAACTGTTACAAATAATGAAGAAAGTAATAAATTAAGATACGAAGAAGCAACATAAAATAAAGGATCAGAAAAAAAAATGGGTCTGGATCTCCTGCGGGAATGACAAACTTGGAATTTGCGAGCCCAGGTAAGATCGGTTCAGTATCATGGGAAAATACAATTCATTAAATGCAACCACAAAATATGGCCAACTGAAAAGCATGGGCAGCAAACAACACATGGACCCAAAACTTGAACAAAATGCAACAAGACAATGAGATTGATGTGCTACCACAGTGTTGTTACCATCGGACTAGTATGCCAGTTACCACCTCGAAAGATAGAAATCTTTTAGCAGCAACAAACAATTATTCTCGATATCTAATAATCTCTTTTTCCAAGAAACTCATTTCCTCATTCTCCAATGTACAACCTAGGAGATGTCATACACTGAATATAATCCACATAACAAATAACATTTCTTCATACAAGACAGCTATACGTTATACACTGACAAAAACTGCCATACCCATCACATTAAAGACAAAAAAATACGCAACAAAGGATTAATACTTGAGAATGCCAACAGAAACTTCAGAACCTCCAGAAACACAGCCAAAAGAATTTTTACAGATGAAGATTGTAAGCATCACATCAGCTAACTCAAATAGCTATGGCTATTTCGAAAACACATTGAAACAACCCATGTTGATAACATTTGGCAGGCTATTAGGACAAAATACCTAATAAACTCGCCATACCTAAATACCTAAATCTATTGTTGTCATTTCTCTGCCTATTCTTTACTCGGAACATTCTAGCCTTTTCCTACTGTTGCTAATTTTTCAGCACATATCTATAGCGGCTGCGTACTACCCTTACCCTGCTTACGCGGGAGCTTCTTTGGAGCATCGAGGCATGTTGATGTATCTAATTCTAAATGCAAGAACTTATATTAAAAAATAAAAATATTTGAAATTGTCATTGTAACACACAAAATCCCACCCACAAGAATATAAAGCCATAAACATAATGTACCATCTTCCAAGCTGGTGTAAATTACAAGCCATTCAGATTAAACAAATACGGAAAAATCCATCCTTTTCATCAACTTAAAAAACAAAACAAAAATACAAAGGGTTATCACAATTTTCAGTTAAATATAATTATCACATAGTATACATTACAGGTTATAAAACGAAAATAAAAAAAGGGGTCTAGCAATTTGGAACTATGAAAACTCGTTATCATAAATAGTACCGAAATGCAAACAATTATAATACAACAACATGTCCCGATGGCTCTAGAGAACATACCATCTAAACCAGGAAGGGGTGGGATTCTTGAACTATAATACAACAACGTACCCCAATGACTCTGAAAAACATACCATCTAAACCGGGTAGGGGTGGGATTCTTGAACTATAGTACAACAACATGCCCCACGCCTCTGAAAAGGGGGTAGCATTCTTGAAATGTAATACAGCAACAATAACATGCCTCGACGCCTCTAAAAATCTCCCGTCTAAAAGAGGTAGGGGGTCGGATTCTTGAACTATTGTAGAGGAAAAAATATAACCTTTTCGACGAGCTCGAAACAAAAAATTACAAACTATTAACCAATTCCTTCAAATTTCAAAAGGGTTTGAATATACCGAAAATGCAGATTAAAAACTCCTGAACTTTTTTCCAAAAAGGCAAAGCCTTTTAGTTCGGACAACAAAACGTCATATGTTACTATATGTTATAAACAAAATAACCACGAATAAGAACAAAATGAAAAAATTGTTAAAAAAGGCGCGAAACGAGAAAATGATAATGTTACCTCATGAGAAAAATTGCAGAGCACGAGGATTGAACAAAAATGGCGGAAGGAAGAAAAGAAAAGAAATATATTTGGCGGAAGAAGAGGTTATTTATAGGGCCAAAAAATATGGCGATATTGACTGATGAGGGAAATAAAATACTACACGGTAATATTTTGTCATTTATTACTCCGTATTAATTAAGTGTGTGTTAATTGCTTAATTAAATGAAAACTATAGCATAATTGAATGAGCTAATTCTTCTATGTTAACGTAGTTTGTTACTTCCTATGTTATTTTTTACTCCGTTTTTGTCATCCTAGCAATCTGCACATAAATTAAGGAAATCAAAAAATTGTCAAAGGGTATATTGAAAATGTAAAATGACAATCAATTAAAACTATATAATTGGTTGATTGATAAATTCATAAAAAAATTAATTAAAAAATACATCGAAAACCTAAATTTACAAATCATTATGCTAGAAAGACAAATATTGAGAAACAGAAAAATTAAAAGCTAGGATGACAAAAAATAAAGAACGGATGTAGTATTAAGTTTGTGTTGACTAAAACTGGACCACTTGATCAACCTATTTTCATATTTAGTTAATACTTACCAAATTAGTGAGTTTAGGTGAATCTAGATGAAATTTTGCATTTGCGATGTTTCAAACCAAAAAATAATCATTTCAAAGGTTATTGTATGTGAATTTTGGTTAGTGTATGGTAATACACTCACTATCGTTCTCCCTCATATCATTCGTCCTCATTGTCGGTGGGTAATATTTGGATAATTAATTAATATTTATAATTATTATTTTTAGACTAAAATTCCCATCAATATTATTTCTTCAATTCCCTCTAACAAACCTCCAAAAAATAAAAGTGCAAAACGCTTCCAATTTTGCTTGCCGTGATATTGAATTAATTTTTTCACATTCTTTCTTCTCAATTTGCCGTTTTTTTATTATACTATATTCTTTTATATTAGCACATAATTTTTTCGTTAACGTGTACTTTAAAATTTAGTGAATATTATTTGATTTCCCCAAAATTTTACAAATTATGAAAAATTATTGATTGATATTTAGTGAACATTGTACGACTTTAACTAAATTTAGGTGATACTATTTGATTTTCAGTAAAGTTAGGTAAATATTATTTGATGTTTATAAAACTTTAAATTCAGTGTAATGTTTAATAATTATTTGTTCTTCCTTGTTCTTTTGCATTCACATAGCTTATATAAGTTCTACATAGGAGCACCCTTATGATATTAACATTGATTAATATTTTTACGATAAACATTAGCTTTTTTGTTCTTGATTTTGGATTTGTTATTGTTTATTTTTTGTTGAACATGTTTATGTTTCATTTGCTTAAAAATATTTATATTTATTTTGTGTTCATTATGTTTATGTTTCGCTAATGTTCTTATATTAATCACATTTAAGTTACGAATAAAATCAATTTAATCGGGATATTTTGTGCATAAATAAGGATAACGACAATTATAAATGACAATTTAATAGTTTATAATTTTAGAATAATATTTTCTAAAGTTATTAATTATATTATTTTACTTAGTGAAGAATAATGATATCTAACCGTGAATTATAATAGTTGCAGCTAAATTCACCTTAATTTTAAAAATTTACCCTCAACTAAATTTACGTTCACCTCATCGAAACGAACCATTAACAAGGTATTCCATTCATCTGGTTAATCTCCTAGCTCAAACATTTTTCGAGCCTTGACTCAAACAGACAGTCAACAACCACATCACCCCTCCCCCTCCAAAAGGAAACTATCATCTAGCTATATTGACTATCTTCTAAAAAATCGGTTGCCTGTATTGAGGGGAAAATGGCGGAGGAGAGAAACGAGTCAAAATACGTGAAGTTGACCAAAGAACAAGCCCCCCAAGAAATCACTCCTGGCGAGCTTAATCAGCCTATTGAAGTGGTCTCTAAATTTACACACATTCACATATTTTTGTGTGCATATTTATTTCTATTAATTCATTTCTGGTTCGCTAATTAAATTCCACTTTATTGACTTAAATTGCACCTAATTTATATATATAATATAGAGATAGTAATTAAAGTATTTTATGTTATGATATGTTGGTTGAATTTATGTTTTTCGTTAATTTGTTTGCTTGATCTAAATGTGATCCGACTAGATCTAATTTTTTGCTAATTAATCTGTGAATAATTGTGTTTATCTTTTCATTTTCTTTATCGCACAGCTGCTTAGACTAAAGACTAATTTGCGGATACTTTTGTGGTTCGAGTGAGGAGCATTTTGAGGAATTTTGAATTTAATGAAATTTTTGTGTGATTGTTGAGAGAGATCCTTGGCATTTTCAATCAGTTTGTGTAGAATTCTTATTATACTTTGTTTTTCTATGTAATTGTGTATATTTGAGTGGTATGCAATCTGTGTTATAATGTGATATGGTTAGTGATTGAATTTTAGTGGTGACATTTGAGGGTTCTGAAGTTGAACAGTGCCCGAAATTTTGAGTGATGTAGCAATTGACTTAAGTTTCAGCGTTCTGGCTCTGAATGTTGCCCCGGAAATTTGAACACTTCGACTTGAGATCCTCTGCTTCACTTTGACATTCATACAATACACATTCCTAGTGTACTCCTGTACACAACTATAGCTAACAAAATGCTGTTGCATTTTTTGTTACAAGTGGTTAGACTTCATTCGGTGTTACAATAAGTGGCCGATGTAGAAATATTTAGTTTCCATGAGTTAGAAAAAAATGTGTCATTGATCAGGTGACAGATCCACCTTTTTTGCTAGTAGGCAATTGTTTTGAAAATCTAGTTTGTTCATTGGGCAGGTGACAGTTCAGAAGTGTAATGAGTGTGGACAGCCTTTACCTGAAAGTTTCGAGTTTCCGGCTGATGAACCATGGACAACTGGGATTTTCGGATGCACCGAAGATACAGAGAGCTGTAAGTCATCATTCCTTCTTCTTGGTTTTCTCTTCAAGCATAACAGTGGAAGCGTTGAACAGCCTGAATTGATTTTTAAAAAGTTAACTTGTTTTTAGTCATACATGTCTAGCACACATTCATGTTTCTTCCTTGTGAAGCTTCTTTTACTTTCACATATATGCCTTGTCATAATGTTTCCTCATTTCAAACCCCAAAAGGCTGGACAGGACTCTTTTGCCCATGTGTTCTATTTGGCCGCAATGTTGAAAAACTCAGAGAGGATACTCCTTGGAACACACCATGTATGTGTCATGCGGTATTTGTCGAAGGGGCGCTTGCCGTTGTAGCAGTGACTGCAGCATTAAATGGATTTGACCCTCTCATGTGTGAGGGTCTTCTGTTTGGTTGGTGGCTTTGTGGAACATACACAGGCCTTGTAAGGCAGACTTTACAGAAGAAATATCATCTTAAGGTACTTCTCCCTTTTTGTGGCACATCCATATTTAGAGAGGTTATGACTTATGAGCATCCATGATTACTTCTATGTGATTAATTTATCTGTTCACTTAACATTGTTAGTGATTTTGGTCTCGTTTGGCAATAATTTATCTGGAATCCACGATGTGAAGTCGGTCATTTTGTTTTCAGCTCTGTTACCTTGGGTGTTGTGTCCATTTTGAAGTGATTTTGCTCCTCTCAATATTGACAACTTCTGGAAGATGTCACTAGTAGATTAATCACATTTTGGGTACCCGTATCACCATAGTCTGGTTCCCTGACAATTATTTTTTGTTGATGCAGAACTCACCATGTGATCCATGCATGGTACATTGCTGCTTTCACTGTTGTGCCTTGTGCCAGGAGCACAGGGAGATGAAAGGGCGTCTTTCAGATGATGCTGTAGTGCCAATGACTGTAGTCAACCCTCCTCCAGTCCAAGAGATGAGCACGAACACTGACCACCGGAGATCCGATCCTTCCTCTGCAAATGGCTCCGGGCACACCAATTTAGAGATGCAAGCGCTGTAACCTGTAAGGGCGTCTGTTGTGACAATCTCGAGACACCGAGCAAGATTCTACACTATATATGTCTGTTACGTGTTAATTATACTCTAGTTGAATATTTTGAACCGTAGACTCCGTCTATACACAATTCGTAGTTATTAAATATCATTAGGATTTTGTTGCTTGGATCATATCTTGCTGATATGTTTAAAGGCATGTGTTTTCCCCTTCACGGAGGCATCCAGATTACACTCCCTTGAAAACCGAAATACCAGGATATCACAACGCTTGGAGTGAAATCACTGAATTTTGAGGAAATTTTATATACAATGGTGTACGAGTAGTATTACAATTACTGATTGTATACCTGCTTTCAGTTATAATGAGATTGAATTTTGACGACAATTTTGGTACATTACATTTGGTGGCATAATTTGCTGAAAATAATCTTAATCAAGGCCAATTCCTATACCATCCAGCCCATGCAGAGACCAAACCACTAATACCTAGAGTTACAGTATGATTACAGAAGGGGTTGGGTTCAATCTCAGCTATTGCAATGATCAGGTCAGCAACATTTGCAGCCACTGCCATGAACCTCATCAATCTGTCAAGTCTAATTTTCTTGATTATCTCCTTTACATCTTTCGTTTCCTCGTCGTCCATTGATTCAACAAGCTTTCTTTCTTTCTGCAGCCCTTCATTGATGAAAATAAGATCAGACCATATGAAAAATATATAGCCAACAGCCTCCCCAAAAGCAGATATGTAACTCATTCTTTTAGCTAACTTTGGGTCCAAAACTCCAATTCTTGCCACCCAAAGGAAGTGGTCAAAGAAGAAGTAAACCATTTCCCCTGCATTAGCAAGAACTGCCAGCAATCGCATGGATGGTGTCGAGCCAACATTGCGTCGCAGGGCATTGAAGCCGGTGAGAAATCTCCCAGTACGGAATGCCTTTCGGCTAAGTCCCGAGGCGACCTCCCAATTCTTGGCCCTTTGAGCTAAGTCAGGATGCTTGGTTTCTAGATGCCAGTGAGCTAGCTTTGATACATATTGGAAAGTCTTGACTAGCTTGTCTATGCCATCTCTTTTGGCTAGAAAAATGACTAACTTATCTAGTGTATCATCCATGGCTAAAAGATGGACGTGTTTGAGTGATGGAATGAGAGAAGAATCAACCAAGATTTCAATCTTTAAGTGATTCGAATGAAATTATTTGTGTACCAAAATGGAGGAGGAAAAAATGAAGATAACCACAAAATATGTATTCGTTTCCTGGATAAATCAGCCATGTGGTTGGATAACAATTTGCTCCGCAAAATATTTGGAAGTTTCAACAATGTCCAACAATTTAGCACACTTCATAGGAATAATAATATACATTAGAGCCCTTTTTAGTAGGCCTCACCACGGTTCGACTCGATTTAATTTTGGAAAAAAAAAAAGAATCGTACCGAACTAACCGGTTACATGGCCGATCGAACCAAAATTGGATCTGTTCCAAGTCGATTTGGGTTTCAGGCCGATTTTGGACCTTAAGTTTTAGACCTAAATGCGAGTCCACTTTTTTGCATTGAAATTTGTTGTGTTCGTTTCTAGCTAATATTATTATTTTTTGACTCAAATATAAATTGAATAGTATTGCTTTATATTAGTTGCAACTCATAATTAAGTTCCGAAAGTATATCCACTCTACATGAGTTGAATGAGCTCCTTAAAACTAGGTTATATATTCTCTTAAACACATTCGTCGCTCGGTATCACTTTTTAAATACATATATATTCATATATTATTAGTTTAAAATATTTACTTATCTTCTATTTTATCATATCAATAATGAACAAAGTTAAATTATATCGTCAATTATCATATACAAAGCTTAACTTTTTCTACATAAAATTAGTCATTAGTTCGGTTCGTTTTTGTCGATTCTCCCATAAGCCAAACCTACATCGGTTAGGTTCCGATCGGTTCCAAATAAATCGGTTATTTTCGGTTTGGTTCCAGTTCAGCTCGGTTCTGATTTTTCTTCACACCCCTAGATTTAATTCTAATATTTGAAGGGGCAAAATAATAATTTCACATTTGAAAATAAAAAAGTTCAAAATATACACTTTCAGAGACCGTTTCCGCAACAATGCCATTTTCGAGGACCAAAGTGCATCAGTATCCCACTTACAATGTGTGAGATATGCATCTTAACAATTGTCGTGTGCGTAACGGTTTAGCAAACAGACGGTCCTAGAATTTCTTTAGCTCGAAAGTGTCGAACAAACTCCCTCATTTACACTTGCGTAGTTGTCATAAAATCAAACTTTTGAAAACACCCCCACCCCCACCCCCACCGCCACTGGAAGGCAGGTAGTATAGTGTGTATCAATGGAGCTAAGCCAATGGGATTTATGGGTAGAAGAAGCTGTCTCAAAACTCAAGTCTAAGAAACTCCTTCGTTCCCTCAAACCCATTCATCTTTCTCATACCAACATCACATTTTCGTCAGAAAATGCTTCAAATGGTTGTCAGTTTTTCGATACAATTCAAGAATTTGACAGGAAGTCTGTCGAATATGAAATCTCTGATGCCACCTATAAAAAATGGATGCTTGATGTCCCCAGTTGTGGTAATGCATTTTCATCATTTTCTTGGTTAAATATATTCCTTATTAACATCCAATTACTTCTTATTGGTTATTTCAATACTATAGATTTAGAAAAATTGTAAGAATACCAACATTTGCTGTAGTTTCGAGTGTTTGACACCTTTCAAACATTGCTGCAAAAAGTGGTGTTCTTGCAAAATTTTCCTCGGATTCATCTCTAAACGTATTTTATAATATATTTGTTGGGTTATTTTTTGTAGTATAATTTTTTAAGAAACAATTGATGGTCAAAGTTTGATATGGATAAATGAAAACACTAGTAAATTGAATTGAAGGTAGTGTTCAATTGCATTTCCATTATAATCCTCCAGTTCAAATAGGTTGTCTAGTTTTGAATTTTGATAAAATATTTGTATATATGTGTGTGGTATTATGTTTTGTGGAAAGATTGTACTTTTAATCTTATTAATACTCCCTCCATTTGGGAAAAGATTGTACAGTTTTGAAGTTTTGATGGTTGTCTTGTTGGATATTGGACTAAAATGTTTTTGTGTTATATGATGTTTGGTGGAAATTTATCAAAAAAGAATTGTGTTGTTAAGCTTATTAAAAGAGCTAATGACGGCAGCAATCACCTATGTTCAAGAGATGTTTCCAGTCCATTACTATCTTTCAAAACGTCTTTGTCAATCACCTATAATTCAAAATGTTCCACTCCGTCACCCTTTCTTTCATAGATATCTCATTAATTATGACAAATGGTGAATTCGAATTTTAGATGGGTTATATCAAATTTTGTCTTTTTGACTTTTTTTGCCCCAAACTATATCTAGTATGACCATATACCTTCCTGAAATCTCACGAGTCCCTCACGTGTGTCATGCTTAACGACATATCGATAAAAAAAGAGTGACGAGGTGGAATATTTTGACATATAGGTGATTAACTAAGACGTTTTAAAACATAAGTGATGAACGAGAAACATTTGAGAAACATAGGTGATTGTTGCTGCCATAATCCCTTTAAACAAAGAGTGGATGGTTTTGAATTTTTGATACAGTAGTATAAGAATCAGTACTGAACATCCCCCCTGTAATTGTACATGCTCCCATAGCAATAACATATTTTGGATGAAAGAATACATCAATGAGAAGTTAATTCGAGAAGTTTAGTGACTTCTTTCTATTATAAGAAAAAGAGTCAAAACAAGTCTTTATTGAAAAATCGAAGAAAAGGTCCTTTCGCTAGAAGTCAGAAAAACCTGCTATAGCTATAAAAAAGAACGAGGACTTGAATCTATACATGGTTGGTTTATTATATTTTGGACTAAAATATTTTTATGTGCGTTATATAATGTTTGGTGGAACAATTTACAAAAGTATTGTATTTTTAAGCTTATGAATACTCCCTCCATTTAAAAAAAGTGTGTACAGTTTTGAATTGTTGATCGTTGGTTTATTAGATTAAGGACTAAAATGTTTTTATATGTGTTGTATATTGTTTGGTGGAAAATATATAAAAAGATTGTACTTTTAAGCTTATTTAGTAACATGATAATTATGAATCGAGCCAAAGGTATATGTGCCAATGAAGATTCAAGGCTTCCAAGTTATGTTATTTTAACCATTGAAAATCAAACTGGACTATCTTTTTGAGATGGAGGGACTATCTATTTAATTGCATATGCCCTGCATTTGTTATGGAAAGCTGCATATTTCATTCATATAGTTTTGCACTTCTTTCTAGGGTAATGAGTGGAATTTGGCATTTGAGAAGGGATGATTCTGTAAATCATTTTGAATTAATTTTTATTTTAGTTGACCGATGGAATTACTGCTTATTTCTGTCTATTATTAGGAGATGATACTGTACTTAAAGATGTGGACGATGATGCGATAGGAGGGAAAGAAGGTCTAAAATTTAAGAAATTGCTTGCGTTTTCCGGAAATGATTACTTAGGCTTGAGTTCACACCCAACAATAAGCAAGGCAGCCATGGAGGCATGTACACAGTTTTTAATGTTTTCCACTTCTGTATGGATTGATGTGCGGTAAATTAATAGAGGTTTCATTACAAGTTCAGGCTGCACATCAACATGGAATGGGTCCAAGGGGTTCAGCACTAATTTCTGGATATACAAATTACCACAGGTTGTTGGAGTCGTCTTTAGCTGACTTGAAACAGAAGGAGGTGTTATTCTTTTCATATACTGTAAATGTCGATTCTCTTACCATTTGAGCTTAACATCTTTTGTTGGATAAGCATGTTTTTATTAATTGTATCAAAATGAGTCATGTGCTTGAGAGTAATACAAAAGGCTAGTCACTGTCTTCCCTTTTTCCCTTTACATTTCACGCTTATGGTGATGCATGTAACCAATTGTAAATTCATGACTGTAGGAATAGTTCAACGCGAGATCCTTCCTTAATTCTAATGATCTTACTGTTGGAGAAATTTCACAAAAGTACTTGTTTCCTTCTTTTACATACAACTGCACCAAATCCAATAACCGAAGAGCTGATGCATTTTCATTCTACTGTCACATATTAGGATTGCCTTCTTTGTCCTACAGGCTTTTCAGCTAATATGGCTTTTATGATGGCATTGGGAAATATTGCTTCCCTGTTAGCTGAAGCTGATAGACCATCCAAAGATGAACGAGTTGCTATTTTTTCTGATGCCTTGAACCATGCATCAATTATTGATGGAATTCGTCTTGCACAAAAGCTGCATACTGTTGAGGCTTTTGTCTATAGGCATCGCGATATGGCCCACCTTGATGCATTACTGTAAGCTCCTTCTGTGTCCCAAACTTTATTGTATCATTGCATTCATCTGTATCTGACAGTTTGGTTACCACATTGAACCAGATCAAGGTGCCTACTGAAGAAGAAAATTGTCATCTCTGATAGGTTAGTTGAGGTTCTGCGGTTGTAGATCTCTCTTTTGGCTTTCAATTGTTCTAGTGAGGGGACTCCTAATTTAAGTTGTCCAATTATCGCAATGCCAACTTTTAGCTACAATCAAGTGGACACATATTACAATATATTGTATGATAGCCTGTTAGTCTTACTATTGTAACATCTTCATCTTATAATCCTACTTGGCAATTTTTTGCTCTGGTGACTTGTTTCTGCTAGACCCCATTTTCCGGATCTGGAAATACATTCATGCTTAACTAATGTAGTTGTTTCCTCTATTTCAGCTTGTTCAGTATGGATGGGGACTTTGCACCTATGGCTGAGCTTGTGAAGCTTCGAGAGAAGCATAAGTTTTTGTTTGTGATTGATGATGTGAGTTCCTTTGGTGACTTCCAAAATCTATGTGGATCATCTCATGTTTAGACCCTTTTTCTAGGAAAGTTGTATGCAAGTTATTGAAAGTCAAGTTTTGAACTTGTTTTGCTTCAACTCCATTAACATAAAAATTTCCCAAGAATTTTATTTAATCTGTATTCCCTTTTATGGAACTACTATCTTCTTGTCATGTGAATTACTTGCTAATTCCTTATGCTAAAGGCCCATGCAACGTTTGTCTGCGGCAACACCGGTGGTGGTGCAGCTGAGATGTTCAACTGTGAAAAGGATGTGGACATTTGTCTAGGTACTTTGAGCAAGGCTGCTGGTTGCCATGGTGGATTCATTGCATGCAGGTACAGTCTTGTATGTGCTCTAACTTGGGTGGATAACAGGAATACATCGTAAAATGTTATCCTAATGTTCTCCTTTTGAAATGTCTCATGCTGCAAGAAACTTGTGTGTGGGCTGTGGAGTGTGCTGTTGTGCTTGAGCCTTATTTCTGTTGTTAGGGGAAGCCAATCTTTGATTTGCTTATTTCATAAATTATCACCGTATAAAATAATTCTTTTTGCCCCAGTAATGTATATAGACAGCATAAGTGGATCTTGCAATTACGGTAATCTTTAAATATGTGCTCGTCCACTGACAAATACTAGTAACTTCTAGGAACATAATGCACAGTTCAACAAGGTTTTGTATACAACATATTTCGCTTGTTTGTCAACTTTCTAACGTGGTCTTTTCTTTTATTTACTGGTGACAGCAAAAGATGGAAGTTATTTATACAATCAAGAGGTCGATCTTTCATATTTTCAACTTCTATTCCTGTGCCCATGGTTGCTGCAGCGAACGGTATGTTTACATATGTATAGCTCACACTTCGCATCTGACATTATAAAGCGATATCAATTAATAAACTAATTCCGTCAGACTTCTACTTTGACTGATGAGCAACACATCCTCTTGTAATATATAGAACAGCTGGCAGTATAATTCTTATTAGAAGTTTGTTACCTGTTGTCAAGTACATATATATTGTTGCATTCCTGGTATTGATGTTGTAATAAGTTGCTATACTATACAGCTGCAATCACTGTGGCGAAAAGGGAGAGGTGGAGGAGAAAGGCTATCTGGAAAAGGGTGCAAGACTTTCACGCCCTAACCGGTATAACTGTGACAAGTCCCATCATTTCCCTTATTGTTGGAAGTGAGGAGAAGGCCTTGCAAGCTAGCCGGTAGTCCTTCCCCCATTCTACCTTCCATTTCTCTTTCTCTAATACTGTCCAACTTCAATATTTGTTTGCTGTAACATTGGTTATGCAAGACTAAGTCTGAGTTCCAAGTTCATACTGCTCTACCCCCTCTTGAAACAGGCATCTGTTAAAGTCGGGATTCCATGTAACTCCAATCAGGCCTCCAACTGTGGCACCGAACTCCTGCAGGTGTTCATTTTCGTAATTTTTAATTTTTAAACTTCTCATGGTTGTGAGCCTGTGAGGCAATATAGTTCATGGTGCATTGATCTCCCATCAACCATGCATTACTTTTGTTTCAGGTTAAGAGTGGTTTTGAGTGCAGCACATACGCTAGACGATCTGCGGAAGTTCACAACTGCTCTCTCACAATGCATTAACTTCCAAGATCGATTGCATTGCACCAATGGATATGCAAAACTTTAGTCTGCTAGTTTAGTTGTTCTCAACAATTAGATGTGCTTCTCATTGTTTTAATACAATAATGATCTATAATGTTTAGTCTTTGGCAAAGATTGAATTCTGTAATAACGACAGCTTTTAAAAGCCGGAATAAGACCAACTAATTTTAGATGGATAAATTTCATGAATTTTTTATTATTACAAATGTACGGAGTTATCATTTATCAATATTGTCCTACACATGTAACTAGTTTCACTTAGATCATATAATGGGTTTTATATGTGATCTCACGGTGTTATTATGTTAACACAATCTGATTGTTTTTTACTTACTCTGTACATTTTTACTTGTTCAAAAATACTTGTTATTTGCGCGTGATAATTGTACTTTTATATTTTCAATAAACTTGTTACTTATTTTTTTCAGGAAATTATCAACTAACCAATTGAGTATATAGAAAACGAAAAACTATTCCTCCATATTCCCTAGAAACAAAACTAGAAAATTCAATGAAGTAATTCTCCTCCAAGCTTAGTCTCGTTGGGGTTGTAAAAGAAAAAAACAAGATGGTACAGTTAGTTTTATTGATATAGACGATTTTTTAATTTATCTTTATCTGAAATTGAATCACTATTCATTCAAACACATACTGTTTGAAAGCCTATCATAATTCCAATTTGATCCACTTCGTGGTAATCAAGGAAGAACCAGTCTGTAATAATAAGGGACAAGAAAGACACCATTTTTTCCTGTAATGACGATCACAATGAATAAATTTGTTATTTCCTATCTCAGCTTCCTCACTTTACTCATTATGGTACGTTAAACTTACCTTGTTATGTATATTGATGTAATGAAATTTCAGTAATTTTATGGGTTTTGTAGTGATATAGGAGCTACTTCCTATTTTCTTGATGATGTGACGAAAGATTAGTGCTTTCTGGCTTTATAGTGATGTATAAGCTACTATCTTGTTTTATTGATGTTTTTGCTTTCATTTTGGGTTGATTAGGCAGTGGGGGATGTGGTTTCGAGTTCTGGGAAATACCCATTGGTAGTAAGCACCTGGCCTTTCTTGGAAGCTGTGAGAGCTGCCTGGAAGGTTGTTGATAGTGGATTCTCTGCTGTGGATGCTGTTGTGGAAGGTTGTTCTGCTTGTGAAGAGCTCAGGTGTGATGGTACAGGTGAGAATGACATTGAACCTCAAACTTTATTGAACGTTTGAATCATATCGTTCGAGCTGAACTCTTATGAAGTTTGAAGAAGCTCGGCTGCTATACATCCGCTTAGTTGAGATGCTATCAGAATTACTCATTGTAGTACATTTAGTCCTTGTCCTACGGAGTCCAAAATTTTATGTTCTATTATTCTTTATTTGACTTATAACACTGCCTGCTTCTTCTTATATATTGTGAAGTAGTAGCACTTTATGTTGTGTTAATACGAAACCGCCTCCCAGTCATCACAGGGTAAGGCTGGGTACTATTCGACCTCCCTTACCCTGCTTAGGCCGGAGACTCTTTATAGGCATTGGAGCAGTTGCATATCTAGAACGTTTAATATTTTGAACTGAACTTCAATTTTGGGACTTTTCAATAGTTTCAGTTTGACTTTCAATTATCTTGTTAGTTCTTGAAGGACATTTAAAACATATGAATTGTTTATTATTGTGCTATCGCTTTTTTTACGTCAAGTGTTCAACAGTAGGACCAGGGACTGGAATTCAGAAACTTGTATTAACAAAAAGAATGATTGTTGTTATTAGATTTCTAAGGATGGGGTTAGTCGTTACTCTAACTTATACCAATTTAAAATTCTCAATGTGAATTTGAACCCTGAAAATTATTAGTGGGAGCGAGGGAGTGATATACTGTTAGATGGGTGAAAAGTTGTTGTGGTGAAGGGAAGAAACTGTTTAAAGAATCTTTTAAGGCAGACATAGCTGAATATTGAGATTCACTATTGAAAGATGCCTTTCAAAAATAAAAATTTACTTGCACTGGCCAGTTGGACCTGGTGGAAGTCCAGATGAGAATGGTGAAACCACACTTGATGCCATGGTCATGGATGGGGTATGGTTCCTACTTAAGGTAGCATTATATATTGGTAGGTCATTAGGGTTTTAATTGACAATTTGTTACGCACATGCTAAGACATGTTTAGGTGACGATGGAGGTTGGGGCTGTCGCTGGCATGAGATATATCAGGGATGGCATAAAAGCTGCTAAGTTGGTGATGCAATACACTGACCACACAATGCTTGTTGGGGAACAAGCCTCTGTATTTGCTATTTCTATGGGACTTCCAGGGCCAACTAACCTGAGCTCTCCAGACTCGATAAAAAAGTGGAACAATTGGAAAGATAGTAATTGCCAACCGAATTTTCGGAGAAATGTTGTACCAGTTGACAGCTGTGGTCCTTACCATGCTAAGATTACTGCAAATTGCGGGACCCAGGCATGCTTGATAGGTGACGAGGCACTACTTAGAGTATCAGGATCTTATGCCGGTCCCCACAACCATGATACAATCTCTATGACTGTTATTGATAAGGTAAGTTAGTGATCATCATGTATTTCTCCGAATCCCGTTACAGTTTTA
The DNA here is from genome assembly GCA_003412495.2 of Echium plantagineum. Classification (NCBI taxonomy): domain Eukaryota; kingdom Viridiplantae; phylum Streptophyta; class Magnoliopsida; order Boraginales; family Boraginaceae; genus Echium; species Echium plantagineum. The sequence goes on along the minus strand of CM016563.1, from coordinate 21,212,151 downwards.
TTGACTATTACACTTCCACTGCTGTTTAGATGGGGCACATTGCTGTTGGCACATCAACTAACGGGGCTACTTTCAAGATCCCTGGCAGGTATGCAGCACAATGTTGTTCTTTCCAAATTTTTGTTGATGATTGATGAAGCACCAAGGGGTATTGTGAAAGTAGGTGCAAATTAATGCATTCATGATACTTGTGATAGCAAAATCTTAAAATGTAATACTATCATTCAAATTAGGCCATCGCATATAGTTGAAATATATGAAGAGTGTCTTTGTTGCATTCATGAAATGATAACCTTTTGACAACTAAATTCATGTTCCATTTTCTAATTGATCCACTAAGAGAATCGGTTAGTAAAACAGTTTAGTGACATCACCCACTACTTGTTACTGTCCAATTAATTTGTTATAACTAGAACTTGGTAATTAATCATTTGCTTGCTTCTTAGAGTGGATCCAGTGCTATATACAGGCCAGCCCTCGAGAATATGCTTACTGTAGGACATTTGTACGGTTGCGAGATCATATTATCTTTGAAGAACAGAGGTTAAATAGGATAGGTTCTTTGTAAAAACTAAGTCGTACAATTTATTGTAAGTGCTCATGTACAAGCACTGTCCTCTTAGTAACTACTCACTTCATTTTTTCTGGTGTCTGCTTATTTCAACATAATGCCGATGATATTATACAGGGTCGGTGATGGACCTATTGCTGGATCTTCGGCATATGCTGATTCAGATGTCGGAGCATGCGGTGCGACTGGAGATGGTGATATAATGATGCGTTTTCTTCCATGGTAGGTGTCTGACTAACCAACCTATCTTGTCTTTACCTTTACGGTGTGTTTTCTTTGTCATGTGTTCCTGGGGTTATATCAAGTTCCTGGGATTATTGTGATTTCAAGTTCCATAGATAAAGGAAGCTGAAAGCTTAAGGAAATTGCGATTGCAACTTCCGTATCTTCAATTATCGATAGTCAATAGGGATGAAAGCTTAAGAAAATTCTAAATAATGTATGTCCTCCAATCTGGCCAGCGTACATTTTGAAGTGGTCATGCTTAGTTATACCAGTTCAATTAGTCAGATATCTGCTTGTAATGCTTTGCTTTCCCAGAGTGTCATTATCCACAAGTGGAGTGACATAATCATGTCTAATTTCCTGGTTCTCGTCTAGTTGGACCTAATTGAACAACCAAATTTATTCTTGGTATTATTTTACATTCAGTTACCAAGTTGTGGAGAGTATGAGGTTAGGAATGGAGCCTCAACTAGCAGCCAAGGATGCTATTTCACGAATTGCAAGGAAATATCCCGATTTTGTGGGAGCTCTTTTTGCAGTTTAACAAGAATGGAACACACAGCGGTGCCTGCCATGGATGGACCTTCCAATACTCAGTTCAGAGCCCTGAAATGAACGACGTGGAGGTATTTACTGTTAGTCCCTGACCGGTTCTTGATTTTTCTCTTGCCACTGCCCGTTGCTGTGTTGGAACTGTGCAAGCTACTGACCGCAACGTGTCAGTTATGACAGCAATCAAAAACTTGAACACAGTACAACAATGCCATTTCGTTATGGAGTTCGTATACTCTTAACATTGAGATAATAGGGAATGTGTATAACATTTGGTCATATATGAGTTCTTTCTGTAAATGTTAATGGACTATCGCTAATATAAGCTTCTTCTGGACGAAGTCTTTTTCCTTTCATCTCCTTGGTTCTTATTTCAAGTATGTAGTTGAAATGGTGACTATCACTAATACTTTAAGAAAATAAATTAACATGGAGAGTAAAACTTTAAGGTTATCTTACGTGGGAGTAATTGAGGTGAATGTGTTAAAAATGTTGTTACGATATCATCTTACTCGTTGAGGTGAATCAAGGTAAAATATAACTAGAAATAGCATCCACCTACATTACACCTTCTTTTGAGGGTTAATTTAAACGGGATGAATTTAGGTGAATAGAGGTTAATCATGTAATATCGATTAACTTAGGCGTTAGGATAGAAAAACTTGATTTTCAAATAAAGTAAATTTAAAATTTCACATGGATTTACCTGAGTTTGGATTAATTCAAAAGGACTATACTATTGCCAATGAGTCAAACAACATTGTACCCACTACGTACATGGACCCTCCACCCCCACCCCCGTCCCACCCCCACGATATTACTGTAGTATTTTTTATATTCTCAATACAATTTGACCACATAACATGTTACCGACTCAATTGACATACTGCTCCAACTCGAGTAAATAAATTTTGCTCGTTACAAAAACAACCATATAATTACCCGACTTGACAAAATATCTACGAGATCAAACATGATACAGGCTCAAAACCCACTCGACAACCAACAACCCAGTTAATAGTTGCCTGGATTAATTCGACCCGTTAACTCAACGGGTAGGGTTCCCACAGCATCCACTGATATATAATGCCACACAAAACCCTACCCTCTTCTTCTCCTATCCTCGCACCCCACCTACCACCCCCACCCCCAGAACCAAGCAATCAATCAAAATGGTGGCATTCAAAGTAATTCTCAAATCTGTTCTTACATTTTCAGTTCCATTCCAATGTATTCAATTGCATTTTAATTCAATAATATTAATATGTTTCACTTATTTGTCCATTTTGTTTGTTTAGTTTCATCAATACCAGGTTGTCGGCAGGGGGTTGCCTACGGAGACAGATGAGCACCCTAAGATCTTCCGCATGAAGCTCTGGGCTACTAATGAAGTCCGAGCAAAATCGAAGTTCTGGTAATAATACTTTTCTCTCTCGAGCTACATTTTATTTATTTATTTTTCGACTTTTATTTATAAGTGTTTGGTAAATAGTATGCCTATATGCTTCATTGTATGTCTATTATTGTTTTAATATCGATTTTGAATAATTTAAAATGTATGCATCAATTGATTAAAAGCATACATTTTAATAGTACTTTCTAAAAATGTCGTTCGATTTGTCTTTTCAATTGTTAAAATTAATTTAAGTTAGATGTGTTGATTTGAATTGCAGGACTTTGATTTGAATTTAGAATATAATGTTAATGTTAATAGATAAGTATGGGGATTATACTATACTTTGTTATATTTTTCTTAAAATGTTGTACATGTTCAAAAAATATTTGAGGTCCAAGTTTAAAAGCCAACATATTGAAATTATAAAGTCGATGTTTTTTAAGGGTGGAGGGAATATTATTGAAGCTATGATTTGAATATGTACATTTACATTTCTTAGTGATGTCACTATTAGCGTATAGTGAAGAGGAGTAGCATCAATTGTTTTGCCCATTTCTATATGGAATGCTACATGAACTTTTGTTATATTAAAATCTGTTCCATATCTTTAATGGCTCTAATCTACATTGCTCAGAAAATCTTTAAATTAGTTTTAGTTCTATTATAGATGTGCCAGTGTGCATGTATGAATTTCAAGTATTTTTTTACGTATTTAATCATAACTTATGTTGGTATCCATATTTGCTAATACTTGTTTCGAGATCCATAATGTATTGTGTTAGCTATTTGATTAAAACATTCTTGATGTTTAAATAATTGTTTCAACGTTAAAGGTACTTTCTGAGGAAGCTCAAAAAGGTGAAGAAGAGCAATGGGCAAATCCTTGCCATCAATGAGGTATTGGACTGTGTGTGTTCTTATTGCTGAAGCTTGCAAGTTTTGTAAATATTCTGTGCACAATATGGACCTATTATTGCGTATTACCTTCTGATACTCTTAATTGCTTGGTGTAAATTAAGTCTTGTCTCTAGTTAAAAAGTATTACTATTATCTTCATCCTTAAAGTCAATTGAACAACTTTACACTAATTTAATTTATATGATATAGTACAGAGTTTTTAATTTACCATGGTTCCATTAGTGTGTATCTCATCTCGTTTTGACTTGTTGTTGAAGGCTTTTGTAGAATGTTCAAAGGTTTCTGATTTATCCATGTGAACTTACCTGTTGTAATATTAATTTATAGTTAATTGCTCATTTGTTTGTCCCGTTCAGTAGCTAGTTATCAATTGAATTATATGTTACGTTGCTAACATAATTTGTCCTACTGCAATTTTGCTTATTGAAATGCACAACTGAATTATTATTTTTCGTCTTTCAATCATTAGGCAAATTCTAATAGGTTCTCAAAAAGATGGCATTTATATGTTACGTTGCTAACATAATTTGTTACTATATTGTTTGCAGATATTCGAGAAGAACCCAACAACAATCAAGAATTACGGTATCTGGCTGCGTTATCAAAGCAGAACTGGATATCACAATATGTACAAGGAATACCGTGACACCACACTTAATGGAGGCATTGAACAAATGTACACTGAAATGGCCTCACGCCACAGGGTCCGTTCTCACTGCATTCAGATCATCAAGACTGCCACTATCCCTGCCAAGCTATGCAAAAGGGACAGCGTGAAGCAGTTCCATAACTCCAAGATTAAGTTTCCTCTTGTGTTCAAGAAGGTCAGACCTCCAAGCAGAAAGCTCAAAACAACTTACAAGGCAACAAAGCCTAATTTGTTTGTGTAAGGCTGCTCAATTTCTGCAATGGCACATCATAATATCTGTTTTTTGTCTAGTTCAAGAAACCAGCTCAATATCTTAGTTTTGTTGGTGATGAATGTTTGGATTCCCAAATTTGAAGTATTATCAGATATTCTTATCCATTTGCGCGTTTATATTCTTTATATCCAATTATTGTTAGAAGCTCTGGTTGTGGTGTCTTACTGTGCGATTTTCATTTTACTTGTCACATCTGCAAGGGGGTTTACATTTTATTGCGTATGCGTTTACTTTTGAGCACGCTCTTCATTCTCCAGGTCAAGTTAATTTCGTTGACATATACTGTAGTTTTTATATGTATACGCAATTTCCATTGATATGATAGACGGATTGTATAATTACTCTCAACTCTATAGGTAATTTATTGCACATGGGACTATATTTTGTTGCTTCATATTGATAGTGATTGGGAGGCCAAGATGAGTCACTTGCAGATGAATACTAATATTTCCCTGATCTTACGGATGTCATTCCACTGCCCAGTGTTGAAAAGGTCAACTTAAAACTATGGGTAAGTTTGAATCATCTGCACATCGTTGGTATCCCAATGTCCCTAAAGAGGCTTACGATTAATTGGGGTAGGTCCTAATTCGATTGTTATTAAAGAGGTTTCCGCTTAAACGGGGTAGAAGGTCGGATGGTCAGATACATTTTAGAGATTATTTATGGCATAAAAACAGTATTCTAAGCTCATAATGAATTTTGCTAATTTGCGACTTTTGTGATGACTTTATTGGACTGGCTCATAGTGGGAATCTTCAGCCGCTAATTAAGCTTGCTATGTCTACAAGAAACACCAATTTCCATCTCCTATACAAAGGCCAAATACTTGATTCAGGCTTTCCTAATTTGATTTTTTCCAACAAAACAATACTATCAGTTATTTTATCTATTTAAATTTTGTCTTCTGTATAAAAATTGATAAAATTATATATAATACATCAAAAAATATGAAACCTAACCAAATACATGAATAATATTTGTTCAAGGGAAGGCATGTTATTAAAGGTATTCTTAGGTCACACATAAGTGAAGGTTGGTGTAAGTGATAAATAAGTAAGTTAATAAATTCGACTGAAGTTTCAAGTAAAAATATTGTCGAGAATATAAATTGAGAGAGATAATAAGTAGTATAATATTCTAAGAAGAATACGGTCAAAGTATAATATGAATAAATTGTTTAAATGTCAGCATAATAATTTTGATAAAATAAAAGTTGTGAGCAAATAACCAATTTATTATGAATTTAATTAGTGCGGTTTATTCAACACGTTAAACTGTAGCTATATGAATAAAAACGGCTAGTGTTTTTAAAGAGGAAAGGTTACTCCATCCTTTCCAAAATGATTTTAATTTCTAGTTAACTTTCTAATTTCGATGTCTAATATTTTTTAAATATATTAAATAACTTTTACTAATGTGTATATCGAATTATAGTATTTTAGCTTCTTTTTATTATTAACAAGATAATTATATTCAAATAAAATTGTTAAATTCTCCATTTATTTATAAGAGTACAAGAGTTCTTCCTATTTTAGAACTCGAAATCGAAATTAGAGTCCTAATTTGATTATTGTTATAACAAGACATTGAAGAAATTTTGAATTGGGGGAATAGTTTGAATTCTATTTAAACCAAAGTATCAAAAAAAATAAACCTGTCGACTATGAATGACGAAAATATCATTAAAATCACAAAATTTATGAGTTTTGACCGTTGATAAACACAGTGATTAATGAAATTTTATAACAAGATTACCTTTCCTATTTTTATACCAATTACAATATATACTTAGAATGTTTATCATCTATTTATTTTCGTAATTATCTATATGAAAACCCTTACAAGAAGATTTTGGATGAGTATATATATCAACATCCATTAAATACATTCACTAGTATTATTGTTGTGTAAAAGTGGGCTAGGGGTGTAATAAAATAATCCGGACGGGAAATTTGAATGCATTATGGTTGAGTAGAAAGCGTCTGAGATCCGGATGATCAGCTACACACGCTTTAGTCCCACGTACTATTCACACGCACACATACACTCTCTCACGTATACCATCACCCTTCCCCCTCCCTATCCCTCTCTCTCCCTCTCCCAAATCTCTCTCAATCTCTCTCTTTTTCCGATTTCTATCTATACAAAATCCATTATTTATAACTTTCTAAATATTTTCATTTTTCTTATATATCGAGTTTCAATTAATCCCCACGTGATTCTTCTTCTTCTTATATTATTATTATTATTATTACTATTATTATTATTATAATTATTGTTATTGTTATTACTATTACTATTATTATAATTATTATATCTACTCGAAGGTGGAGAACGGTGGCGGTTCGTGTACCGGCGAGAAGGGTGGTGGTGGAGGAGGAAATCAAATGCGGCGGTTTTGATATTTGTTTACATTTATTTGTGGAATTGATGTAATTGATGAGGTCGGAGCCGTATAGTTGGGATAGGAGGGAGATGAGGAGTACGAGGGTGGAGGTGGAGGTGGCGGCGGAGGGTTTGGTGGCGGCAGATGGAGAGAAAATTCGTTTCCGCAGCAGAATTATCATCCTCACGGTGGCTATAACAACTACCGTGGAGGCGCGGCGGTGGAGCTCCACGTTGGGGCCCGGATCCTCGGTATCGTCCCCTTCCTGGTGAGTTTGAGTTTGTTCTTTTGGTAATTTTGTGAAATTAGTAGCTAGGGTTTTCGATTTCTGAAAATAAAAAGACAAAAAATTGAGAAAACTTTCTTCATATGTAGCTGGATTTGAGGCAGATTGGTTTTTATTATGAGAACTTACTAGATATTTAATTAGGTTAAGCGAAAGAGTAATATTTGAGGCATATAATTTACCAGAAATTACTAGATATTTATTTAGGTCACGCAACAGAGTCAATTTGAGGATCTCGAAGGTGGTTTCTATCATGATCTTGAAGATGTAAATAAAGGATTTTTTGGTGAGATAATTTGTTTCTGCGAAAATATGTCTAGATTTTTCACAGAAATCAAGGTCTTTATGGTTTTTGTGGTAGATCTGATATGTTTATAGTAAAATCTTGCTTTTGGGTTGGTATATGTTGGTTGCCTTGTAGATCTGTGCTTGTTCTTAGGCGCTCTTGCAGAATTTTTTTTTATTGAGTGGACTGTTTTGTAAGAAATTTATTGTAGTTTGCTTAGTAATTTCGATTATTCACCTTGCTGGTTGATGTGGCTTTAGCTTGTGTTGATTTTTTTTGTTTTTCCCTTTCTTGCTGCTTTGAACTACTTCTACTGAAGGTCACGGTAAGCAGGGCAGCAGGAATCTCTATGTAGATGAATTTGGACATGGATTAGTGCCATCTCGGCCCAACGAAAAGATGCTGGAGGATGAGAACTATCGACCGTCAGGGTCTGAGAGATATGGCAGGTACAACCGTGAATATCGGGGTTCCTCTGTGCAGAAGGATTGGAAAGCTCATTCTTCGGAGATTTCTTCGCAGCCGAATGGTTCAGGCAGAATTAATGGTACAAGTGACCAGAGGTCAGTGGATGTAATGCCATCACACAACTCGGCTACACCTAGTTTTGATCCCATTAACTTACGAGATCAATCTATGTCGAAATTCCAGCATGAAAGCAGTACTGTTGTTGGTTCCTCGGGCAGTGTAGGTCAGAATTAGAGAGGGAGAATTCTCTCAACTCAAGCAATTGGAAGCGTCTCAAATGGACTAGGTCAAATAGTTTATCTGCGAGGAATACAGGGTTCAGTCATTCAAGTAGCTCTAAGAGTATGGAACCAGATCCTGTGAAATGAAGATGGAACCGATGAAAAAGAATGCTGTCTCTGTTCTGTCTCCTTTAAGGGCTGCCGATGAAGCCTTTTCAGCTGAGACATCTAATGCTGAAGTTGAAGAGACGAATTCCCCGAAGAAAGCACGACTAGGTTGGGGTGAGGGACTAGCAAAGTATGAGAAGAAAAAAGTTGAAAGTCCTGAAGAGTCCGGGAAGAATGGTGTTACCAATTGTGTAGTGATGTAGAACCTTCACATTCTTATGCCTCTAATTTAGTTGACAGAAGCCCTAAGTTTGTGATGGTTTCAGAGTATGCTTCCCCTACCACGCCTTCATCGTTTGGCTGTAGCCTCTTCCTGGTAAGACTTCCCATACTTTTCATTGCTAATTCAATCTTCGCGAACCAATTTGTCATTCGTTTAATTTCTATGGTTGCATCATAGAGGACCCCTTTACCATTCTGTATAAATGGACTATTCTATTTGAACAGAATAGTAAAAGGTGCATTCATTACGTATTTCTCTATTAGTTTCAATTCTTCTCTTCACAGCAGGGTAGAGCAGTTTTGGGGAGAACAAATATTCCTTCTTCTTTTCAGCCGTATTATTTAAACAATCCTACTAGCACTATTTCTGTAAATACATCTTTATTGTTTGTATTTACATTTTTCCTCATAGTATTAAGGCATCTGAATTCTCTAAACGTCTTTTTTACTATTGGTTTAGGCATTTTCTTATGCTATGATCTTGACTTTGTTTATTAATAAACGCATTGGCAGCAAAAAATTTCAATGTCATGATATTTCGATTTTCTCTAATGCCCATAGAAGGAATTTAGAGTATTAAAATGGGTTTCCTTAGCTTACTGGTGTTTATTTTTCCTTTGAAGTAAAAAGATCAATTTATTTGTAGCTGTATTGCAGTGTTAAACACCAAATTATGTTTCCTTCAAATGACCATAAATTTTATAATTCAGTTTTTTCTTGTGAGGCTTCAGGCTTGGAAGAATCTCTTGAATGATTCATCATCAATGCTATTATCTATGTTAATTTTATATTTGCTTTGAACATGTCTGGTACTGTGAAAATTTATTCTTGTTGTACTTATGTGACAGGTTAGTGGGAAATGACCTTGTTCGGTCCACTGATCATGATAGTGCTAAATATGTAACTCTGCTGACGTGACACTAAATAAGTCTGGCATACCATTTAATTTAGAAGAGTTGGATCTGGCAACGATCTCCCACCTGATTCCTCAATTGAAGAGTTGCTTCAACCTGGTGATTCAACTATAGAATCTTCTTTTGTGAGGTCCACGGCATTGAATAAATTATCACTGCTGAAAATAATATTTCAAAGGCAGTAGAGACAACTGAAACCGAAATTGATCTGCTGGAAAATGAGTTGAAAGCGATGACTTCTAAACTAGAAAACTCCAAAAATCATTTATATGCTTC